>JADFUC010001538.1:0-584162 GCA_019722365.1 Lithospermum erythrorhizon | reverse complement strand
TTATGAGTATTAAATTAAGCGACAGCTGCGAGTTCAGTGGATCGGGCATCGAGACTACCTTGTCATGCTGAAGAAGTAACCTCCGATCCAGATCTGTTGTCACTAACTTGCTTATAGAACCTTTTAATTTTAAGTATATCTGCACTTTGAGAGCTTCCAGTGGATGTGAACCTTGTTCTGCTGACCAATTCCTCTTTGAATAGGTTCTTCACCATAGCAACTCTTTTCCACATTCCTCGCACACAAAGCAATGTATTCTCGCCTCAAATGGGTAGATATACAATGCAGCTCAGAACTTTGTCACAGAAATTGCTCCTCCAAAGGAACACTATCATAACCCATGCGACCTAAGTGAATCAACAATATCACCGCTAGGTCCGAGTTTTGATAGGCTATTAGTGTAGCTCACCGTTGTTCCAAAACAAATACTCGAAGGCTAGCCTTCCTTCAAGTATCTTTAAGATTCATTTCACATTCTCAATGTTCTTTGCCCGGATTTTCAGCGCAGAATCCGCTTGCTAAATTCAACCGCAATGCAATGTCCGCCTCGTGGCTGCACTTACTGCATAAGCATCAGCTTCCTACCGCAGCAGGTATGGAACCTTCTCCATGTACTTGATGTCATCTTCGCCTTCGACTCTTTTAGAACTCATCTCAAGGTGTTAGCTCCAATCATACTGATCGACTTCGCATTGTCCATATCAACCTCTTAAGCAATTTATAGGCATTGAGACAAACCGTAGATTTTTCCCTTTGCTTCTATCCCCTGGCGTGATCTCAACTCCAAGTATAAGATTTGCATCTCTAAGTCTTTCATCCTTCAAAAAAGCTTTGCTGGAGCCCTTCTTTAGGCTCGCAATCTTGGATCGATCCTTCCTGCCGAGCAAGTAATACCGCCATCTACATAGCAGCAAAGAGGATGATAGCGTTTATCAATATGAGTCTTAGTGAACAATACGTTGACCAACAAGAGTTTTCTTGAATCCATTTGCTTCATAAGTATCAAACTTGACGCATTCATCGTAGTTTGTGTGCTCGCTTTGAGTCCGCCAAGCTTTTCTCAGCTTTACAAACAAGTGTTTCCTTGCCTTCCACTTCAAAACCCTCAAAGTTGCAGATATATGTCCTCTTGAAGATTTCATCATGGAGGAAAGTCATTTTAACATCTATATCCTGCTCAATTCTAAGTCATATGCAAGAGTCTAACTCAAGTACTAATTGATTGAAGTCATCTTTGACTATCGAGAGTAATATTCCCTTTAAAAATATTCCGTCTTTAAGTAAACCCCTTCTCAACCGGGGCCTATTAGATCTAGTACTTTTGTACTTGATCAATCTTCAACTTATAGATCCATCTGTTATTCAACACCTTGAAGTTGTCTTGTTTCTGCACTAGTGTGAATGTATGGTTCTTGTTCAAAGATTGCATTTCTTCTTCCATGGCTGCCATCCATTTCTTCCTTTTCGCATATCATAGCTTCTTGATAGTGTAGCAATTCTCCTCTATCCGAAAGTAAAGACATATTCATTGGAAGGGGTCACTTGGAGGAACCCAGTTCAACTCGAAGACTTCTAACTTCCTGGAGTGTTTGATCTTCAACTGGTGGTGTTTGTACCACTCTATGTTAGCTTGGTGATTGTTCAATCTCTCCATTTTCTCTCGTGTTGATCAATGTCAGAGAAGGTGATCGATTATCTTCATTTATTGATCACAGTCTGGGAACGATTTCCGAGATACTATGGTGATCAATTTCTTCAATGTCATCTTGCTGAATCAACAAAGCATCACTACTGTGAATCAGCCAGCCTTTCTAAGTTTGTCTAGATCCTTCAAGGCTTCGATTCTCGAACATCACATCTCGACTTCTAGTACTGATCTTTTGTCATTTATATGACTTATAACCAAACTTCTCATCTCCAAAACTCAGAACACACACTTTAGACTCAAATCAAGCTTTGCCCTTCATCTTTAGGAACACGTGGCAGCAAACAAAGTCCTTAAATGCTGAAGAGACATCCTTTCTGCATTCATGTCTTCTCAGAGTGCTTCCATTGAGTGTTGTAAGAGGGTGATAAGTTTATAATCCGAATCGTCAAGTACACAAGTGCTTCACTTTAAGTGTTCCTTGAAGACTAGTACGTGATAACATACATCTAATCTCTTACAATTGTCCTATCTATTCTCTCAAACACCATCACATTGAGGTGTTTTAGGAACAGATTGCTCATGTCTAATTCCTTTAGACTTACAAGATCTATCAAATTCTCCAATGTACTCACCACCATTGTCCGTCTCAATGCATTTAAGTACTTTTGCCGCCTTTCTCTTCAACTAATCACGAAGGTACTTAAAAGTTTCCTCACTGATCTTTGTTTTTAATGCAAAAGATCCAAACCTTCCTAGAAAGGGATCATCAATATATGTGATAAAATAATGAGCTACCTCCCATTGTCTTCACTTCATAGGCCCACGCATATCCGAGTACATAAGTCGGTAGAATGGCAGCCTTCCTTTGTGAGCTTTTATTGAATTTGATCCGTGTTGCTTTCCCATCGTTAGTCATAATTCCTTCACTCTCTGCGCCAATAATATCAAGACAGGTAGCGACTTATTTTTGTGAGAGAATACCAAGTCCTTAAAGATCATATGGCCTAACCTGCGCCAAACATCTACACTTTCACCATTACCTCTTACACTTTGTACTTTGAGTTACTTTTGTATAAACAGACCATCCTCATTCCTTCAAAGAATCGTTATTGATCCCTTCAAGAATTTCCATTGTCCATTACCAAAGATGTTATGATATCCTTCATCATCTAGCTTGCCTGAAGATAGAAGACTATCCTGAAGTCATGAATGTGTCTGACATCCTTCAATTCAATTAACTTTCTCCATTGCTGCCACAAACACACTTTCAATTGCCTTACTTGTCATGATGCCAAAAGATTTCATCTTTGCACTCCAAAATTGCCTTCTTCATAGGCGCGAAGAAGTCCTTATTTGAGTCAGCATGAAAGGAAGCTCCCGAGTCTACAATCCAATCTTTCTTCTCTCTCAAAGAAAGATAGCATACATCCACTCCTCCAAAGAATCATTAACGAGATCACTTTGTCGATCTACAATCGCAACATTGTTTTCAAATTTTCTTGACCTTTCCTTCAAATTTTTGATCTTTCTCAATGAGTAACACCTCAGATTTCCAAAGTTGTCCTTTCTTGTCATGGCAGTGAATGGTACGTGTCTTCTTTTCTTGTTCAAGCCAAAGACCCTTTAGCTTTAGGTTTAAATTGTTTAGTCTTTTCTTGCTAAACTTCTTTCCTTCATACATAAGAGAGTTTCACTGTTGTTTGACAATGCTAGCCCTCGATTTTTATGTTATCTCTTTCTTAGCTCTTTCATTCATGACGGAATTACAACTTGCTCCTTAGACAATGTAAAGTTCCATCGAAGTGTAATAACTAAGTGGACACACAGGTAGAAGTTTCCCCATGAATCAGCAAATAACCTGGGAATCCACAGCTCAGACCTCATCATCAAGCTGACCCCATGGAGCTTAGTTGTGTAAATATGTGTTCTACTTGGTTTAGATGCTCAAAGGAGAGGCTCCTCCATCCGCATATCTCAATTTGCCTAATTGCCTAATCAAGCCTTACCTCAGGAGCACCCGGCTCTCCTCTCATACAAGCCTCAGAATCCCTCCAAAGATCCATAAGCAAAGAAGAACACTATCAACATTTACGGATCACACCTATATCTATATAATCTCTTTATATAACCTAGGCATCTTCTATCCAATTCACTCCATTCATACACATCCGGTATTAGGGTGGTCGAATTCTTAACTCTTCAACAGTTCAAGAAGTCTCTAACATATAACCTATCAAGCATCTCGTTTTCCGTGATGCGAGTAGCGTTGTCGTCGCCGCGACGACCATCATCGGGTTTGTCCGAGCCTCCCATGATGTTTGCTCGACCCGAAGCTTCCTCGATAATTAATTGTTATTTTTAAGGTCCTAGAATACCTTAATTAGCGATTTCAATTATTCAAGCTTAATCGAAAATCCCCAATTTGATGCTCCAAGTTAACCCTAATTCCTAATTTCAAATATATCGTAACCATGATTTAACCCTAATTGATTAATTCGACAATTGAGCAAATGCAAGATCAATGGTTTATTTGAGGTTCAGAATCACCTTTCCTTCTTAGAATAGTTTATTAAACTCAATCAATACAATCAATCAACTCAAAACAATAAACTAACTCTAGTAATCTAACCTATCAATTTCGCATGAGTGTTTGATACGATTTGCAACCCTATTTATAGATACAAACTTGTTCTAATCCTACTAGGAATAGGATCCCATCGCTAGCAAACAATTCTATCTAACAAATATGTTCAAATCCTACTCAAACTATGTTTCTAGTCTTGATAGAATTCTTTCGATCTCCATTCTCGATCATACACTTCATGTATGATTTGTAGGTTGTGTTCTTCAGCTGCCTAAGAACCCCAACACCTGCTTCCATACACTATTTCAGCCATTTGCAATTTGTTCAAGTTATTGCTTACTGTAGAAGGAGATTATAGTAGTGTATGGAAGTAATTATTGCTTGTAGTAGATGCATTGACATTTTTATGGTGGTGGACTCAGGCGATACAAACAAAGTTGGTGGAGGGAGTGTATAAGTGATTTTCAATTTATTTAACTTTAATAAAAAGAGGCATAATTAATTATTTATTTTAAGATCGATCCTAAAATTTCAAGGTTTGTTCAAGTCCGAAATTGCCCTTATGTAAAAAGAGATTCTATCAACTTTAACATCAAAATGCATGGCAGGGGACAAATTGAAAAGATACATAACTAATCATGGAGAACGACAGCGTTGTCCTCGCATTCAAGGGCTCTGCCTGACAACTGTGTTCGATAATTCGCTAGATTACGGTTTCATCGTTTTAGGAATGCATTCTACTCTTTATGTATAAATGGCATGAATTATTATTATTATTATTATTATCATAATAAGGTAAACAAACTAGGACAATCAAGTACACTAGGAAGCACTCATGGAATGACCCTGCAATACATTGTAACTTACATCACAAAGATATTTATCTGTCCAACAATGCATTTGTGGACTTATTGAAACTTAGAGACACGGACTTAACGATTATTACATTTCATAGCATTAAGACACAGGTTTTGGAATAGCTCGTAGAGCTTCACCTTTTCTTATAGTAAGCCCAACCTGCTCCCCCATGTCTAGTTCTTCCGATGTTATTCCACCCTCAAGTTCCCAATCAAATGCCAGATGATTATGGAGCCTATGGCTGAAGTAACCTTCTAGCGAAAGGTAAGCCAGGGCAAATTCTTCTCCCGGAACCAAACGGAATCAATTCAAAATCCAAACCTCGGACTTCCAAGTCTGAGTCTTGGAACCGCTCTGGCTTAAATGCTAACGGATCCTTCCATACATCAGGATCACGATGAATAGCCCATACGTTTATGACAACTTTTGAGTGTTTTGGAATATTATAACCACAAATCTCCACATCTTGGTCGTACAACAATCTTGGAATCATGGTTGGTGCTGGAGGGTGAAGTCTCAAGGTTTCTTTGATAACACATTGTAGATAAGGGAGATTATCAACATCTTCTTCCTTAATGGCCTTCCCTTTTCCAATAACGCGAGCGAGCTCTTCTTTGGCCAACTTCATTGTATGTGGATTCTTCATTAGTTCAGCCATGCCCCATTCCAAAGTACTCGAAGTTGTATCAGACCCGGCTATAAATAAGTCCTATTCAATCAAACATACATACAACAAATATAATTAGTTAACAATGGCATTGTAGAACTTTGATTGAAGAAATAAGTTTCGAAAAAGAAATAGAGGAAAGTGAACAATCTCCATGGAATGGAGGGAGTATAATTTTAAATTTATCCTTGCATGAGTATTAGTTTAACTATCTAAATGAATTATTAATATCTCAGCAGTGTTAATCGTTGTTCTTACCAGGAAGAGGCGCTCCATGTGAGTACGGTCCAAATCTTTTGGATTTTCTTCAATGAAAGAGAGAAGTAAATCTAGAGAATCATTATACTCTTTGTTATTTTCATGTCCACCTTTTGATTCCCTCTGTTGGATACGTTCATCAATAGGACCAGTAATGATCTCAAGAACCTTGGTAAAATTTTGGATCAAGCGACGTTTGATCCCATGAAGATCAAAGTTAATGAAGACATAAAAATCGGCCAAGTTAGGTGCACCAGCCTCAACTGCAGTATTCCACATAATATCTCTCATATGTCTAATGGAAGATTCCAATTTTGGATCCATGACATTCTTTGAGAAAATAGTACTTGTCAAACCATTTAGAGTAGTCATAAAAGCTGCAATACTCAAATCAACAGCTTCATTTCTAAGGCTATAATTCTTGCAATAATCCAGTAACTCTTGTACAGTGTTTTCCTAACATGTGAGGCGGCGTCGAGCCTTGCCACAGGAAAACATAGTGGTATAAATGCTCCTCTAAGGTTTCTCCACCTCTCCTCACGGGCAACATAATAACAGAGTACTTGTATTGGGTCGTATGCACTGAGTGCTTTTGGCACCCATTTTCCGGAGAAGTCCATATCTTGTTTCTGAAGGACTTGTTTCGCCATGGCCGGGGAAGTTATAGTAACCAAGTTAAGATACCCTAACTTCACCGTCATGATAGGTCCATAGGTTTTGGCTAGGTCGGCTAAGTTTTTGTGGTAGTGCTTACCAAGTAAGTGAAGATTGCCAATTATGGGAAGAGGGGTTGGACCTGGTGGATTAGGCAACGTCTTCTTGTTGTTTTTCTTATTAGTGAATATTGTGACAAAGGCACGAAGCAAGATTAAAGCAAACAACCCAACTAGGGAAGTTGTAAGATAATCCATAATGTAATAATAAGTTGATACTAGAAATGTTGTAATCACACTAGTACACACTCACATACAATAATGGGAAGAAAGATGATATTTTGTGCCATCAAAATTTACATATATATAGAGTTCCTTAAACACAGGCCATGAGGTAGCAGCGAGCCGCCAATTATATTTTCAATTTCATTCTCCTGATTTTCTAAGCAGTTTCTTTTAAGCCGTCTGAGTTACTTTCTATCTCAATATACCAAAATTAAAGTTGATCTTGGCAGACCTCAATGTTGAAAGAAACATGAAAATAATGAAGCTTTGACCATATTTATATTAATGAAAATTTCAAGACAATAATATGTTGAATTAGAAAATAACTTAAATTATATCATTCATATTTATTGAAATAAATAAATAAATAAGTTTATCCATAAATTCTTTGTATTGATATTTTTTATTTTTTAGTTAAATTTTAATATATAAATTTTAATTATACAATGAAAAGTTATAATAAAATGTTGATGTTGTGGAAAAATATTTGAAAAAAATCAAATTATATTAATTTTACATTTATTACAATAACAAATAAACAATTTGTGGTCAAATCCTGCACCGTATACATTCCAAAAGGGTGGCAGAATTTATTTTAAAATCAAACACACCAGGATGGAACCGAAATAGATAAACTAAAACATATACTATAGCATTTGATTGATGTTCATCCACGTGAAGAATAATTGTTTTATGGGCAAACTTGGTATTTGGAAAAATTTAAATTTTGAATAAGTAAAATTGGATTTCTGTTTTGAAAAAAGTTTGTTAGTGATGTGATTATAGGCATAATCTAATGCTGAGCTAAACACCACCACCAATGATAGCAGCAGTAAATTGCGGAAAAAATAAATAACATCGATTTATACGAGTTCCCCCTCAATGTAGAAAGGTACGTCACATTTAACAGCTGCCAATCCACTAAGAAAATCAAACGGAAGATTGTTACAATTACCTATCAAGCTAGAACACTCCAATTGAGTATGCTATAACTTAGTATTCTCAATTACAAAGCCTCACAATATTATTGATGATGATTCAATAATATTCTCTCTAGAAGTTGTTTAGGATGTTTATTTTGTGATATTAAACCTATAAGAAAAGCCACCTATTTATAGGAAAAACTTCTAGCCTAACTTGAGTCGAAAAAAAAAAAATAGGTAAAATAGTCAAAACACGCCTCCAAATTACGTCGCGTCACGCGTTCATCGAGGCAGAGAGTCTCGATGAGCCTCCAACGACTCTCGAACGGCTCTCGAACAGCTCTATACGAAGCCTGTTTTGAGTACGCCGGGACCCCATCGAACCTAGGGGATGCCGTGCCTACCGACTCTTAGGCGTTTTCACGACCACAAAAATGGTCTTGACTCAACAATCTCCCGAAGACATTTTCAAATCACCGTCTTCAAGCTTACCATTCTCTGACCACTGCCAGTTATTCATTACGAGAAAGAGATTAGCGAAGTTGAGCACAACTTGATTTCTCCTATTCACCACTTTCGTTAACATATCGGTGGGTTTCGTTCCCTGGAATCTTCTCAGCTTGAACTCCATTCTCAATCTGAGGGCCGTATAAAATGGTATTTCGAGTCTATGTTTGGTTCTAGCATGAAATGCGGGTTTTCACCAGATAAATAGCACTCGACTATCACGCGATTGCAATGTATTACTTCCGTACTCAAGATTGACTCTTTCGAGAAAAGTTTGCAACACATGTCATCTCTTTCCTGGCTTGACCATAGCAACATATTGAAACACAACTTCGACAATGCTACTATAGGTGCAGCTTAGATCTCCGGCTAATCGCGGTACCTCCCAAGTGAACACATATCCACTAGTAGATTTTCTGCACTATCAGCATCCTACCCATTGTCGGCATCTCATATCTATTGACCCCGTAGATTTTTGGAAACACAAAGCCTTTTCAGCACTACCATTCAAGTATCTTAAGATCCACTTTACAGCTTCCCAATGTTCTCTTCCTGGGTTGGACATATATCTACTAACAACT
This sequence comes from Lithospermum erythrorhizon, assembly GCA_019722365.1. NCBI lineage: Eukaryota > Viridiplantae > Streptophyta > Magnoliopsida > Boraginales > Boraginaceae > Lithospermum > Lithospermum erythrorhizon. Next base: position 575,198 of record JADFUC010001538.1, on the reverse strand, counting down.
CTACATATTATTTGTCTCGAGTCTAATGCACACCATTGCATACATAAGACTACCTACTACTTGAAGCATAAAATTGCCTTATCCATGTCACTAATGGTCATCCCTCGAGTCTCGGGTGATTGATCTGAATAATTGGTATCGAGTACCGGTTTGCATCAACATGGAACCGCTTGATCACCTTTTTGGTATTCTTCTGTGTTGTCTGAGAATCCGATCTCTGATTATTCTCATCCCCAGAATTTGCTTTGCATCACCTAGGTCTTTCATTGCAAATTCCACTGATAACTCTTTTTTCAACATATTTATCTTGTGCAAATCAGCTCCCACTATCAACATATCATCCACATAAAGGAGTAGAATAACATAGTCTTTTTCAAATCTCCTCGTATAGCAGCGGTGGTGGTCTCGCATCTCATGAGCTTGACTTCTTCATAAAATTATCGAAGGTTATGTTCCACTGCCTTGGAGCTTGCTTCAAGCCATACAAGCTCTTCCGAAGTTTGCAGACCAAATGTTCTTTCCCTTTAACCTCAAAGCCTTGAGGTTGCTTCATGAATATTTCTTCATCCAGATCACCATGTAAAAAAGCAGTTTTTACATCCATCTGTTGAAGAGTGCGATTATCACACTGCAACCCAGAAGCGATTACGATTGTCACTAGCTTGATACGGGTGAAATATTTCGGTGTAGTCAATTCCTTCATACGCTGGAAACCCTTTGACAACCAATCGAGGCTTATGGCGTTTACTACCGTCTGTTCTTCCTTGATTCGATAGACCCATACGTTACGCAATATTCTTTTAATTTGTTCGGTTTTAGCAACTCCGTATGCATTATTTGTCATCAATGGCTTCATCTCCTCTTTCATTGCTAACTCCCCTTAATTGCATCAACATTGTCTTTGCTTCATCATAAGCGGCGGGCTCGCCTTTGTCGGTTAACAATAAATTAGCGAATGGAGAATACCTTTGAGTTGATGCCTTTGCTCTTTACGATCTTTTGGGACACGGTGTTTTCTGTCTCTTGTATAGTGTCAGAAGTGTTTTCCACATCCTCAGCTTCCTCTTCTTCATCAGTGCCATTCTCCTCCAAAGGTGGCATATCAGCAAAAGGATCTTCAGGATTATTTTCTGGAGTAAGGGCATGATCTAGGTTATGCCATTTGGAAGAACCAGTACTGTTTTCATAAAGATTCTGTTTGTGACCTTTTCTCCCATTTTTGCTGCCGCTCATACATCTATCTTTGTATAATACCTCTTCATTAGATCACATCTTTTCGTATGATCTTCAGGTTCGTTAAGTCATAGGCGATATCCCGTCTGTCGCCGCCTTAATGAAATAACAATCTTAGATTTTTGCATCGAAGCTTACTTCTAGCATTTGCATCTACATGAACATCGCTACCTGACGAATACTCTCAGGGAAATATAAGTTTACTTGAACTCCAAACTTCTTGAGAATTTTAAACTCACCGAGAGAGTGAGGGTCATATTAATCGAGAGGCTGCAGTATTGATTAAATACGGCCGAGAATATGCGAGGTAATCGAATGTAACCTCATACTCGAGCTTACGCTTCATTTAGATTACATTCATTCTCTGCATTACTCCATTTTTGTTGGGTGTTCCCGGAATAGTCTTAAATGGTTAATTCTCAACACAGTATTGTTTGAAATCACTATCTGTATATTCACCCCGTGCTCGATCTCAAGCAACTTCACTTTTCGGCTGAGTCTGGTTCTCAACCATAGCTTTCGGTTCTTAAAGATTCCATAGACTTGATTTGTGTTTCATGAAATAGCATAAACCTTCCTAGACCCATCATCCCAATAGAAGGTTACATAATATGAACCTCACGGAGAACCCACGGCCAGTGCGGGGTCCCAGCGTATGTGTGAACTAATAGCCTGGACTTGAAGCGGCCCAGTTTTAACAAAACTGACCTTCTTTTGCTTTCCCAGCACACAGCTCTCACAGATATGATGATCAACAGACTTCAATTCAGGTATTAAATTATTTGAGACAAGCAATTTCATACCTTTCTCACTCATGTGACCCAATCGATTGTGCCATAACTTTGTCTTCTCAGAACTTCCAGCAGCAGCTATCATACTTTGAGAACCACCAGTTAGGTACAACGTACCCATCTTCTGACCCCGAGCTACGGTCATTGCTCCACGTGCTACTTTCCAGTGCCATGCTGACGTTGTTCGATAGCCATCTCAAAAGTCAAGCGACTAACGGAAGTGGCTTTTCCTGAGAAGCTTTGGTACATATTTGTCGAATTTCCATGTAGAACGTTTAGCTGACTTCAAGTTAGCATCTCCCATACAATCTTGATTGGTTCACCATCGGCAAGATAGACGTCCCATAATCTCCGGCTATATAATTCATCATTATATCGGTAGAATTAGTATGAAAAAGATGCACCGAATCCAAAAATCCAGAATTAATAGAACAATCAGCGGCAAAGTAGTGCATCTGCGTAATTAATAAAACACTGGCTGTGGCGTCATTTATATTTATTTATTCCGACCTCAAAGCTTTGCAATGCTATTTTTGCCAGAACCTTCTTGCCATGGCCTCAGTCGTCTCCAGTCTCATTTTATCACTCTCGATTTTTTGACCTCCGTTATTTCACTGTTCTCTGTCCCGGTTCCTACCTCTTTCTACATTGTCCCAGAACCCTTATCTCCCTGCTCCGGTCTTATGAACTTCTTCGGACAAGCAGCGTTCTGCGATGGAGCACATAGCTCCAACTTATCATTACCTCTGAGAGTTACTAGCTACGGCCTCGTCGAACCACATTTATTTGGCAGATTCCGTATATCAATGCCTATAACTCATCATCGAAATTCACCGAAACAGTAGATAATTGGTTTATCAAACTATTGAAGTCATTAAGGTGCCTTGTTATGGGAGTATTTTCTGACATCCTCAAGTGAAACAACCGCTTCATTAATCGTGCACTTATTGTTGGTGATGGCTTTATCTCAGCATGCATCGAGACCTTTTGTTGTAGTCTCCTTAGCATTGCTTAGCCACGTTTACGGACAAACATGAATTGCGATCACCTAAGACACAATGGGTCTAACTCTTTCCATTCTTCCTCGTCCATCTTCTGCGAGCATAGCTAATGGTTTGTTCAGCTTTTACCATATAGATAATCCTCATTCATCTTCCAATCAGAAATCTATCCGTCCAGGCTTCTCCACGGCATGTGTCATCACTCCTTCGTTCTTAGACATTTGGATCTCGGATTTCAATCCAGAACCTAAGCTACGATACCAATTGATGTGATTATAGGCCTAATCAATCACGAACCTAAACGAGACAATGATACTTGTCAAAGTAAATTGCGGAAAAATAAAATATACTGCTGATTTATACGGTTCCCCCTCAATGTGAAGTCGTCACATTTAACATGCAGAAATCCACTAAAAATCAAACCGGAAGATTGTTTGCAATTACCTATCAGTACAGAACACTCAATTAGTAATACTTTATAACACTATTCACCGATTACAAAGCACCAGCAATGTGTGATGATGATTCAACAATATTCTCTCTAGAAGTTGTTTGGATGTTTATTTTGTGATAAACCTATGGCATCTATTTATAGGAAAACTTCTAGCCTAACTTGAGTCAAAATAGGTAATAAAATAGTCCAAAACCGCCTCGATTACGTGCGTGCAGCGTTCGCCGAGGCAGGGGGTCGCCGATGAGCCTCTGACGACTCGGCCTGCCGAGCGACTCTATCTGACCTGTTTTTGGTGCATCGGGACCCCGCCGAGACCTAGGGGTCTCGATGCCCTCTCGATACTTGACCACAAAAATGGTCTTGACCTCGCAGTTGGACACGGATGAAGCCGGTAACATATAATAATGTCACAAAATGTTGATGAGCGGATCAATAGAGTAAATCGGCGATTAGCCGTTTGTCAAAGAAGATAAAGTTCTAACCAGAACACGGTCTAATGGTTATCTGACCTCATGTAGGAGATTGTTTGAGTTCGATCCTGAGAGGGGCCTTATAAAACATTAAAAAAGAAAAAAAAGAATCGAAATTCTTTTCGTTTATCATCGAGCGTTTAATTAATAACCCGTAATTCGTTGGTTAACCTGATATTATTTCTACTTTCTTCGGTTTAATTTATTTCAAATCAATTTGGTTTTATCTTGATTTTATTCGATTCTTTTTTCGTTTTGTTCGATTATTCGAGTGATTGAGTCTAATCAGTTTTCTACCTAGTCCGGTAGCTCTACATTTTTTTTCGAATAGATTTTCGAACCGGGTATCCACAGTTTGTTTTTTGAATGGATTATGAGTAGGACTTCGGATATGGTTTCATTACTAACGGATTCGAATCACCTCATTAATAACAAGAGTAGGGAGTTGATGGTTGATTTGGTTCCAAAAAGTAGATTTTCGTACTTTAGTAAATACATTAGTTGTCTTTTTATATCGAGGTCATTCAGACGTTCGGGATCTTTCAATTTTCCCTTTTTAAGTTCTATCATTTCAAATTTCCCCCTCCAACTTTGTAGGCGCAAGAAAGGGGAAAAAGTAGGATATCGCCTATATTTGAGTTATGGTCCCGGTCGTCGTTTATGACAAAGTCTCGAGTCGTCCCTTATGTTTTTAAAATCCGTCTTAGTTGGTACTCGCCTAATTTTACGTTAAGTCTCCGTTAATTAGGTCACATAGGAATCCGCGTGACACTTGTTAGGGCATTAATTTCATAGCTAGGATTTTTTAGAAAAAAAGACTAAAAGGCAGGAAGGATCACTTATGTTTGACTTATGGTCCCGGTCGATCACTTATGTTTCAAAATCGATCTCAGTTGGTACTTTAAGCTAATTTCCTTATTAAGCCTCAGATTGGTGGATCACGTGGGTATCACGTGACACTTTTAGGGGCATTTTAGTCATTTCATAATTAAGTTTCGGGAAAACATTCAAAATTAAATGGTAATATCCTTTATCAAAAGCGTTTTGATAAAAATAGAGTGATCGATCGATTTTTGAAATGCCCATCGAAAGTGCCCCTCAAAAGTATCCGTAAGCCCCAATGACCCCAGTGCGGAGACTTAACATAAATTATGCAAAAGTACCAAGCTGAGATGGATTTTTTGAACATAAGTGACTAGGACCTTGCATGGAAACATAAGGCGATCGACCGAGATCATAACCCCAAATATAAGTGATCATCTTTGCCTTTTGCCCTTTATGAAATTGTCTCTTGAACTGATCATAACATTAAAATTGTCGTTTGAATACTTTGGGTCATGTTAATATTATTTTTGGTACTTTATATAAATTGAGGTTACGTCTGTCGATACTCGGCCAACTAAGACCTTCAATGGGTTGATTTGGGCCGAGAGTTTGACTTTCCCATGAGCCACTAAGTTAATGTTTAGTACTCTATTACTAAAGTGTAAATGAGTAGTTTCACCTAGTGTTGGTGGACAGGCGGTCGGGGAACCGACCCCGATCGACCAGTCCAGAAAGTCCTTGCAAAAATGGACGGATCGGTCGGATCAACATTAGATCCGGTATCCCGAAGCCGGATCGGACGTGACGAGCGAGCGGATCGATGGTAATATTAAAAAAACTAAAACCTATTCTTGTAAGGCCCGGATATCGGATATCGGATACTATCGGATCGGATGAATCGAAAACCGGGCCGAGAATTAGTCGAATCCTTGACCCGAAGCGGTTTCGGTCGGTTCTACGAGGAACCGGACCGTTAAGAACTAGTTTCACCTCAAAAACACACGGCAAGCACCCGGCTGTTCATAAAAAATGCTTAAAGTAGGGATCCAAATTTGATTCTCAAATCCTTGACCGAAAACTATCCCATCTGTCATAAAGTACCTTTTGCTGATTTAACCATTAAAATGATGTCGCCAAGGATCACCATAAACCCATCAACACTTTTTTGGTGTTTTAATTTATTTATTTACTTTTGGTGGAAAATTTCAGGTATCCATAGATAGATTTGTTGTGTGTCAAATTGAAATTTACCATAGAATAAATGTTATTGTAAAAATCTCAATTAACCCTATATATTTTGTTGTGTGGCAAATATAAATTAACAGGAGTCAACCGGTTTGGTGGAGAATCGGTGCTTGCCGGTCGTGGTGGCGGCGAAGAAAGCATAGAGTGACGTTGGGGAAGAGTTGGTGCGTTATTCTGCGGTGGTTGTGGAGGAGTGCAGAGCTCTTGTACTTACCTTTCTTTAAGGAGGACACCTAAATAGTATTTTTTGAAATCTTGAAATGACTATTTTACCATGATCATAATTTCTATAACTACACACTTATAAATAGAGGGAGTAAAATAGTCATTTCACCCCAGTACTTCTTGTTTGGTGTGTATGGCCAGTGATTTAAGGGTTGTACATTTTGGTTTGGTGGCAGACCGCACCCAGCATACGGCTTTGTTTAAGCACCACAAACTTTAAAAAGAACCGCTTTTAGTAATTTACTAAATCCAATTAATCATGAAGCCTTTAAAAAGATCTAATAGCTGAATCCTAAAAAATATGCCTGTCTCCTACTACCAGCAAGCTCGTCCTCAATCCCACATAATCCATAAAAATTCATTAAAAACATTGAAATCAAACTTGAAAGCAATCCTCCCTAGAACCCAAAATTCAGAAATACATTTATAATCTATATTGGCCCCGAACACCAGATTAGTCCAACTTGATTGTTGTCACCCTCTTTTAATGCTTGAGCCTAACCTAATATATTTATTATATATATAGCCTTTTTGTCATCTTCATACTCAGGCCAAAAAGAATAAAGTCTTCATCTTAGTTATTTTATGCCTTGTGAGAAAAACTTGTTCTTTTGTTTTCCTCTCAATAAAAATACCTTTGAGAGTTTGGAGAAAACTTAGGGTTGGAGTTCCATAGACCCGGTGGTGGTACATTTGACATCGGTTTATGGAATCATTCATCCCAGGCGTCCCCAGGCAACGACAACAATCTTATCGATCCATAATCTCGCCAAAGTGGTGTCGGAGCTGTGTTTGATTTGTTGTTGGGTGTTGAATAACAAGTGAATAGTGATTCAGGATGAATGAATCTTTGCTTCTGATACTATTACGTGAGCGATGCCAGTCGCCGGAGAATTTTTGTTGGGGAGGTTCGCGCTACGGTACTATTCCTTTCATTCTGATGTTTCTAAAATTCATTCCTTGCCTTTGATCTATTGTACTAGTCTTGTTGGTGGACAGGACGATTCTGAACCGGTCCATAGCCGGCTCCGATAGACCACAATACAATCAACCGAAAATGGAGGCGGATCAGTGCGAATCAAGCGTGATAGGGACCGAAACGGTCGGGCCGTGCTCCATGACTGATCGGTAGATTAATATTAAAAAAACTGTAACCCTATTCTCAATCTTCAATTAAGCGGCAGGAGCTTTGATTTCTGTGATTCGGCCTCTCCCCTCCACGACGGTCCGACTTTACTCAACCGTTCATCCGGTATCCCAATTTCTACCAATAGTAATAGTTGGTTTCTTCTTTAATTTTAAAAATTGAAAATATGTTTGAGTTCTATCTTTTAATTAGTTTAATTCATGTAAATGTGTTTGATTTTATTATTGTTAGTTCACAATTGTTATTTGATTTTTTGTGTTATTAATTTATTATTTTAAATTGTTATTTTTTTGTATATCGAGATCGAGTTTCGGATATCGGATACTATCGGACGGACGGTTCGGTGCGGTCCCGAATCTTTAGCGTGGTTTACGTCGGTTTCGGATGGGCCAGAAGCAGAGCAGTCGATTCGGATCTGAAAACCGGTCGAACCGGTGTGCAATCTGCGATGTATGTTTCTCTGCCTTAATCAACCTCTTCATAAGATACCAAATTACTGCTTCTTTTTTGACACCCAGATCCACCAAAGCACAAATGTCATTATTTTTATGCAACTTGTTAATCTTTTGAAATAACTAAAATTAAGCCTGGCGATTGAATTGTATTGCGTATATCGGTTGGTGGGTGGGACCGAATATTATAAATAAATTAGGAAAATTGTTGAGTTTGTATCAAATGTCGACTTGTCAGCGGTGAAGACAAAACACGACATCGGCGGGGCTATTGCAACCCTTTCTATTCGGAGTGGACTTGGGAGCATATTACGATGGATTTTGTTTCAGGACTCGAAGACATTGAGAAAAAGAATGATGGTATTTGGGTGATGTGGATAGTAGCGGAAATCGGCTCATTTCTTACCAATTAAGTGACTCACGGTCTGAGGCATTTTGCAAAGGTTTGTATGTTGTTCATATTGTGCGTTGTATTCAGTTCCGGTATCAAATTGTATCGAATCGAGATGCTAGATTCACCTCCGATTTTTTGGAAAAAGATTTCGGGGAAGCAATGAGAATTAGAGAGTCAATTTGAGTATCATTTCTTCCCTGATCCCGAATGGGCGTCGAGAGAAGGAACTCATTAAACATTGGAGGATAAGTTGTGGGCTTGTGTGTTGAGCTTTCGGAAGTGGGATGAATTGCCTAAAATGGAGTTCATATAATAATAAGCTTCGCGCCCGGTATTGAGATGGCACCATTTGAGGCATTATGCGGCGAGGAAATGTAGGACTCCCGTTGTTTGGAATGAAGTAGGAGATAGAAAAATTATGCGTCGGAGTTAGTGGAAAGATTCGTTGGAAAGAATAAAATTGTCTGACAACACAGTAACAGAATGGAACAAAAGATGTATGCGGAATCGTCGCCGTGTAGATTTAACGTTTAAATTGAGTGATAAAGTATTCTTGAGAATATCGTGGAAAAGATGTATTGAGATTCGGGAAGAGAGAGTTGAGTCTGATATATCGGTCCGTATGAGATTTTGGATAGAGTTTGTCTATCGTTTAGCGTTGCCTCCAGAATTGGAGAGAATTCATAACGTCTTCCATGTGTCATGTTTGAGGAAGTATATCCCAGACGAATCCCATATCTTGGAGTCACAACCAATGGAGCTTGGAGAGGACCTTACGTATGAAGAGAAACCGGTGAAAATTCTTGATCGAAAGGAAAAAGTGTTGCGAAATAAAGTTGTGGCTTTAGTGAAGGTGTTGTGGCGAAATCGAGTGGAGGAAGGCTAGGAGCGAGAGAGGATGTCGAGAATCAATATCCACATCTTTCGAAATAGAAGGTTAGTTCTTAAAATTTGTGCTATAATATGTGTTAATATGTAAATTACTATGAGGATGAGTAAGTGAATTGGCAATGTGTAGTAGGTGATAGTAAATTTCGGGCGAAAGAAATTTTTATTAGGTAGGTAGATTGAAATAACTTCGTTACGCCTAAAAGCGATTGGTGTATTGCGTATGCTCGATTGGTGGTGGGACCGGAGATAGTATAAATAAATTCGAACAAAATTGATATACGAGACCTTTAGTATTATATGAGTAGTAGTTTTGTCCACATGAGAATTTTACAGGCTTTAGAGAATCGGTTCTTAATAATTTAAGCCTTGAAAGTGGAATATAACACCCGACACCAAACGGGACCTTAAACCATTCTAATATCTTCCACCTACCACCACTACCTTCTTATTCTTATCATCATATCATCCTTATCACCAAAAACTCATTCTCTTCTCCCCTAAGAAGGGCGGGAACTGCCCCGTCCACTTTTCTAAATCATAATTTTTTGTTTCCATCTCTAAGTTCATCAAGGTATGATTTTAATCTTCAAATCTTATCATTTTAGGCTATAGTTGACTATTTTGTTAGTTTGACTTTTAGGTTGTTGGAGTTTAAGACTTTTATTATAGTATTAAAGTATCATCTAGGCTTAGATTAGGTGGTTAGAAGTTGTTATAGTTGATATTTGGGGTTGCAATGTTTGGATGTGAAGGTTGACTTATGTGACTTTTCACAAACCACCTTTAGTTATTATATGATGTTTTGGGATTATAATATAGTTGTTTGGAGTTAGAGTTTTAATGTTTAGTTGATTAGGAAGAAATATATTTGAGGTAGTTGGTGTAAGTTGAAATAGTTGGAATTTTGAATTAAAGGTTGTTAGAAATAGTTATAATAGGTAGGGAAAATTGATTTGATGTATTAGAATTTTATTAAGTGCTATTGTTGGGTAAGGGGTGATGGCCGAAAATGGAGAATTGGTAGGGTTGAAGTTTTGTCGTTTTATTAGTCGTTAGAACGCGCGTAGTAGTCTTTCCACCTAGAGTTGTTAAGTTGATAACTAGAATGCTGTTAAAAGTTGAAATTTTAGAAATTTCTTACTAGTTTTGGTGTTTTAATGATTTCTAATGGTATTCATTTTGAATTATGAGATGTTGTGTAATAATCGGGATTTAAGTGGAGAAAATTATATTCTTATGATATATCAATAATCGGGTAGTTTTGTTGGACTAGGATCCTTATACCGGGGTTGTCGGTTTACATTTGATCTTTATTTGGGATTTAATAAATGTAAGAGGATGTTATTAATCGGGAAGTAAATAATGTATATAATTGCTTTGGATAGGAGTTGAGCCGGACCTATGCGTGGACTACCTAGAGATATTCTAGTTCTTTGACTCGAGGTAGTACGAATCACCACGATGGGGACCTTTCATATATATTATAATTATGTATTCGGTATGTGTTTTGTTATGTGACTATATTGGTATGTGTATTGATGTTATGAGATTCTTGTTATTGAGGCGATGTTATGGTGTGGTAGTTGTTGTGATTACGTGTGTTGTATGTGATTGTGTTGCGTGTGGTTGTGTATTGTTGTATGTGGTTGGTGTGTGTATCTTTTTGCAGGTTGATTTTGGGTGGAATGATGTGTGTATATACATTGTGTGAGTAGCCTCGACCGGGAGGTTTGGCGTGAAATATGCATATTATTGTGAGTAGCTCCGAGGTGATTGGGGATGTTTGGTGTGTCATATTGATGAGTAGCATCGATCGGAGAGTTGTGATGTATATATATGTGTGTGAAGGTTATTATTGTGTATATTGGTGGATGTGTGATTGAAAAGATGGATGTGTGGATGGAGGTTTTGATGTTATTTTATTTCTTGGACTAACCTTTATTGTTTGGTGCTCATTTGGATGATGTGTGATTGATTATATATTGATACACATTTAAATATTTATATTTTTATATAATTATGATTATATGTGGTTGGATCTTATACGTGGTATTTGTATTCACTAAGCTTCACAGCTTATTCCATATTCTCTTTGGGCGGGCGTTTATGCCGGAGTTTCTAAAGGTTGATAAATCGAGGGATTCTTTGAGCTCGTTGTGAATTTAGAGCGTCACGTGGTGGTGGTGGCATAGGAAGTCCTCAGCAGTCTTTCTAATGTCTTTTCCTCATGTTATGTTAGAACTCCCCTAATGTATATTATGAAATTAGGTATTGACCATACCATTATTATGATGTATTGGGGATACTAAGTTGGGTATTGTTGGTTGTATATTTCAGGGTGATCTATGTCTGTATTGTTGATATGTTATTTTAGGTTGTGTGTTAGTTCACCGCGATGGACTAAAAAGTATTTTATTATTAATATCAAATGAAGTCTTTTTATGTTGTATCCATCATTGGTGACTACGGCCGACTTGGGTAGATCGTTGTATTTTTCCATCTACATCTTTTTAGTCATTATTTCTATGCAACTTTTTGCCAATTTGAATTCATAAATTATAATTACTTTGCTCTGTAAGTTTGATGTTAATCTTTTCTTTTCAAAAGGTTTAATCTTTTTTGTAAGTTGTTAATTTTGCGGTGATAATTGCTTTAAGATTTTGTATTTTGAGCTCTTTGATGTTAGAACAGAAATATGGGTGATTGACATTTTTTTGGTTGAGATGGAATTTTAATTTGCTTGGTTTTTGGTTGCGATAGAACGATGACAAATTAGGGGACGATGGAATATTAAACTTTTTTATACTAATTTTGCAGACAAATATATTGAAATAAATTAGTTGGGACAAGAGTTGCCCACCACTCGTTTACAAATTTGTAATTTTGTGTATTGCAGCTTTAACATGCCTAAAGTTATGTTAACTAGAAGATGTATATAAAATATGGGTGGTAAATGATTCCATTTTCAATACAGATCGAATTTCAACATTTCCATTAGGAAGGAATGAACTATTGGGAATAATTATGTTCTTAAAATGATGGTATTACTAAACATGTTTTTTGATTAAAATTTAAAACCTCACATTTTTATCTAAAACATTTTAATTTTTAGTTTTGAAACCATAAAATATAAATATGCTTCCATACACTTTTTAAAAATAAAAGACAAAGAAAAGTAAGGGGTGATTTATGTTGAGTTGTGAAGCCATTGTTTTTAAGTTTCCATCGAGGACTTGTCTCGATGGAGAATCGTCTGCCCCGAAGTCAGGCTGTAAGAAGCTATTTGAGACCCCAGGGGTCTCGATGGTCGATGTGGGTGAGATTTGAACTCTAATTATTGCCTAAATTCGAGTCTAGCTAGGTTATATTTCTTTGCCTATAAATACTAGGTTGTTTTATGAGTTTTATTCATCCAAAATATTTAGAATAGAAAATAATCATTATAGAAGAATATTAGGTTTTTAATATTCTTGAAGAACATAATTTTTATTATTGGTAGGCTTGTGGTTGAAATTTTCGGTATATAAGAAAATACTCAACATAGATTATAGCTAGTGATAGGGGTTGTAACGATCTTCTAAAGTTGATAGTGGATTATCTGCAATGACAGGGCGTACCTTTCAGCATTTAAGGGGAACCTATATAGAAATAGTTTGTGTCTATTATTTAATTTCCGCTTCTTAAATTCATATCGTTCTTATTGATTGCTAGAAGTGCGGGAGAGAGATTTAGGGGTCCATACAAATCCCACAACAATTGTCATAAGCTTGGTGGCTTGGTTTGAGTTTAAGAATCAATGGTAGGCGAAGGAATTGTGACAATTGTAGAGAATTCGATGGAATTGATTTTCCACATTGGAATATGTATATGGAAGTTATCATCTGGAAAAGTAGAACAAAACCTTGGTGGAGAAGCTTGAGAAGATGGAGGATGATACATGGATGGAACTAGGCAGGCGAGGGTCTTGGGTGTGATCCCAGGAGACCTTATTTGTCGAGGCGTGGTTGTTGGTGAATGGAGGCTTTGAAGTTGAAACAGAGCCATTGGGAGAAACCGAGAAGATGGAGAGATGATACATGGATAAGAACAAACAGAGGCGAGGTCCCAGATGGGAACTAGACGGTTTTAGACCCATTTGTGCAACCTCGCCAAAGGTGTATTTTCTAAAATTCATGTCATTCCTTTGCCGATCTATACATGTGCGTGTTGTTGGTGGATCGGGCGATCCGGGAACGGTCCGGTCGACCGATGCGAAAATCCAACTTGAAAATGGAGGCAGTCAGTGCGGGAATGACATGAGCTTCTTCGCAGATGGAGTTAAACCCAGATGATGGACTCGAGGAAGAGTTGCTGCGAATGGTGCTTGAAAATGGTGATCGAAAAAAGGTCTTCAAGTGGGAGATTGTTGGTGTGAAGCCATTTATTTCTTTTAAGTTTAGGTAGGGCAAGGTCTCGATGGGGTCGATGGAGGTCTGCGCGAAGACCGGGGCTATGAAGCTATCCGAGACTGAGGTGCCAGGTAAGATCTCGATGGTCGGCGGTGAGGTGAGTTGACGTTGGACTCTAATTATTGCCTAAATTCGAGTCTAGCTAGGTTATATTTCTTTGCCTATAAATACTAGGTTGTTTTATGAGTTTTATTCATCACACAAATAGTAGAATAGAAAAATAATCATCCTAGAAGAATATTAGGTCTATAATATTCTTGAAGAACATAGTTTTTGTTCTTGGTAGGCTTGTGGTTGTGAGATTTTTTCGGTATATAGAAATACTCAGCATAGATTATAACTAGTGGTAAGGCTTGTAACGATCTTAAAGTTAATTAATTGGATTATGCGGTATTTCACATTGAAGAGCGTATAAATCTTTTTGTGTTTGTTTAATTTCATTTGCACTTAAATTTACGTCGTTATATTGATTGCTTGAAATTCTAGGAGGGATTTAGGGATCTTAAATCCTAATAATTTCCAAACGCAAGTTTAGTTTTTTTTTTCTTAATGCATATTAGTGAAATGTCAAAAATGTCCCTCTTTAAACAGAACCATTGGATGAAAAATGCCATTTAAATGATTGATCTAATGGTGAGGGAGGCTATAAGTAGGATGCTTAAGTATTTTCTTAAACATGTAAGTGACAACTCTGGTGAGCCATTGATGAATATGAGACTAATGATTATTTGTTTAATAAATAATATTGGTGGAAATTTTATATGTGATTATTACAAAAATAAATTTTATTTTGATTGCCACCGTATCATATTTGCAGTATTATCACCAATAATACTCGAGTATAAATTTTCTTGGCATCGGTGATGAAGCCCAGCCGTCTTGGCGTCGCTTCGTTGAGGCGTATCACTTGAGTATAAATTTTGCCATGGTGGAATAAAATGACGGTTAATGCCCTCGTAGTATTAGTTCGGAGAGCATTTATATATAGTTGTCATATTTTACATTTTCATTTGATTAAAAAAAATTACATTTTCACATATATAATGACACCCATTTGGACCAGCTGTGAAATACTGTTTTCGTTCCATTTTAGTTGTCTTCCTAACCATTTACACATAGATTAAGAAAATAAAAAGTAGTCAAAAATGTATATTGAAAATATAAAATTACAATTTTACATCTTGAAAATATCGTAATTTAAAAGCAAAATAAATTGGCGCAAAACGGAAATAAAGAAGAGCGAACAACGGAGATAATAATATAGTATAGCAAATAATGCATGCATGATTGTATCCTTTTGACTCATGCAAGTTAACTAGTCAGATACGATAATACTACAATTCCAAATAACAACAATCTCAAGATATTTTATTCCATTAATTTTCTATTTTACCTAGACAAAAATCAAGTCTCTAGTCAAATTTTCTCCTTATATTATCCGCCGTCAAATGAAGAAAAACAGTCACCATCTACTTTATATTATCTGATGAGGAACCACCTGATTTGAAAAGCGACCAAATGCAATAGTGTCTTATTATTTCAGACGTCTAAAGCAATTAAAACAGGACTCATGCATTCTCTAATTTTTTGTTTTTACATTTAATCACCTTTTATTTGATTGGTTAATAATATTAAAAATATTTGTAATATAAATTATTAACAATATTATTTAATATTAAAAACAAAAAATAAAATTATAAATTTAATCAAATTAAATATTTTTTTAAGAAGAAATATTATTATTAATAAATAATCAATATTAAAAATTATTAAAGCTAATATTTATAATGTGGTGTACTCCCTCAATTTCAAATTAGTGGCGTTTTGAAATTCGTATCAAGAGGTGACCAAAAATACATTTATTCACTAACCCAAAAAATATAAAATTGATATAATTGGATTCTTTTTTAACAATATTTTCATAATATTATTTTATTGTAATTTTTCATAATATATAAGAAGTTATCAATGATTAAAGTTGTGTCTCGAAAAATGAGAAGGTCTATTAATTTGAAATGAGAGAGTATATGTTATTGAGTTGGAATATTGAAATAGATTGTGAGGCCTAAATAAGACATCAATAAGACACTATTGGAAAAGTTATAAATTTGTGATTGTTATTTGATTATGTGGAAGAGAAAAGATATAATATGAAAGAGAGATTAAGTGAAATAAATAAGATACTAATACACATAGCTTAAGAAGGCAGGTGATTACAACATTTTCACCTAAACAAAAGTAATCATGTTGAAATTAAATATATAGTTTAACATAGTGAAATTCGGTTGAATAAAATCGCCAATTCACAGTTAGGCGTATTATTCGACTTTCTTCGATTTTAATTTATTTCAAATCAATTTGATTTTATCTAGTTTTATTCGATTCTTTTTCCGTTATGTTCAATTTTATTTAGGATTGATTCAGATCTATTGCGAGTGGATTCAGATCTATTTCAAGTCGGTTTTCTAGTCTAGTAGCTCCACATTTTTCGAATAGATTTTCCGCCGCCAAATGAAGAAAAACATTATGATACCATCTACTTTATGTTATCGATGAGGAACCACCTGATTTGAAAAAGCGACCAAATGCAATAGTGTCCATATTACATGGAATAAGAAACCCAATGGTGTGTATTCCAGTGTCTCAAATTTCAAGAGAAACAATTATCTGATTATTTCAGACCTCTGAGTAAGAAAACAACTACTATGAGTATGATGGGAGCTTTCTTGGATTGGTACAAACCGCCTACGCATAACAACGAAGGGACGGAAAAAGATGTTAGTTATCTATTTCGATCATTTTTCGAAATTTCTTAAATTTGAAGATAATTAATGATATTTTTATAAATATATTCATCTTAATAAGTCTAAAAATATCATTAATTAACTATGAACTGTGAGATTTAATATTTATGATGAATGTAAAACTTTAGTTATGTTGAGATCTCTGACAATTAGTTGCGAATCAAATATCACAAATCAGATCATGATTTATAACTCCAATAATTGAGTGTCAACAAAATTTGTTGAAACTTTATTCACTGAACTTATGATAATCAGAAACTCAGTTAATGAAAAATTGAGCTAAAATTTCAAGAGAAACAATTGTCTGATTATTTCAGACAGCTAAAGCAATTAAAACAGGACCCATGCATTCTCTAATTTTTGTTTTTACATTTGATCACCTTTTATTTGATTGGTTAATAAATATTAAAAATATTTGTAATATAAATTATTAACAATATTATTTAATAATAAGAATAAAAAAATAAAATTACAAATTTAATTAAATAAAATATTTTTTAGATGAAATATAATGATTACATTAATAAGCCGTCAATATTAAAATTATGAGAATAATATTTATAATGGTATCTCCTCACTTTTAAATTAATTGGCGTTTTGAGATTCGAGTGTCAAAATTTGACCATAAAATACTTTTTGTTACTAACCCAAAAAATATAAAATTGATATTATTGGATTCGTTTTTAAAAATATTTTCATAATATTATTTTATTATAATTTTTCATAATATATAAGAAGTAATCAATGATTAAAGTTGTGTCTCGAAAAGTGAGAAAGTCTGCTAATTTGATAGATGGAGAATAATATTTATTGAGTAGGAGCTTGAAATAGATTGTGAGGCCTAAATAATACATCAATAAGACTCTATTGGAAAAGTTGTAAGTTTGTGGTTGTTATTTGATTATGTGAAAGAGAGAAGATGTAATGTGGAAGAGAGAATAAATAAAATAAATCAGATACTATTACACATAGCATAAGAAGGCAGGTGATTACAACATATTCACCTAAACAAAAGTAATCATGTTGAAATTAAATATGTGCCCATTCATGATTCTTAGGAATGTTTGACTTTTTAGTTTTTTAAAAGTATGATCCTTTCATGAGAATCGAATTTTTATATAAGTGGATGAATTACTTGATAATATACTTATAAGGAAAAATATAGTAATTTAGAAGGGTGAACAACATAATTATTCAAAGAATAACTATAGCTTTTGAAAAAATACTTAATAATAAAATTAATTTTTCTAAAAAAATATAGAGGCATTTATATCATTTATTTGATATATATAGTCTTTGTTCAATTAAAGAATCAGTACCCTATCATTCATTTCGGGCGATTTACCCATACTAAATTTGAAATAATTCCTCTTTTCGAAAAAAGTCTATTAGGAAAAATATGAAGGGAGTAACACAATATGTCTGGCCGGAGCACAACTATTTAATGAACAGATCAGCCAAGTAAGTAAACCATAAGTCGTTTGGTCATGGTAAGCTTGTTTTAAAATCCTGATCAATTTCAATTAATAACCTTAATATAAATTTGGTTGAATAAAATCGCAATTCCCTGGTTAACCTGATATTATTTCGACTTTCTTCGATTTTAATTTATTTCAAATCAATTTGATTTTATCTAGTTTTATTCGATTCTTTTCAATATGATTTATTTAGAATTGATTCGAGATCTGTGTGATTGGATTCAGATCTATTTCAAGTCGGTTTTCTAGTCTAGTAGCTCCACATTTTTCGAATAGATTTTCCAACCTGGTATCTACAAATATTTTTTGAACGGATTATGAATAGAACTTCAGACACGGTTTCATACTAAGCGATTCAAGTTACCTCATTAATAACACTAGAGTTGGCTTTAGTAAATATAGTAGTTGGCTTTTTATATCGAGGTCATTCATACTTTCGCGATGTTTCAATTTTGCCTCTTTAACTTCTATCATTTCAAATTTCCCCCTCAAACTTTGTATTTATCTCTTGGGCAGTATTAACATTAAATTGTGGGTTTTTAAAATTAATATGATAAATTGACCCTTCGCCCCACAGCTTATTACCACCACCGCACAACAGCACCCTCTTCTTCAGAAGCTACCTCAAAGAGCCAGTGGCGGACATCTTCTGCTCTAGCTTGTTCACTTGAACCACCAGAAATTGTTCCAGCTAAGTTGGTAAGTATGTTTGAGTAGATTAGGTTGGTTCTAAATGTTTTGGCTCTCTGTTTCTATTGTGCTATTGCTATTACTTTTATTAGTATGTTTAAATCCCATTTTAGTTATTTAAACTAAATACATATCAAAACTTGTATTAATGGTATTCTATTATATATGTGAAATATATTATTAACTTAGAATTATTTATTTTCTCCTCTAGCTTAACTATTTTTAAAACAAATAATTGTTCACTTTTGAGTTCCTATTTCATTTGCCTCGGCAAAAAATAAATTAAATTAAAGAGTTCGACTAGTAACTTGATTTTATTATCAATATGATAAAATTATAATTTTGAACCTTTTCTTCAAATGAGCTACATCATGCCTCTGCCTCCGACTTCCTCGTTTAAACCAAATCGAAGGAGAAGGATCCATGGTGGAAGAAGTCAATGTCAAAGCTTGGAATATCGGATACAGGCGCATATCGATTCGAGGAAGACATTGACTGATAAGATTTATGAGGTTCATGAGGTGAGCGGAAAAAGTGAAGCTGGAGCGAAGATGGATTCGATGTGAGAGGGAGAAATGAGATTTGGTATAGATTCAGGAGGTTGGATTTGATATAGAGTATAGATCAGACTACTTTTATTCAATCTGCGGTTTTTGCCATTATTCAATATTGCTGCTTCCATACAATATTTCAGCCATTTGCAATTTGTTCAAGTTATTGCTTACTGTAGAAGGAGATTATAGTAGTGTATGGAAATAATTATAGTTTGTAGTAGATGCATTGGTATTTTTATGGTGGTGGACGGTGGTGACAGACAGTGTTGGTGGAGGGAGTGGGGATACTGATTTTCACTTTATTTAAGTTTTTAATAAAAGAGGCATAATCAATTATTTATTTTAAGATTGACCCCAAAATTTCAATGTTTGTTCAAGTCCGAAATTGCCCTTATGTAAAAAGAGATTCTATCAACTTTAACATCAAAATGCATGGTAGGGGACAAATTGAAAAGATACATAACTAAGCTCATAGTTCAGGGGGCCAAATGAAATTAAGCCTAACTTTTTTAGACGGTATGAAATTATGGAAATCATGGAATGATAGTAGTGTTGTCCTCGCATTCAAGGCTGGATACAACAGCTCGAGACCGGTTGTGATTACGGTTTCATCATTTTAGGAATGCATTCTACTCTTTATGTATAAATGGCATGAATTATTATTATTATTATTATTATTATCAAAATAAGGTAAACAAACTAGGACAATCAAGTACATTAGGAAGCACTCATGGAATGACCATGCAATACATTGTAAATTACATCACAAAGATATTTATCTGTCCAACAATGCATTTGTGGACTTATTGAAACTTGTGAGACACGGATTCTAACGATTACATTTCATAAAGATTAAGACAATGTGTTTTGGAATAGCTCGTAGAGCTTCACCTTTTCTTATAGTAAGCCCAACCTGCTCCCCCATGTCTAGTTCTTCCGATGTTATTCCACCCTCAAGTTCCCAATCAAATGTATTTATCATGGAGCCTATGGCCACCGGAAGTAACCTTCTAGCGAAAGGTAAGCCAGGGCAAATTCTTCTCCCGGAACCAACTAATCAATTCAAAACTAAACCCCACTTCCAAAGTTTCCGGAGTCTCTGAACCGCCTCGCTTAACGATCCTTCCACACATCAGATCACGATGAATTTACAATGCTTATGACAACTTTGAGTGTTTCAGAATATTATAACCACAAATCTCCACATCTTGGTCGCATAAACAATCTTGGAATCATGGTTACTGGAGGAAGTGTTTCTGCTCTTTTGATAAATATACTGGTATAAGGAGATTATCAACATCTTCTTCCTTAATGGCCTTCCTTTTCCAATAACGCGAGTTTAGCTCTTTCTTTTGGCCAACTTATCGTATGTATTCTTTCATTAGTTCAGCCATGCCCCATTCCAAAGTACTCGAAGTTGTATCAGACCCGGCTATAAATAAGTCCTATTCAATCAAACATACATACAACAAATATAATTAGTTAACAATGGCATTGTAGAACTTTTGTTTCAGTTTGAATGAGATAGTTGAAGATTTTTCTAACTTAAACCAGTTCAATTTGAAACTATATATATTAGAACTTTTTTTCATAAAAAATTCATAATCTTGTATTACCTTCATCTCGTGAAGATTGTTCAGTTTAGATTTTTTTTTTATTTAATAGTTAACCAGTTATATATAGTTAAACCATTTCTAAAAACGAAAGAAAAAGTTATTCAAATGAAATAAGCAGGAGAAGAAAAGCAATGTAGGAAGCGAATAATCTCCATACTAAGGGAGTATAATTTTAAATTTATCCTTGCATGAGTATTAGTTTAACTATCTAAATGAATTATTAATATCTCAGCAGTGTTAATCGTTGTTCTTACCAGGAAGAGGCGCTCCATGTGAGTACGGTCCAAATCTTTTGGATTTTCTTCAATGAAAGAAGTAAATTCAGAGAATCATTATACTTTGTTATGTCCACCTTTTGATTCCTCTGTTGGATAATAATGTTCATCAATAGGACCAGTAATGATCTCTAAACCCTGTAAAATTTTCCTTGGGATCAAGCGACGTTTTGATCCCAATGAAGATCAAAGTTAATGAAGACATAAAATCGGCCAAGTTAGGCACCAGCCTCAACTGCAGTATTCCTGCATAATCTCTCATATGTCTAATGGAAGATTCCAATTTTGGATCCATGACATTCTTTGAGAAAATAGTACTTGTCAAACCATTTAGAGTAGTCATAAAAGCTGCAATACTCAAATCAACAGCTTCATTTCTAAGGCTATAATTCTTGCAATAATCCAGTAACTCTTGTACAGTGTTTTCCCTAACATGTGAGAAGTATGTCGAGCCTTGCCACGAAAACATAGTGGTACATGCTCCTCCTAAGCGGTTTCTCCACCTCCACGGGCAACATAATAACAGAGTACCTATTGGTCGTATGCACTGAGTGCTTTTGGCACCCATTTTCCGGAGAAGTTCATATCTTTCTGAAGGACTTGTTTCGGCATGGCTGGGAAGTTATAGTAACTAAGCAAGATACTCCTAACCTCACCGTCATGATAGGTCCATAGGTTTTAAGAATGGCTAAGTTTTGTGTAGTGCTTACCAAGTAAGTGAAGATTGCCAATTATGGGAAGAGGGGTTGACCTGGTGGATTAGGCAACGTCTTCTTGTTGTTTTCTTATTAGTGAATATTGTGACAAAGGCATTTATGAAGATTAAAGTAAATGTTCCCAACTAGGGAAGTTGTAAGATAATCCATAATGTAATAATAAGTTGATACTAGAAATGTTGTAATCACAGTAGTACACACTCACATACAATAATGGGAAGAAAGATGATATTTTGTGCCATCAAAATTTACATATATATAGAGCTCCTTTAACCCAGGCCAGAGGTAGCATTGAGCCGCCAATGATATTTTTAATTCCCTTCTCCTTTTTTTTCTAAGCACATTTGTTTTACTTGGGGTTGGACTGTATGTATAATATGACTTTTAAACCAAGGCGTCTGAGTTATTTTTATCCTGATTGTTTAATCCTAAATAAACAACCTTAAATAATAATAATAATAACACTCTCCTATTAAAAAATTGTTCATAGGATCCATTAAATTATTTATGAATGGTCCAATTTGCTCCATGTTGTTTTTTTACTTTTTTGTTAGATTGAAGGAATAGAACGAATCGTTTGTAAATGAAGTGTTAATTTTTATTATTTATTTAAAGGTTACAAACTAAAATCAACAGGAAAATTCTTCAAATAAGTATGCTTTATCAAATCGACAGTATCGATCAGACAAACTGCATCCCTAAGCCGCTTTCACGACGACTATGTAGACAAGCCTGACTCCGCTCGATTCACCTTGGCCTCGACAGAAACCTAGATGCAGCCGACTCGGCCTTGCTCTTGACCTGGACCTCGATCTGAGTCGACTGTGACATGCCCTACTGTTCTGACACGTCCCCGCGACTTCGACTTTACTGTTCCACTTTATGGTCCCGAGCCCTGCAACATTCCGTGTCATATGACTAGATTCAACCTGGACTTGGATTTTAAGTTACGGCTCACGACGCTCTACCAGACTACAAAATACCAAGAATTAATAACAGAAATACTTCCATCAAGACGGTTTATATCCCAACCTCAATAATTTATTAATCGACGACGCATGGCCTTAGCAGCCAGATTTCCCCGCCCGACTAGAGTTATGTGGACCGAATAATATTCAAATAGATTTCATATATCCGAACCTCAAGAACTTCAACCCAGATTTTCAAGTGTTCATGCAAGATTTATGAATAATCAAAGTTTTAGCTTATTCTCGAATATTCAAGCGCTCTTGTGAAATTTTGTATTTCACGATTTGCTTCAACTCCAAGCAATTATCAGATTAGCGCATTAATATTAATTTTGTGTCCTTATTTTAGGCGACTCGATAAGCTTTCGAGCCAACAAAAGGTGTTTCTACCGTGGTTTAAAAAGATTTAACTTGTATACTTCGTATAAGTGTCTTCTCAGATTTTCTCATGTGTTTTTCGTATTTTTTTCTGAATGAAAATGTTCATGATATTTTCGAAAATAAGGAGGACTATTTATAGGCTTCTGGGCTTTGAATACTTGATTCTGATTGGTTGATTTAATTTCTGGTCGATCAAGATCTTAACCGTTGAATTTTGAAACAAGATCTGAACCGTCAGAAATTTGAGAATTACTTTGCCTTCAAGAAAAGAAAAGGGCACCTTTATACAGGCTCCGATCTTTCTACAAACACAGCTTATATTGACCCCGACTCAAGCCTTTTATTTTGGCCCATAACTTCCGGAGTCTCCATTTCAACCCCGAAACTTTCTTTAACCTCACCTGGCGCCTCTACACGATTTTAATGTGATAAAATTAGGAATTTTTAGTCGAACTCAAATTTAATGAACTATTAATTCAAGCAGGCTTTCCTAGAAACCCATGTTCAATTGAGGCTCCTGAATGAGAACCCTAGCCACGTGTCATTTTTAGTGGCTCGATTTTAATTAATTTGATTAAGTCATCTTAATCATTTTAATTATATTTTAATAAATTTTCACTATCTACGATTGCCCCCTCGAACCGGGTACATACGTAGTAGGTGTTGGGTTCACCTGACAAAGGTTTATTTTCCGCAACATGCACGTAGCATACGCGGGATATTTCAAGTGGTTTGCTACTTCCAAAGCAGCGTTGCCTCTTTGACATCCGGTCTTTGACTTGTCGGATGCGTGTTGAATCATTGATGAGAATTTATTACTGACCTGATCTAGGTCATCATCGCTTCCCTTCACAAGTGAGTCCAGCCTAGCCGATTAATCCAATTTCGACTTGCTTATAGCATTATATGGACTACGGTCCCAAAGTTATCACCCATGCCATTTTTATGGCCTTGCAGGATTATTACCTGACCATGGGAATTGATTGTGACACCTTTGGTCACCATCCCTACCAACTTTCCTAATTTGTAAACATGATGACTACCGACCACGGGGATTTTTTCCTGACTTCAGATAGTTGATTAACTTTCTCGATTTGTAGTATATATATATGGGCATGTTATCAGTCCAATGACCTTGAGCATTGATGGTATTTAGTTAGGCGGAGGACGTTTCTCCCTCTTCTATCGAATTCACATGCTCATGGAATCATTCTAGTATTTATGGTTTTTTAGTCCTTGTCTCATTACATCCCCGGCTCAAGGACGTTGACAAGGGACGTCTCTTCTATTTTTCAACCTCCTTGCGCTTGGCTTTGACTCTGTCTTTCTACTTTGATTTCCAGATTTTAGTAATATATTTGGTACTGAGACGGACTTCCATCTTCTACTCTTTACTCGCTTTAATGCCGATGTTTGTCATTAAGCGAAGGGACGGGCGCCTTTGGATGACAGCGATCCTGAGTCGGCTAGTCATTCCTTTCCGAGGCATAGTATGCATCTCTATACTTCTCTTATAAGAATGTTTTGATTTTTCTTTGCCTTTGAATTGGGATTTGGATACTTTATGCTTGACCTTGCTTTCTCGATTAGCCTCACGTGACGGCTTTAGACAAAAGAGTTTTTTTATAAGTTATGACTGCATGGAGGTTCTAAGTCGTTTACGATTCTAGTGATCGCTCCTATGATCAAGCCAAATGTAGTTCATTTTGGATGATAGTTTAGATTTATATCCGAGAGTTTGTCAAGTTTTACGCTCCACCCATGAGTCAGTTGGGCACTACGCTCTTACCAGGAGCCAAGTAGGAACTTTATGCTCTTACTAGCAGTTGTTATCCTTAGTACGTTGGCGATGTGTGATTGCTTAGCGACGACTATCTACGGTTCCACCTTCGCTCTTCTACATGGGTCCAATACTGCATATATTTTCTAGTATGTCAAGTTCTTGGATTTCCCACAAGAAAGTTAAAACATCACAGCAAGGAGCAGTATCATTTCCCATTCTACATTTGGATACTGTCCTCAAGACGTACGACGCATCTGGGTATCTTCATTGTCGGGTGATAGAGACCTTTATTTTCGATCCTCAATATCGATATTCATGAATCGCATGGATAGATAAACGAAAATTCTCATCCCTCAAGGTGTTATACTCTGGCATGACGCCACACTGGGTATATGTTTGGTCCGGCTATCACCAGCCTTTTTGACTTTTATCTTACCCTTCATGTCTCGCGGCTTTCCCATATTTATTTTCATTTGCCTCAAGCATGACTTCCAATTTGACCTACCCTTATCTAAGGGTTTTAATAATGTTCCATTTTACTCGGTCCGGAGTCGCAATCTGTGGCTTTACTAGTATGGGCCCCATCTGAGATCGCAGCCCACCTCTAAGTTTTAACAACTTCACTTCGAGGGATACTTTTAGTAAAGCCGCTGCAATACCAAGGCCGAATCATCAATCTTACCAGCGGCTTCAAATAAATTTGATATCAGATGGTTAGCCCGATTTGCTAATTCGTAGGTCAGATATCCCATGGCCTTCAAAGCTGATATCAAAGGGATATGCCTTGATTAAATTTTAAAGGCTCAAGTGTCAAGCATTTTGTCCGCCTGTGAGGTATTTTGAATGTTTGACATATGTTCCTAAATGGCCTTAGCAATTAGTAGTGAGGACGGCCTCTATTCACATGGATATTCGTACATTGAATATATGTAGGCCTCTGGTAGTTCGCGCAGCCAGTGTAAGGATCCTCAAATTTCATGGAGAGAGGATGTATTTTTCTCAACCTAGACAACTCTACAGATATCTCTTCGAGGCATCAACACTCAGATTAACACCTCAAAATACTAGGACCTTAGTCCTCCGAGTTTTAGAGAGATAGTGTCAGAAACAGAAAGGTGGTTTCTTTCTTCCCCTAGTCTTATTTCAGATCTCTTAGTAAGTGCTGCATTTCGCTCTTTCACCTCATCCATAGACACGTCATTCATCTACTTTAACTGGCTGAAAGGTCTCGATGTAGCAGTCACAATGTTACTTTTGTCCCCGTTTCATCATCACCAGTCCCCAAGTTCAAGAGTTTTAGCATCGTGTTCTTGAACCTAGTCCGAAGTTGCAATCTAGGAGCTTTAGTAGCATAACCCTTTCTGGAGACATCAGCATGTTTGTTCATCTTTCACTGTTGCGTTTGGCTATCTTTTAGCTCAAATTTTTGTGGGACAACATGGATGTTGTTTTATTTTATGGATGTGCTTGATATTTACTGCTTCCTACTTACTCCCAAGCGGTCGCCCCTCTGGGGACTGCCAAACGTAGTTCGTGAGGCGCGGCCACTTTATCCTCATATCAAGGAGGTTGGATAGTTTATCTCATGCCTCGTGAGGCGGGGTAGTTTTATGCTCATGCTCGTGAGGGTCAAGCGCTTTATCCTCACGTCAGGAGGTTGGATGATTCGCCCTCTCGCGGGAGAACAATTTGTTTCCTCGGTAGCCAGTCGAGTAGTTTAAGCTCTACGCGAGCGCAAGTGATGCCTATCCTCACGCCGTGAGCGGCCGCGCCATTCATGCTCGTAAGTTGCCTCGTTGGTTTGGTGTGTGTGTCGGGAACCTCGGCTCGACGACGTATCTTGCCGTTGTTGATCTTCATACTCAGCGCCTCTACGAGGGCGGAAGTTTCATTCCAAGAACTTCGCCGTGAATATATTTATACACCGGTCATCTCGACAGCTGAGGAACTTTTTAGTCAGTTAATGGGCCATCACTTGAGTATTCCTACTGGTTTGTTCATGAATATAGCGTTGAACTTCTAGTTCCTCTACCTTCTATAGAAAAATGCTTATTTTACAAGGTGCGTGCTTTGAATCTCACGCACAACTTCTTCCTGCTTCGCATCTTTCCTTACCGATATGTATCGTAAGAGTCGCCATGAATCTTTCATTCATTGCCTCTAAGGACGAAGGTCTTCCTCGCTTCGGGTCAGCACCCGTGCTCAATGTGTCTTGTTCCTCTACGTTGGAAACAATGGTGCGTAAGTTTCTTCCTCTTACTTCGCTCTTTCTACCTGCCTCGAGATCGCCCTCCCGAGTCCGCCGGAAATCCGTTAAAGATGCATTTTCCCGAGTCAATGTGGCTCTTTCATTTTCCCTCAACGCCGAAAGATTTCTTCCGGAAAGGCTGTGGCTCTTTCATTTGCAACCAACGCCGTAAAGACCAATTTTCTCGCTTTGGGAGTCGTAGATTGCCTCAAATACTTAGGAATACCGAGCTGCCTCGTGGTATTTGGGTCCGAGGGCTTCTTCGCCAACCTCTCGGCTATGGTGGTTAGTCAAGCTCTTGATTAGAACACGAGGAAGGTTTTGAGGTGTACCCCAATCCTCGTGGCCGAGTTCTTTGATGCACTATCCATTCCTGCCTCATCATTTTTTGTCTCATTTAACCCATGTATTTTGTTTCAGGACTCCTCGGAGGTAGTTGTCCAACGGCTTGTCCTTAGCGAAACAAGGCACTTTTAAGCAGGAGGCCATGAAGCTTTTGACCCATAGTTCCATGCTCTACTGGGTCCCTCTTTGGTGTCACAAACCTTGGGCGGGTGACATCACCACCAGTTTGCCGACTGGCGGGTGAGCCGCCTTTGAGTGCTTGAATCTTGCTCTTCCTCTCGCTCTTGTAGCCGAGTAGCCATGTCAGTATCAATGCATTTATCCCTTCCTACACAGGACTTGCCCTTTTCTTGTAGTATTTAGCATCAACAAAGTGGGATTCTTCTACTACAAATGGATTTTTGTCTGCTTTGACTGTTTTCTCCATCCCATCTTTGTAGTATTTTAAACACTGGTGAAGTGTAGAGGGGACAGCATTACTGCTGTGGATCCAAGGTCTTCCTAGTAGGATATTGTATGTGACCTTGGCATCTATCACATGAAACCAAGCTGTGGTTTCTAGTTCCCCTATCACCAAGTGCAGACTTACTTTTTCGAGCGTTCGCTCCCCGCCTTGGTTAAAACCTTGAATTATAATGCGGGACTATTGTAAGTCTTCAATGGCGATGCCTAGCAGCTTCAATGTTTGGAGTGGTAGGATATTTACAGTTGATCCTCCATCTACTAGAATTTTGCTTATCCTACTTTCATTTATGTAGCCTGACACATACAGTGGTTTGTTATGAGTACCATCTTCTTGTGGCAGATGGCGAAAGTCTGGAGACTACTTGAAGTAGGTAGTGTCACCCTTAATGCTTCTGCAATAGTCGAGTCATCGTCGACTTCAACACATACATGACATCCTTCATAGTCTTCATTGTCCGAGTAGTCAGCCCATGCTTTCCCAGGGATGAGCTTGCTCTCCCAAAAGTCAGCAGGTACTTTGACCTCAGTGGGCTGGACGATGGTGAGGTTTATGTGGTTGGAAGAGACTTTTTCTTCTTCCAGGGTTATTGCCCCCTTTCTTGTGAAATCCATCACTAGCTCTTTGAATATGAAGAACTTTTTGATAGGATGCCCTTATATCCTGATACTTGCAGAAGTTGGGCTTCGTGCTTCTATTTGCCTCCTCGGGTCTCTTTGCCTCTGGGAGTTCGATGAGCTTTGCTTTCAATAGCTCATCAAAGATGGAAGGAACATCAGACTCCAGGAAGGAATAGTCCTTCTCTTGCATCTCCTTAAGTGTGAGATGTTCTTTCTTTCCAAGGTCAAGCCCGCCTTCGACCTTCTTAGTTCTAAAGGAGAACTTGGTCGTTTTAGAAGTCACAGCATGTGCTTCTTTCTTTTCGAGCTTGGAAGCTTCCTTTGGCTTCCTTGGCTCATATTTGGCCTTCGAGTAAGAGGCTGCAGAAACAGAGGGGATGTCCCCTTTGTTTGCAGCAATGCTGAGCTCCATATCATGAGCTCTTGTTGCTAGCTGCTCGAAGGTTCTGGGAAGTATCCCCTGCATAATGTACTGCAGGTCCCAGTGCATGCCTTGTATACACATGCTGATGGCTGATGACTCTGAGAGTCTATCTTTGCATTTCAAGTTCAGACTTCTCCATCGGTTGATGAAGTCTGTAACTGACTCTTCTTTTCTTTGCTTGGTAGCAGTTAGCTCCATCATGCTAACTTTCCTCTTCGTACTAAAGAAGCGATTGAGAAATTCGCTTTCTAGTTGAGCCCAACTGTCTATGGAGGCAGGCTCCAAGTCAGTGTACCAGTCGAACGCATTCCCTTTGAGGGAGCGAACGAACTATTTGACCATTTCATCCCCTTCAGTCCCAACATTGTTGCATGTCTCAACAAAGTGGGCTACATGTTGTTTGGGGTTCCCAGTTCCATCGAAGTGTTGGAACTTGGGTGGCTGATAGCCCTTTGGCATTTTCAGTTGGTCTATGCGGGAGGTGTAGGGCTTTATGTAGGTGTATGAAGGTGACTCCCGATCTTCATGGCCTTTTATTGCCCCTAGTATATACTCCTTCAGCTGTGTTGTTGGAATCATTCCGTCTATCGGAATGATAGGAGTTTCTACTGCATTCCTTGTTGGTCCATGTGACGAACCTGAGGCCCTGTGTGGGGATAGATGGGACGTCCCATCTCCCATTCCAGAGGTCATAGGCACCTCTTTTTGTTTTAGAGCAGCTTCGGCTGCTCTTGCTCTATGCTCTTGATCAGCTATCTTTCGTGACATCTGAGCAATAGAGTCATCTTGATGTTGCATTTTTTGCAACAAGTTTTCTACCATCCCTGTCAGTGCAGCCATCTGCTCTTCTAGGGAGGTAATACCAGTCATCATTGCTGGTGCTAGGTAATCTGCAGAGCCAGTGTATGAACCAGACTCGGATTGCAAATCCCTAGTAGGTGTACTTGTTGGGTTTTACGGAGCTTTACTAGAGCTCTTTAAAATATTAAACTGTAGTCGAGGTTGGACAGAAAAATCCAATGGGATTTCTTGACCACCTACTACTCGACTATGGGGAAGAAAAGAGAGAGAGAATTCTCAACTTCAAAAGTTGGAAGAATTGGTACAAGTGATTTCATGAAAATCATGGCCTATTTATAGGCACAAAAATCCCTAAAAAGTAGGCATTTCAAGAGTTGTGTTGAAACTCTTCCACCTCCTTAAGAGGAATATTCTAGAATATAAGAGTTTCAAGACAACAATCCTTCCTCCTTTTTTCCATTTAGTCGACTACAATGAGGTTACTAGTGTTCTAGAATCTTCTCACTTCTTATCCAAAATAAAGGCGTATAAGTGGCTAGTAGAATATTTTAATAATGATTCTACAAAAAGTAGATTCAAACCCCTACCCTTATTTAATTTAGTCGAAGCAAGGGTATATTCCAACAATTGGAATTTTGCCTCAATACCTCAAGCTACAATTATATTTTAAACTCGAAAGTTATAATCATATTATAGTTCGCTTTTTAGTTTTTGTGTGTGTGACCTCTTAGGCTCGGACAAATGCTAATATATATTAATTTATGAATCCAACATAGCTAATATATAGATTATGCAATGACTCTCTAGTAAGCCATCATAACTCGAACGCTTAACAATCGAAGTTAATCCTAATATATTAATTGTCCAACAATTAACATACGCTCAACTTATTATTATTTAAATATAATAATCGATTGAACAATTTAATTATTCAACCTGCATATATTTATGAGATATAACATCTCATATTTCCAACAAAGATTAAAGTAGAATCATGTTTCGAAGTTCTCCTCACGCTCCGCTCGGAACTCATAATTGCTGAGGTTTCATCATCCGCTACATGTGCCTAGCTGATTCTCTTATTATGACTTGCTCCCGCTTGCACCTCCCTCGCACCTGTCGGGCCCGAGACTTCCCGCAGGGTCGCAGGGACATCTTTAATCGTCCGTATTTAACGGATCGGCTGCTGTAACTCCTATCCTCAGAGTATCATTTGATACATGTAGGTGAGTTGAGATAGTCCTTTGAAAGTCATCTTCGTTGTCGCTTGTTTGATTTATAGTCGGCTGGGCCCCACTGGCATGATCAGAATGAAAAGTTAAGAATTTTTATTATTTATTAAAAGATGTACAAAATAAAATCCATTTTAGTGGGAAAAAATTTCAAAGCAGTAATGTGTTTTATTAAATCAAAGAGATCAATCATTCAAACTTATCGATTCTAAGCGCTGGTCAGTCAATTCAAGCGAGATGCTTAACTCGGCTGATTTGACTTGGGTCTGAAGGCTGTACGAGCTCCGGCTTGACTCGAGCTTCTTGACTTGCATTTGAGTTGTATTTCGGGATAAAAGCTCTACGAGCTCCATACGTGTCCTCAAGCGGTGATGGACACGTAGAGTAGGTCCGGACTTAGATATCGCCCCGAAAGTTGTGAGCCTTAAACAGATTCCCGTGGGATGATTACGTCAGTTACGGATTAAAAATAACAATTACAAAAAATACCATAACCAGATTCTACTTAATATAATAAAAATAATAATAATATACAAGTCATGGGTAATTCTTCGTGAATTTGAAGTGAAATATATATTTGAGGGACTCTCGAACAATGAACTCCACACCTCAACGTATTTAACGAACCCTCCGTGGAGCTTTATAGAGATCTTCAAAAATATTAACTATAGTCGAGGGTCAAGTGCAAATTTAAATGGAATTTCCCACCCACTGTCGACTAAAAGAGGGTAGGGAAAGAAAGCGAATTTCTCAACTCAAAAGTCGGGATGAATCAAGTATGTTGATTTCCATGAAAATCACACCTTAGTTTATAGAAAACAAAAATCCCTAAAGTAGGCATTTCGAGGGTCAAGGTGAAACTCTTCCACCTCCTTAAAGAACATTCTAGAATACTAGAATTTTAAGTGCAAAATCCTCCTATTTTTCTCCATATTTTCACTAAAATAAGACAAAAGTGTTCTTAAAATCTCTCACTTCTTATCTCTAAAATAGCACAAAAGTGATTCGGTAATATTCAATAATGATTGTAAAAGAAGATTCCGGAACCTTTATCAACTATCTCATTATACTCTACCTCAAGGTGATATTACAATTGGAATTTCGCCTCCCAATATTCTCTTAGAGTTATATTTTAAACCCCGAAGTTATAATCACATTATAGTTCGCTTTTAGTTATTTCCTAAGTGACCTCTCTAGTCGGACAAATTAGCAATATATTAATTTATGTTTAACCAACATTACATTAATATATAGATTGGCCAGTGACTCTCAGTAAACCATCATAACTCCTAATGTCAATCGAAAGTTAATCCTAATATATTAATTATCCAACAATTAACATATATCCCAACTTATTATTTAAATGTAATAATCGATTGTACTCATCTAATTGTTCAACAGCATATATTTATGAGATATAAGATCTCATATTTCCAACACTTGACTGGTCTTAGACTCTCGATCTCCGTCCGTGTCGATCGAGGGACTTATCGCAACTGCCTTGCAAGATGAGACTGGGTTTTGGCACCGCCATGTGGACTTAATCTTTCTCGCAGCTTGACTTAGTAGTCAAGGCTTACTTTGTCTCCTCACGGGACTTAATTGGGGATGTAACCCGAAGCCAAGTCATACAAGGAACGACGGCAAGCAAAGTTATTTGAAGCAA
This sequence comes from Lithospermum erythrorhizon, assembly GCA_019722365.1. Taxonomy (NCBI): domain Eukaryota; kingdom Viridiplantae; phylum Streptophyta; class Magnoliopsida; order Boraginales; family Boraginaceae; genus Lithospermum; species Lithospermum erythrorhizon. Next base: position 542,558 of record JADFUC010001538.1, on the reverse strand, counting down.
TGTATCGCCGCTTTGTACCATGCCTCAGGAAATTTCAGAGTGACTTGAAAGCGAGATTCACCACTCCGGAATTTGATTTAATTTTTGAAGCAACGCATTTCTAGTCACATTTAACTTGGATTTGATTTACATGAAGAACGATTTTCTAACAGACTATAATGCCTAAAGCGCTTGTTGTTGTAGTGATGTTCAAGATGAAGGCACAGTATCCCAACCTTGTTAATGACACCGATCGATCGCATGCGCCTTAAAGAAATTAAGCTTCTCGCCTCGACTCCGCTTATGTGACCTAATATTCAAGCAGTATTTCTATATCCGAACTCATGAATCAAACCTCTAGATTTTTCATATGTTCAGCTAAGATTTATGAATAATCGCTTAACTTATTTCAATATTCGATGCATTCTCGAGAAATCTATATCGATTCTCATCGACTTTGCTTCAAACTTCAGCTATCATACTTATTACTTCAGGCAGCATCTTAATTTCGTGACGCCCCTATTTTAGGGCTACCTCGAGATGTTTTCCTCTCAGCCTACCAAAGTTGGTGTTTCTCATAAATGTTTAAAGATTTAACTTAGAGAATTTCAGAGGTGTCCGTGTGTTTTCTCAGTATGTTTTTCGTATTTTCCTCGAATTTAGAATGTTCATGATATTTTCGAAAATGTGGCTATTTATGCTTTGACCAATACTGAAGCTTTCCGATCGTCAAGTTAATTTCGCAGTGATCACTTTATCTTAACTGCTGAATTTTCGAAAGATTCCGAACTGTCGAAATTTGAAAATTACTTTGCTCTAAGAAAAGAATAGGGTGCCTATTTTGAGGTACATGCTCCTGGATCTCTTTCTGCGCCGGCACACTTCATATCAATTCCTGACCTGAGCCTTTTATTTTGATCCTCATAACTTCCCTTGAAATCTCCATTTTGAACCTCAAACTTTCGTAATCCTCAATTTGAGGCCCTGTAACATTTGTGATAAATTAGAATATTTAGCCTCAACCTCTAAATTTAATGAATTAATTGTGGCTATTTTTCCGTAAAAACCCTTGTTCGTACGACGGTTTCACATTAAATTTAAGGGTCGATCGAGAACCCTAACCATGTGTCATTCTTTAGTGGCTAGATTTTAACTAATTTGATTAAGTCATCTTAATCATTTTAATTATATTTTAATAAATTTTCACTGTTCACATTGCTAAATGGTCTCAAATAGTAGAATGAAGTTGCACTTTCGTCCCCCAATAATAACAATGTAACATTATGGTCCTCGAAAATAATACAAATATTATACTTTGGTTATCAAACTCACAGTCCCGTCTAAAAAGTTAACGGTAAAACGTGAAAGCAAGTTAATTTTATGGCAAAAATAATGAAATTTGAGCGTTTTTAGTCAATTTTGGTGCAAAAACAATATTTATAAATTCCCATTCCGGCAAAACATCCCCCTGTTCACAAACTTAATATTTCATGCAATAGAATTAATATTTCATGCAATTTATTCTTCGATGTCTGATTTTATATTTATCCACTATTTTAAATTCGAACATCAATTTTGAGTATTACTTCGCAGCTGTAATTCGAAGCTTAAAATTGAAATTGCAGACATCATTGTTGACTGTATATATGTTGATGAATTGCTTGGATACTGGAAAATATAATTAATTTATTAGTAAGGTGTAGTGGGAGATTTAGATGGTGATCCTGATATTCTCAAGAACACCCAAAGTAAATAGGGCTTGTTGTCCTAGATGATAGTGGTTAACTTTTTTACAATAGACCTGGTTCGATTTTCAAAGGACTAAGTTTTACAATTTTAAAACTCTCTTTTATTAGAAAGTCTATTGGTTTCTCAAATTTTTTTGCCTCCCTATCTAGACAATCAATTAATGATAAATGTGTTCTTCTTGCCTAAACATCAATATCATTTGCTTTAGAAAAATAAGAACCACTGTAATGCAAAGAAGAATTTTTATTATTTATGATAGGGAGTACAAATAAACCTATCGTAGGGAAAGCCACGGATGTGTTTTATCAAATCAAAAAGCGATCGAACGGCCCAAACCATGCAGTCCCTAAGCCATTTAATGCATTTAAGTGACGCTTGGCTTTCTCGACTTCGAATTTTGATTTGGTCTCTCGAGTAGAAGCTCGTACGAGCTCGATTTGGCTGATTTGATTTGATTCGATAGTGGCCCTCGATTGAGCTTGCGAGCTCGGCTTGATTTGGATTGTTTTTGAGCTTGACTTTGATTTTGATCGGAAATTGATTTGGCTTGAGCTCTGAACTCGAATTTGACTTGATTTGATTTGTCCCTGACTTGATTTGATTTGGATTTGGATAAGTCACTTGTACTGATACGTGTCCCCGATTCACGGACTCAGACTGTCCGACTCGATATGGTCCGAAGTCGGAGCTCTTAGCAAATGATTCCCTTCGCAAGTTAAATGCAAATGTGATGGACTCGATCTTGGGTTTTGAACTTAATCCCTGCCCATGATAGACTGGAATGACTCTTATCGCAAGCGCTCACATTCTGGCTTGGGAGTTACTACTAATTTTGACTTTGATTTAAGTGGGTTTCACCCAAGAGGTACTTCACCAGGGCGGGACTCGTAGCTAGATAAGCTCATTTCCATCTTGATGGGACTTAGCACCTCGATATGACACTTGACTCTCGAGATAAGACTCCGAGCTTCGAGCTATAATGGCTTCACAATAAAATATCAAGGCGTCATTGCTCTTACTTGTACTACATGGGGTCTTGAAGCAACTTCTGTGAGAGCGACTTGGGTGGATATGATCCACATGGAACTTTAGTGAGATTTGGCCTCACTTCGACTTGATTCAAGCTAGCCAGCCATTTTAACTTTTACTACAATGCCTTAGCGCTTGTTGTCAGAATGACGCATCAATACGGCGCGGAGCCTTCCAACCCCTGGGCTTTCGATTTAAACTAATCAACTAGATAGGAGCTTTAGTGCCGTTTGCTTTCCTCGCCTAGAATCCAAATTTTATGGGGATCCGAACGCCAAATAAGTGTTCTATATCTAGGATTTGATGGCCATTTAGCTTAATAATTTTAATATTCTAAGTTGCTCTTGGAGAAACTTTCTGTTCCTCATTAGATTTTTTCTTCAACTTGAAGAACTATTGCATTTTGTGCACACAATCCTTGATTTTAGTGCCTATTTTGGCCACCGAGGTGTTTTCCATCCACCACTTGGTGTTTTACTATGCATAAAAGATTTTATGTGTTTTTAGGTTGTAGAATGTTGTGATTTTTGGTTAAATTATTGATGATCATTTCGGTCAAATAGTATTTAGGACTGGCCTCAAATGCTTTCTTTGATTTGACCGCTGGATTGTGTCGATCACGATCCGACTCTCTTTAATTTTGAGCCAAGATCCGGACTGGCCGGATAATTTTTGAAGCTAGCTCTTTTCCTCCAAGTAAACATTTTGGGTGCCTATTTCGTATACAAAGTTGTTGTTCCGACTCTTTTCTAGGTCAAAAGACAATATTTTCATATATCGACCCCCCGAGCTTTGGAGCCTTCGATTTGAACCACATACCTTCAAATTGATTAACCATATAACTTACGTAGTCTTGATTCTCGATCCGCAGAGATTTAATGAGAATTAATTTCATCCTAGAGGATTTAATGAGAATTAATTTTCTAGAGTTTTACTAATACTAACATAAATATTTGCAATTTTCTAGGATTTATTACATTTATATTAATCCTAACCCTCGCGGATTTAATGTAATTAATATTTGCAATTTTAACATGAATTTAAGTCATAAAGAATATTTAAAATAATTAATCTCGACCGCGAGTTTTAGAATTAATTATTTTAATTTTAGAGTATAATTTAAAGTTAAATCTATTTTTCTTTTAATATTTTTCTCGCCGATATCGGTTTATTTGATTAACCGATGATATTTAGGATATATTCTTCGAATGAAAATTTTCGCTCCTATGTATTTTCTTGATAATTTTCGAATTCAGCTTCATGCGCGAGATGTTCATTGTCTCAATTTTCCGAACACGCGCTGACGGTCTAAGCAGTTAAATTCAAGCAACGGGCTTTTAGGTCTCTGGGGTTGACTAGGTTTTGTATATTGGCAATGCATTTGGCATAAAAATGAAATTTCCTCATCTTTTCTCCCTTCCCTCACAGGCACGACTCCCGAGGTAATCTTGAGTATTATTCTCTTCATGTGTTTTTGCAAGATTAAAGTTGAGGATTTCCATCAAAGTTTACAACTTTTTGAAGAATTTTGAGTTTCATCAATAAAGTTAGTAACTTTATACTTTTCTCATACTTTAATTGCTTGATTGTGTATCTTGATAATGTTGTATATGCTTTATTATCTTCATGCTTTTAACTCATCATGAAAATAAAAAACTTTGTATATTTCAATATCATGGAATATTTGACCCTTGAACTTGGCTTTTGTTGTGCTTATGATCACCAATTGCTTTTATGTACTACTTTTGATTATAAAATCAATCTTTTAGCTTTATCGTATTCTAAAAATATAGAAACAATTTTTTTGCAAAGTTCAGATTTCACTTCGTCAAAATCAGACTGCTTTTCAATCAGAATGCCCATAACTTCTCGCATTGCTTATCTGTTTTGATATTTAGCTTCTTATATGCCTACGAATATTGTTACTATAGGACGGTCGCTTTGGATAGGTAGAAGGTCTTCTAGTTCGCTCCGAAGTCGAGATATGACCCTTTGAAGTTTCAACTTGGGGGTTCAACTCAATTAATCGCCGGCAGCTGGGGGAATTGTTTCTCCTAGCTCAAGACTCCGATTGGGGGTGATTCAAATTCTTCTCGCATTTGTTCTCTAAGTCTAGTTTGTGGCAATTGTTTTATGGAATTTTCTGGATAGTTTTAGTCATCATGTTTTATTCAGGAACGACTCGCATGCATTTTCCTAGCCCATTGTTTGCTTTTTGGCTCTCTTTTTTATTTGGCTTCTCGTGATTTGTGCCTCTTATGCATTCATGTAGCATAGAGTCGAACTTGACTTAGTAACTCATTTTACGGCTCTCCCTCTTCCTGCTTACTTGCTTTATTTTTTATTTTTGTTTTGAGTTGAAGCTTATGATCAATGCCATGCTTTAATATTCCTTTGTCAATATGTGCTTGCTTTTGGTCGTAGCCTTGTAGGTAGGGTAGTATACATATTCCATACCTATACCTTGGTCCGAGCAACCATGGATTTTGAAGTGGTATTATGAGTACGAGAACGCTCTCTCCAACTTCTTTGACCACTTTCTTAAATTGCTTTTATTTTGGGTTTTCAAATTCTTCTCTCAACTCCGACTTTTTGCTTGAGGGAAGTTAGTAAGCAAGAGAACATTACCTACTTTCTTTCCAACCTTCTTCTCTCTTGCCGCTTGCTTGACTCTCAAATTTCTCTTCTTTAATTTCCAGATTTTGATAGCAAGAAAACTTCATGAGTTGAGACGAATCATTCTTCTCCCACTTGCCGCGCTTCTTTCCTCGTGATGTTGAATTTCATAACATGAATTGCATGGATAGATAAACAGGTACTTCATCCTTGAACTGCTATATTGCATTTATGCACTCGGTATATGTTGGTGCACTGAGGCTTTCAACGGTTCTGCTTTTAATTTTTATCTTACCCCTTCTGGCTGCTCGCGCTTCCTCGTGTATTTCTTTGCATTTGTCTCAAGCATCATGACTTTCTAACTTGATTTAGTCCCTGCAACCGTGGGTTTTAGTAGTGTTCCTCATTTGTAAGGAGTTTCAATCTAGGAACCTTACTAGCGCTTGTCCCATTCGAGACGTACTCCACCTCTAAGCTTCACTTCAACTTAACTCTTAGGGTTACCAGCGTAGTCTCAAGCGCTACGCTAAGGCCGTAACCGACAATCTTGCTCACTGCTTGCTCTGAGATAGTTAGCCCCGATTTGCTAATTCGTGTGATTGCATATCCCTCCTGCTCTTCAAGCTCGTTGATGCCGTTGGATATGTCTCGACCGGGCTCTGAGGCCAGCCGTGTCGCATGCCTGTCCATGAGGCTTATTCTAATGCTCGATATGTTCCCGAATCGGCCTTAGCAGCCTAAGTGTTGGGTCAATAAATCATGCCCGACTTTAGAGGCTTCTTTGGACATGATGAGATATATTCTCGATCGGCCTTAGCAGCCTTAGTAGTCAGACTTGCCCTTATTCATAAGAGGCCTCGAGAATTTGCATTCTTCTTCAGTAGGCGATCCTCAAATTTCAAGAGAGTACGTATTGGCTCTTAAATCGTGGGCAACCTTATAGGAATCTTCCTCGATGCATCACTTGTGCTCTAACATCCTCATACTATCGTGGGACTCAAATTCCCTCCGAAGTAGAGATAATACTGGGATGGAAAGGTTGAGTTTTGCCCCTCCCTTAGTCTTATCTACCTCCTCGCAGGCATCGACTGCTCTTCACTTTATATCTATGGACACGCCATTCATCCGCTTAGTCTCCGATGTAGTGTCTAATGTAGTAGTTGTTGAAGCAACATTGCTTTTAGTCCCTCGCTCTTCATCATCACTTATCCCCAGTTCAAAAGTTGTATTCTGAACCTAGTCTCCGAAGTTGCAATCTGGTTTTAGCAAAGATAATCCTTTCACAAATTTCACCTCGTGATTCTCGATGTACTTAGTACTAAGGGTTACTTGATGTAAACTGCTTATGTGTTGGAAATCAATGGAGAATTGATTCCATTTCATTATGCCCGCTGCGACACAATCACAGATCAATTCATTTACCGGGTCAAGTTAAATGTGATTACTGAACTTAGTGTCTTCACCTTAGTAATTGTATATATTACTAGTTTGGCTCCTGTGGATAATTTAAGGCTAAGTGAGCGATTGCTAGATCCTTACTCATTAATCGTTATAATAATAGTAATTCGGGTCAATTATTATTATTATACAACTTACTATTATCTAAGCTTCTGGGGCGTCACACATACAACATTTGGGATTATATTTAGTATATGAAATTAAACTACATTATAAGCAATTAAGTAGTTGATTGTAATCAATTCAATATACCTCTTAATCAGATTTTACATTGATAATGTAAAAATAGAATTGATGAACCCGAATTAATTAATTCAGTCAATTTAACACCCGATAGCTAGTCGTTCTCGTTTAGTAACTTTCATTATTAACAACTTTAGCTGGGGCATTTACCTTACTTAACGTGTTTAATTAAATTTAAACCTTTAATCAAGTTTCCATTTACTACATTTGATTGGGCTTTTAGGTTTGACATATAATCAAACCTATTAGGGCTTTAACATAAGTTTTTCATTCTCATGAAACGAAGTTAAAAACAAAGCCTCCATTCATATATTTATCGAATATTTGGTAAATAATGGAAAATTCTTCTCTGATTTTCATCCAAATCAACCCATGTTCTTAGCAACACAATGTATGATTCAACCTCTCCCGTGTGTAACTAACTGGGAGTGAAATTACATTTAAAGTGCCTTTCAACGATGGAATTCAAAGGAGAGGCTTCAGAGAATGCGTTTTATAGCTCTCGGCATCACTGTATGCTTCCTCATTCATACTGTTAATTATGTGTTTTAGATTAATTTATATCATTTTGGTGATCCTGTGTATGAATTTCCTGCGGCTTATCACAAATGGACTCATACTAGATTCTAACACCACGTTAGTGCTAGGACTGTCGGTATCTTGCCCGGCTTGTTCATCTCACCTGAGTCTAGATTACTGTCAAGTGGAAGTATGGATTCAAGCTCTTACTTTTCTTCACACTTCATTTTAACCCATCTCTTTGTTTTGCCATGGTTTTATCCTTCTACTTACCGGCGGCTTTCCTTCGATTGTCGCTTTATTGCTTCTACTTTTCATTCTTTTCTGTATGCCTCTCGATTTTAACCTAATCTTCATAGACAAAATCAATGTTGTTTTAGGTTACAGGATGTATCAAGTCAGCCTACATATCTCAGTATCACTCCTTATGCACCTACAAACGAGGTCAAGGGGGTTTTCCCATCTTTTCAAACCCCGGCATCGCGAGGTCAAGTAGTTTATCATGCCTCAAAAAGGTCGCTGGGCGCTTTATCCTCATGCTCGTGAGGTCGGCGCCTTAACCCCTCATGCTCTGGTAGGTCAGAGCGCTTGGTCCTCATGCCCGGAGGGTTCTCGAGTGCTTTTGTGAAGTATTTGAACCTGTGGTGTTGATTTCTCAGCATCTTGCCCTTATTCTAATGGTTTCTTGCTCAGTTTCTCAAGCCCCAACCCTGCCGACGGCTTTCATGAATATAGTAATATCGAATTTACGCGTTTGTAAAATACCTTTCTTCGAGGAAGCACATTCGCTCCATAACGCCTCCGTCAGTGGATGTATTTACGTGACGTGTCGCTCCCCATGCCACTTGAAGAACTCATTCAAAGGTCAGTTCGTCCAGTAGTAGTACTCCCCAAGTAGGGTTTGCCTGGTGTATATGGCCGATCCCTAGTTCCCTATTCTTCTAGAGGCAACAATTGTGTACGAGACTCGTGTCCTCGGTTCGTACGCCGAATCTCCCGCCAAGGCCCTTTCACCGGAGCATGCATGGGAAGCGTAGACATGAATTTCAATAGCTTCCCAAGGGACGAGGGAATTCATTTGCTTTGCTGTTGTAAAGGTAGCTCGTTTGTACGCCATCTTCTTTTCTTGAGCTTCTCGACTCCTCTCGGGTGTTGCGATCTTCATACTTTCTCCATGAGGCGGACAGTCATTCTGCACAAATGTCCGCTTCGTGGACGACAGAGCAGCCTGGTCGCCCCGATTTTTCCCGAGGAATTCATCGGCGATGCCCTCGCTAGTAAATGTTGCGGAGTATTAGCGATATGGTCAACTCATAATATATCATTGGGTTTCGAAGTTCCTCTACTTCCTTTAAGGAGTATTCATGTTGGCTAGACATCTTTGAATCATTAATCTTACCATGTCCTCAAGCTTTCTCCTGCCTTTTCATCGTGATATGTAATTTTGAGGTCGGGTCATGAATTCTCTCATTTCTTCCCAGTGACGTTGCCCGGATCGGAGGCACTGCTTACGCAGTACTCATTTTGTTCTCTCATGTTGAAGCGAGGTAGAACTTTCTTCTTCTTTTCCTCGATGCTTCCTCCTCGAGCTTTGAGGTTGGTTTTCCTAATCCTCCGTCAAAGACATGCATTTCGCTTGAACTACATTTGTCCCCAACCTTAGTACCTAATTCTTTCTTGATTTGCTCAATATCGCCCTCAACCCAAGGAATACCGAGTGTCGCTTTCACGTATTTGGATTTGTAGGAACTCTTTCAGCCTAACCTTCGCAATTTGTCACCCTCTTCTTGATTAGGGGACACGGGCGTCGGCTTTTGGTTTTGGGCGTGATATCCCAACCCCGCAGCTGAAGTTCTCGATAAAACCATCTTTTGTTTTATCATTCATGCCATTCAACTCCTGCATAAAGCCACCAAGCCGCGAAATTCGGGTGGTAGTTGTCCCATGGTTTTGTCTTTAAAGCGATCATACCCTTCCTTCAGAGAGGTCGTGAGTTTTTGGACCCACGTTCCAATGTTTCTATCCGGGGCCCTTCTTTTCGTACCACGAAACCTTTGCGGGTTACGCAGCCCACCTTTCGGCTGGTTTTTAGGTAAGGTTAGGCCTTTTAAGTGCTTGCCAGGTCTTCCTCCGCCTCTAATGTCGAGATAGCTATTTGAGGTGCAGGAAGTCGCCCTCGGGGCGCCTGCGAGGAAGTCGCTCCGGGATTCTTCGATCATGCAATGAATTCCTCATCCGCCTTCATCAAGTTTCCATTCCGCCTTTTGCAATACTTCAAGCACCGTGGAGTGTGAGGGGACACATACCGCTGATCCAAGGTCTTCTCCTTAGTAAGTATATTATATTTGGACCTTTGGCATCTATCACATGGTTCCCAGATGTGTTCTAATTCCCTCCCATCGATTTCATTTTCCAAGGGTTCCCGCCTCCACGACTTCTCAAGTAAAGCCTCGGTGCCATAACGCAGGCTATTGTAAGTCTTCGTGGAGATGCTCAGCGCTTTAATTTCCGAGTAGGAGGATGTTTACAAATTAACCCTCCATCTACCAACATTCTATCACTTATCCGACTGCCCAGAAATGACACACATAGTGTGCTCTATTATGAGCACCATCTCTTGTAGTAGGTCTTTATCGTTGAAACGCGATTAGCGAAAAGCTCTTGAGATTCCTTGAAGCCGGGCAACGCCATCCTTAGTGCTTCTCGCTAGTAGCTGAGTCTTCATCACTTCAACACATACACGTACGCTCGTAGTCTTCATCGCCCCGAGTAGTCGCCCATTCTTTCCCCCGGATGAGCTGCTTCCAAACCTCACCTCACCTGCCGGCCTCGAGCAACGGTAAGTGGTTACGTGGTCAAGGAAACTTCCTGGTTCTTCCAAGGTACTCTGTCTCCCCTTTTATGCATCCATCACTTGCTCTTTGAATATGAAGTATTTTTTTAACGGATGCCTCTAGTATCCTATGCAATACTTACGTGGCTGAGCTCCGTGCTTCTATTTCACGTGGGTCTCTTTGACCCTGTGGAGTTCTGGCGCAAGTAAGCTTTGCTTTCATCACCACAAACACCGCAGGATGTTAGAATCGAGGAAGTGATATTCCTTCTCTCAGATCTCCTTTAACGTGAGTATGCCATTCCTCTTGGCCTCGGGATCGGGATTTGGGTCTCGGGCAAGCAGGTCGCGTAGTGACACGCTCCTTTATCGCAACAACGCTGAAGTTCCATGTCACGTGCCCTTGTTGCCACCGCTCGAATGTCCCGAAGTATTCCTTGCATAATGTACTCTAAGTCCCAATGCACCTCTTTGATGCAATATGTCGATAAATGATGACTCCGAGAGTCTATCTCTGTATCTTCAAGTTCGACTTCCATCACATTTAAGTCTCAGAATCTCGGCTTTTTTCTTTGTTTCGTAGCATTTAGTTCCATCATGCCAATTGTCCTTTGTCGGCTAGCGGTTGAGGAATTCCGCTGCCCAGTTGAGCCCAACTCCTGCTTCATGGAGGCACGCCCAAGTCGCATACTAGCTCTAACGCAGTTCTCAGGAGCGGATGAACTCGCTTGACCATTTCATTCCTCCAGCCCCAAAGAGAGATTGCCGGGAATGTCTCAACAAAAGGGGCTACATGTTAGTTCCTAGCTCCATCTAAGTGTCGAACTGTGCCTTATAGCCTCAGGCATCTTCAAATGGGTTCATACGGGAAGTACGTGGCTTTACGGAGGTATAGTGAAAAAGTGATTCTCATCTTCACATGACTCCTTCCTTATTACCCCCAAGATATACTCCCTTCGCCATGCATCGAATCATCCCATTCCATTGGAATGATAGGAGTTTCTACCGTGTTCTTCGTTGGTCCTTTATGATCCCTGGCGTGGCTGAAGGATGTAATGAGCCGGCCCCATCCCCATTTTAGAGGTCATAGGCGCCTCCTTTTGCTTTTAAAGACGCTCACCGGCTCTTGTTTCCATGTTCTCATCACCCATCTCTTTGACATCTAAGCGAGGAGTCGTATCTTGGTGCCGAATTTTGGCAAAGATGCTTTCTACCGTCTCAAGTAGTTAGCCATCCGTTTCCAAGGAGGTATTATCAATATCAAAATAGAAGTCTGCAAAGCCCCAGTGGAAATGAGCCGATCAATAGCCGATCCGCAGCGCATCATGGAATCTAGTTGAGTCCTCCGCATCGCCAAGTCCTCTGATATATTTTGGCAGTGCCCCTCAGCCTAGCATACCGGCCGCTTCTCGCTATGACTCGATCTTCGCTTTGCAGCTCCCCCTGAAATAATGCCACTCGTAGAGACTTTTAGTAGGCCTTGAAAGGACATCTCCATCACGTCCGTATTTCTATGGATTATGAGCGCGAATTTCTCCTTGTAGTAGCCTGCACATGGAAAGGAGTCGAGATAAACATCCGGGAAATGCCCCCGCTGTCGGCAAATGACGGCGGTATGGAAAGTCCCAATCGAGTCGCATCGCTATACAAAAAGAATTTTATTATTTATGATAGGTACAAATAAAACTCACCGTAGAGTGAAAATTCCTCAACGTATAAAGCCTTTATTAAATCGTAAGAGGATCGATCACAAACTAGACAGCCCTTGCCGCTGGTCATGCATTCAGATGCTTGGCTTTCTTTGACTCGACTCTGATTTGGTCTTGATAGAAGTCAGTATGAGCTTGATTCGAGCTAATTTGCCTGACTTACCATCTTTGATTTGGATTTTTTGATAGTGGGTCCGATGTAGCGAGGCCCTGCCTCGACTGGGCTCGAGCCTCGAGCTCGACTCGAGCCTGATTCGCCTCGAACTCACCTCGACTCGATTCCTCGATTCTAACCTCTCTCGACTGATTTCCACTGGATTTGGATGTAAGTTCCACGAGCTTTATGGCCATTCCCGCTCTCAATACTACTTGCACTTATCTCCTGACTCTGGATATTTATCCGAAATGGGAGCCTAGCAAATGTATTCCCCTGTCATCAGATGGACTCGATCTTAGGTCTTGGACTGGGATTCCGCCCATGATAAACTTCACGCGATTTATCAGTAAAGCTGTCATAGATTCCTCGCTTTGAATACTTAATTAATGGACTCATATGTCTTAATTATTTGAATATGTACCCCTAACCTTAATTTCACTAAAACTGCAACACTAACAAAAAAAATTTATATAAAGTCAAAAGCTTAAATACTAAATATCAAAATTTAAATTTAAAAATTTCGATTTTTTCTTTTTCTTGGACAGGAATTGAAGGAGTATTAAAAATTTGTCCCTATTTGAAAACTCAAACAGTTAAAAGATGTGCAAGATTGACTTGTTAGTCCTCTCGCATCGTCCGATGACATTTCCCCAAACACTGTGGCAATATCATGATCCAGATACTATTGGATTCTACATTAAAATTAAATAATGGAAGTTGCGGTAGTATCGTAAGGGTTGTTTTACTTTTCCTGGGCTATTTTTTTCCCGTCAAATTGATTTCTTTAATATTGTGTGACAATTTTTCCCTGCCGAAGTCAAGAATGCATGCTTGAAATTATTTCCCTTCTGTATGTACTTGTAGTCCTGTGTGCATTCATGTACTAAGACATCTACACTATCACTATTCCATTTTGTTTATCGAGTTCTGCATGTATGATCATGACTCATGACACGTAATGGCACATAATCATTTCTGGATACATGCTGAATATAAAATTAAAGCGCATTTTCACTCAATATGAAATGGGGCTGGCTTTAATCGATTTATATACTGTCTTCATTTAAATGAAGAAATTAAACACTCAAGCATGCTGCTTCAGACAAATACGCGGCTCAGTGACAAATGCATTGCTTGTTCGGTAAAATAAATATATATATTAATCCCAGGAGCGTAGCCTCGTCTGAGGTCTTTGATTCGAATAATATATTACACCCCCAAAATTTGAACATTTTGTTTTTTAATTCCCCAGTTGGCTTTCTAAACCTTTTACATTCTTCCAAGCCAAAGTTCGGTCAGCCTAGCCAGATTCATTCAATAAGTAATATCTATTAATTCATCGCAGAAGTTAATAGGTATGAATTGGCGACCGATCACCTCTCCTACACTTTCATCTATATGCTCCAACCTTCTCCATTCAAGACATTTAAAAACTTAAAATACATTCTACCTAACAATAAAATATTTCATCGCGATAGTTTATTCTTCTCGAGCCTGGCTATACACCGGCGAGTGCTTCTAAGTAGTCAGTTGTTTTTACACTATCAGATTCCTAAACAAATCCTTTCATATTACCGCAGACCTTCTGGGGTAGTAGAGGAAATTTGTTTTGGGGCGAGATCATGCTCTGCATGCCTTCGTGGGTGGATGCTCATTCCATTCAATTTCGTCAAAGCTTCCTCTGTTATAGCTTTTGCTTTTTAAGATTCGTCCCCTACATAATCAATTTAAAAAATTAGAAGAGGTACGGGAGAGTACGCCTCTAAAAATTTTTAAAATTATTTTTTATTATTAAAACATGTACCCTTTACCATTCATTTATTCAAAAATTGTGCTTGCTCATCCCTCCTAAATTTCAGATATTTCACTTCGCTACATAAAATTCTAATTCTCGCTACTGAATATGTCATTGCATTAAACACTTCCATTTTGTTTATCGAGTTATGCATGTATGATCATGACTCATGACACAATGGCACACATAGTACATTTCACATTGGAAACAACTTTGACGAATAGTAGCGACTGCGACAAATAATGCGTGCATGCATGATTGTACCCTTTTGACTCATGTGAGTTAACTAATTAAGACCACATAACATTTTATTCATATATGGATAAGATAAGAAACATTCCTGTAGGTTACATACACAAGCCATCGATAGTACAGCTCATACTTGCATTTAATTTTGTTTATTTAATAATTATTTTTATATTGTTCCAGATATTGATATAATATTATTAAAATTATATAACATTTAAGAAAAGAAAATGAAAAGATAATAATTGGTGAGGGTTAATAAAGAAATAAGTATAATCAAATTTTTTACATTACTACATTGGGATTATAATCTATACTTCCATTGACGCGACTCTAATTCTTTTTAAAATAAAATATACCATTTGGCCCCCCCCCATATAATGAAAAATTCTTAAATAAATTTAATGCTTTTTGCCCCCCCTTTACTCCCTGGCCTGCCTCCGCCCGCCACATAAAGTTAAATCGACGTCAAATTTAAAAACTCAACAAAGACAAAGTACAGTTTTAGCGTATTTGATAAACAATAGGTAACTACTTATTGAGAACATGGAAATTCACAAAAATAACTTCTAATTGTCTTCTTCTCGCATTACATATAGGGTAGATAATTGTTCGTTCTTAAGCTTACATTATTACCATTGCGGCTAAAATTTAAAATATGCATTGTTTTACAGACTTCTAAAAATAAAACAACTATAAATTATTAAAACATCAGATACCAAATACTGTTGGAGCATAGTCTATATAAAAGAAATTTAAACATGAAAAATTCAATTAAAATATAAAATTCAATTGTCATTCAATTGTCAGGATCTATGTAAGTACCACGCTTACACTTTTTTATAAGAACCCAAAAAGTAGCTCAATTTTTTATTAACTGAGTTTATGATCATCATAAGCCTAGTAAATAAAGCTTCAACAAATTTTATTGAGACTCAATTATTGGAGTTATAAATTATGATCTGATTTATGATATCTGATTTGCAACTAATTGTTAGAGATCTCAACATAACTAAAGCTTTACATTCATCATAAACATTAAATCTCACAATTGATAGTTAATTAATGATATTTTTAAACTTACTCAGGTGGATATATTTATAAAAATACCATTATCCATCTTCAAATTTAAGAGATTTCGAAAAACTGATCGAAATAGATAATGACATCTTTTTCCGTCCGTTGATTGTTATGCGCAGGCGGTTTGTCATACCAATCCAAGAAAGCTCCCATCACACTCATAGTAGTTGTTTTCTTATTCATGTTATGAGCAACCTTCCCAGAAATACGCAAGAAAATGCAACATATAATTTTCATGTCTAGCTTCTTCCATGTTTCATCATTCATTATTTTCGGCTTGGCAAACAGTGGTTCACTAATATTCTTCACTTACAAATAATCCTTAATTTAGTGAAAAATTAGTTCGATCAAATTATCTGACATCTATTAAAATAATTTTGTAGATGTACAAAGTTGTGCTTACAATTTACTAACTCCAATCTTGGTTATTGGATGATCCCTTTTTTTATTAATGGTAAAGATTTAATAGGAATATTTAGTTTAATATATTAATTTCTGAAATTAGGAAAAAACAATTGCCCACTCTTATGCATACAAGCACGTGCCCAATAAGTTAGTCAGGATCATTATTTTTTCCTTTTTTGTTGCCACAATTTTCTCCACTTCTCTTTTTTTTAGTTTTTTTCATTTTTTTCCCTTCCTTTTAGATTAGACTTGTATGATTAGATGATTCTTGATTTAGTACAAACCTTCAACATAATTTTCTTCTAATTATTCATCATCATGGAGCAAAAAGCTCAAATCTTGATATAATTGAAGCTTTCCTCTTAGTCGCAAAAGGTATTAATTTTTTTTTGTTTTTTGTAATTATATATGGCTTACTAATATGGCATTTGTTATATTTATTCTAGTTTTTGTCTAACAGGATCGAATGCCTTTTCGTGTTAAATTCTATTAAATACGGTTAGTTTGATTTTTTGGATTGTGTTTAATTTTATTCCTTTGAATTCTTTTCATTTTTCTTGCGTGTATCTAATTGTGTATATTTATGCGGTCTTAACTTTCAGCTAATCAAATCTCAGTGCAGGAACTCTGCATGTCGGGTAACTTATATCGTTTTTTATAATTGCCGCTATTGTTTTACGTCACAGGGCTAATGGTATATAGTATATGAATTTGTTCCTAGTGTTATATGCATGTACCCGAAACGTTCCATGGTATAACTTTTATGCATTGTAATCCCGTAGCTTTGTAGTATGGTGATACATTGTTTGCATGTGTCATGGAATTTTCTATCTTCGAGTTCTTTATTTGTTATATATGGCTTCTTAATGCTCGAATTTGTTATGTTTATTCTAGTTTTTGTCTAAGAGGATCGAATGCTTTGATTGTTGAATTCTATTAAATACAGTTAGTTTGATTTTTTGGATTGTGTTATTCCTTTTAATTCTTTTTGCTGTCTTTCGTATATCTAATTGTGTATATTGTTTGTCGGAGTGCTTAACTCCAGCTAATCAAATCTCCCGATTACAGGAACTTCTACCGCGTCAGGCAACTTTTTATAATTTTTTTATAATTATTTTGCTATTATTTCTATCGAGGGCTAATGGTATACGAGTATATGAATTTGTTCATGTGTTACATGCATAATACCCGGCGAATATTTCGTAGTATTACTTTTTATGCATTGTAATCCCTCATAGCAAAGTAGTATGGTATTATGTTATTTATATGTAATGTCATGGAATGTTTCTATGTTGAGTTCTTTATTTTATTATGGTAGGTTTTGCTTACAAGCCTGATGATGTTTCCACTTGGAGTAATTTGATGTTTGTCGACAACCATGAAGCATTTGAATTTTATTCAACTTATGCCCGGTCACGTGGTTTTGGCATACGATTTCTTTAGTAATGTCAAAAAAAAAACAAGAGGTCGGCGTCGACAACGTTCATTAGATACATATGGAATGTAGTAAGCAAGGTGTTAAATTTAAAGAGTATTGGGTGTGAGCCACAGGTCATGAGAGAGCGTCTGAGGGCGATTGTAAGTAACGTGTGATTTCCAGGATGGATTGGGATAATAGTGGTTATGTTATTACGAGTGGACGGACGTTCCCGGCCAAATCGTTGATGGGATAAAGTTCACCTAATAAGAGTATATAGGCGTATTAAGCACGGCGTAAGGCTATGATTGATGTCCATGTGAAACATAGGATATTAGTAAGGTCAGCATTCGATGCGTTACGGGACACTGTAGAGTCTGGAAGTATTATGGGTTTTTATACGGAAGGATGCATTTGAATTATGTGAGATTCCGTTAATCGCATGGACATGCTTCACGGAGATGCGGCTATTCAGCGCATAAATGGTTGAGATCAGAGATTGTCACGAAACCTGGTTTTCTCACGACATTGAGATTATGAGGCAGGTATCGAGACTATTTTTTTTTGGGCGGATCTTGTTATGATCTCATGTTAGGATTTGGTGACTTTGTTGGTTTTGATCCCTTTACGAGCAGAATGATACTCGCGAGGCCATTAGGTATTACCGATACGATGTTTCTCTTTTTGTGGTATTGGTTTCGTTTGAGAAAATACCACCGTAGTCTATATTATGGTATTGTGCTTGAATATGAATAACATGTCTTTTTAATTTTGTGTAGGCATTTTCGTGGGATTCAACCCCGTCACGAGTGCACGACAATTTTTGGTCTTTACTTGAGCACTTGATCATTTAAATGGGTATTTGGAAAGATTTATCGAATGCATGAATTGAGAGACTCCCAGATCATCGTGGCGGATGTTTCCACATGATTGCGGCTTTGCTATTAGGGATATTTTTAAATTGTATTTCATGCTTGTGTTCTGGCGCATTGATCGAAATGCCGAAGCATTTGGGTTCTTTAGGCGGCTACCACTTTTCTTAATTTTCTAAATCATTTTGATTAGATATGATTGAGTCGGTGAGTTCGGATGGCGGCGAATGCTTTCGATACTTACTTGTTTGATGGGAAGCCCGACCTCCCGTCATACTTGGCATTCGCCGTATACAGCTTCCGGCAATGAGTGGCCCTGCGTGGGTGAATGATGCATTCACCGCGGGCAAAACAACAACTCAGTTGAGCGGCTTGACTTGTCGTTGCGTCATTTATCTTAGCCATGCATGCATGTGACCCAGAACTGTTGTGTAACTTTCAGGCACTTCTTGATGATCTTCGTTGGAATGAGCACAATAGGGACTTCCATTATGCGAGAACACGATTCCTCTGATGACTTCCCGAATTCGGCCTTATGAAGCGTATTTGCACCATTTCTTACGCTCTGCGTGTGTTCAAGTTAGTACAACATGAGTGCAAGCTAGGACAAACTTATACTATGAAGGTATTATTTTGATGTCTTGTTTATATTTAACTGACAAGTGATTTATCTAATTCTATAAGTTATTTACCACATTATTTTTCTTGTGGTCAACCTCAGGAGACATTTGATGTGGGCTTGACTTATACGGTTTCTAGTTATGAGGTATAATAATTATTTTTAGCTTATACTAATATCAAGGACCGTTTGCATTAAACTTTTTATAAGATTAGTATATTTATTGTGTTGAATCGAGGGAAACTATCGCGTATTTTTTAGCGGTTCTGTAAATTTCACAAGGGCGTCGAAGATTGGCATCAAGATATCAGCATCTCCCGGTGTGTTCTAGGAGTCCCTCAAGATAAATTTTTCGCGGGCTTTTATCCGCCGTCTGGGTCCATGACTCTGATTAATTAATGGGATCATAATATTAAAGAGCTAAATGTTACAAGCAGATTTCTACATACGTTGTATGCTTGACTCTCTTTCTTGGAGATGGAGTTTGGCTTGACAGTCTTGTGTTAAGAGCATTGGGATCCACTTTCTTGTAAACTATCAATCTTGTCCATTCCCAATTCTACTGTTGGCCTGTGAAGTTAACAATGTATTAGTACTAATATAACAGTTTCAAACTAACAATTGTGCTAAATTCACACCTTTTACTCCGTCTCCCATATGTTTGTGTAATATTAGAACAACGCCGTTGGCACTTTTTTTTGTGACAGCTTGTCGCTTGCTTTCAGCATCTGTAGCTCACAGGGTTCTTTCTCGAGGTTCATGATCATTATTCATTGTAGTCTTCCCTTATTCTTGTCTTTTTGCTTTATTTTTTGAGGCCGAATTCTTGTTGTCGCTTCTTTCTTTTCGCTCTTTCCGGCCGCATCTTTATTTAACGATCGCATTCTTTTTGAACTCATCCGTCCCTTGGTTAGAACTTCCATGTATTCTGGTAGGCATCACATTTGGCATTTGCATTGGACGCGTGCTTTGGCACTGTGCATTCAAACGTAGATTTTATGTATGTATTGTAATCTTATGCGAGTTGGTGGTGGTATTACTATTGGCAGGATGGATACCATGGTATGTGTATGATGTGTATTCCAGGTTATGATAAGACATATATATTGCATCTGACATAATAGAAGTAGAAAATTATGACATTATAGTAATAAATCGATACCAACTCATGAGAATTTAGTGTATTACATGTTGTAGGTAATTTTATTCATTTATTACAAAGCATCATAAAAGGTCGATACCACCGCTGGCTGTTCTTATGGGTATTATTGAGCTCTTAATGGATACCACTATACTAGTAGTTAGTTATTATAGTAACGATACCAAAAATGTGTTGAATGTGATTTTTACCACCAAGATTGGGTATTTAAGTTATTTTTAACAATACAAAAAATTTGCATACCACGACACTATTAATCAATACTTAAGATTTATATTATTTGGATCAACGTGTAACTTTGTACCTTATCCATAGGACATCTGTGAGATTCGAAGGGAGGAAAACTAGTCCGTCATCTCTTTTCTCCTTGGTGATCTATGACTACGGTTTTGAGAATCAACGATGCAAATCAACTTGTTCCGCCTTTGCGACGCTTAAACTCGTCCGCTCGGGTGATGGACTTGTGTGATTGCCCAACAACGACTGCATTACTTTACATCCTCTCCGGTAATTAATCTACAAAAAGGAAGAATTGAGCTTGTTAGTATTAGGAGTACTACGTAAGAAATGTTAAGGAGCAGGATTGCGAGAACAAAGAATGCATATCTTCCAAGTTTCAAATTTGTTTGTTTTTTTCCACGATGCCCAGCTACCGATTCCAGCATGTCCCACGCCCAATTATATTGGCTAATAGAGTTCCGTCTCCCCGATATGCTAGCATATCTCAGGCTTACATTGTTACTATTTATTGGATTCAATAAACGTGCTTGATATATAGAACGGCGACGCCGCCCCAGCGATTAAATAAATCCAGTAAGATCCGGTTTATCCCTCGACTCGAGATATATGGATGTTGTGCTTAATACCGCGATTCCCGACTCATCCACCGGTGCGGTCACCGTACGCACTGCGTGAGTGCACTTTCTTATGGCCTCGCGATAATTTATATACTCTATGGAAATCCTCACCGGTGAAATAGAGAGGACCTTTTATGCTTGCTGGCTTGGATATGAAGTACTTTTTTCCTCGAAGTTTTCCTAGCCCATTTAACAAATTACGTACATATTCCCGACCATTCGAGATCTTGAGGCCACTCCAAATCCAAATCGGGTAATCATGGCCTCCACGATCCCCAGGTTCTAGCCTCTTCGTTTTTCAACCATCGTAAACTTGCAGTTTACATTTCATCACTATAAGCCCGATGTGATTCTTCCCTTTTCCGCTATATTAAGAACATGATCACATGTTATTACTTAGTTTTAAAACATATTTTAATAGGTTAACTTCAATTTCAATACTCGACTTCTAAGCGTAATCCATGACTAATACATGGAATGTATCCTTAGCTATATCTAAATCCCGTCAACCCCATGCGATTGTCCTGTTTAAATAAAAACTACATCATACTAACACAAAAATTTTTTTCCAAAAACAACAAACAAAATTTCAAATACAAAATAATCCAAAAACATACAACCAACAAAATTCAAACATTAACCACTTCAAATATAATCGAATAATCAAATATTTTAAGCAACAACATTCCAAAGACTTCATATTGTATATTAAAGTCATTCATCATCAAACGATTTATTACTATATCAAAATCCCTTTTTAACCACTTCAAACATTAACCGTTTTACAAAAATAATTAAATCTAGCAACACATTACATTATTTCTTAAAAAAATCAATTCACCCAAATTTTATCAAACAAACAACATAAAACTTTAAATAATCTAATACCACAACAAATATATAAACATGCAACATGATAAATAGCAAAATAGACAATTTTTTAATTATTCCGAAAAAAATTATTTTACCCAATTAATTTGAAAACCTTAACTTTGGTAGATTTAATGTAGCCATTTGCTCTTCTTTTGTGGAGTTGCTTTTTGTTCTTCAAATTTCACGAATTTTTTGTTTTTGTTTATAGTTTTTAATGGGTTTTATTGTTTTTCAATACTTTTTCAGTTTTTGTGGGATTTGGGGATGGATTTTCGTTTGATGAAAGATTTGAGGAGGGTGGTGAAAGTGCTTGAGGAAATCCAAATTTTCGGAGGGTTTGGCCAGGCGAGAATTTGGGGAAAGGGTGTGTGGTTGTCTTGCTTGACGTGAGGAAGGGGGAGGGGGGATTTGTTTTGATTTTTTGATTTTAATTAAAATAGAATTTTACTATATTACCTCTATAAGTATGGTGCCCACAATCTATAGTAAGCGTCCCAAGTAATACTCCGTTCGATATTAATTGTTAAGGGATTTAAAGATTGAATTTTAAATATTTGGTATATATTGTTCTTGGATAATTGTTGACCAAATTCACTTATAATACGTAGAAAGTTTACCCTTAATTAATGAATATAGTTCAAGGCTAAATTATTTTGTTGGTCCGACAATGAACTGGGGACGTGGGCAAACATTGAAGCATCTCACCTGTTTTGGCTGTTTGAACATATGTTTTCCTCTCTTGAGCAAAAGAACCCAATTTAGACCCATCTGTGTAATGATTATTATGGAGTAATTTTTAAAGCTGCTAAAACTGAAAATTTTTAAAATATATTACAATACAGAGGAAACATTAACTTCCATTAAATTCAATAATAGCTAGAAATTTGACCGGACTAATTTTGCAAAATAACCTTGTTAGAACAAAATGACAGTTACTACTTCCCGATAAAGGTAAATTACATTGATTAACTTTATTTAAACGGTTGGTAATTAACGGCGCTATCTGTTCGCTAATTCGATCACCGTCGCCCCGCTCCGTGTCCACGTTAGGCCCATAAAATTCGGGCTTAGCCCGGCGCCATGCTCGTCTCCGCATCTTGATCCAAGCGTTAGTACAAACCACGCGAAACCTTATTTAATATCTTTTGATTTAATTAAAACCCGACACCACACCGGCCTTGAACATTTTTCATTAATTTTTTTATTTATTTATTTGTCCCGGCATACATCACGCTTTCACGCTGTAAACTTTTTCTTTCGGCCAAAGCCATTGCGTTATATAAATATCTTTTTTATGGCTCCCAAGCCGACTCTAATGAATAAATAATTTCTTTTTTTTTGGTTATCAATGTCGACTTCAGCCTCGGCATTACCCGATGCGAACGCTGAGCCATTTGGCGCGCCGGGCAGTACCCCGGCCATTTACGTAATTTTGAAAAAAAATAGCGGCTAGTTCTTCTGATAATATATGCGGCGGGGCTACGTACATCCATTTTCCAATTCATCCAAATCTTACAAACAAATATAAAAAGCGGCAAAGATCCAATTCATATTACAAAAACATACATTTCATATAACAAATACTGACACAAAAGATCAATTAATATAAAAAATCATATTAAGCAATTCATATAAGCATCAAACGACAATTCATATAAACATCGGACATATTAAACATCCAATTCATATAAACATCAAACATTAATTATATAAACATCAAACATGAAAAAAACCAAATACATCTTGAAACTTAAATGTAATTTTTTATAACCAAAAGTAACAAAAATAAATTACATGTATTAAATCAAAAGCTACGTTATTAAAGATAATAACAAAATATATATATATATAACAAAATAAATTACATGAATTAATCAAACTATATTATTAAAGATAATAACAATATATATATATATTACCTTTGATATTTGATTGACCACTTTCTATAAAAATAACATAATAAAATATATATTATAAATTACCTATTTGAATTAAGTACTTTCTAAAAGTAGAAGATGTTACTAATAATTACCTCTTTCAATTGACAACACTAAACTTCCGCCTCACAATAAAAATCAAATTTGAAGTTAGTATACAATCAAATTATGGAAATAAATTAATAATATAAAATGAAGAGGATATTATATTTGCCCAGGTTTGGGAGAAATAATGTTGGAATGATGATAATGTGAGATATATGTGAATAACAGAAATACTGACCCAGCAGAACCACTTGTGAAATGAAAATAATTTATTTGAATTACCTTTTGAGGCGGAAATCTAATTTTCCGTTGCCATATAAACCCTTATTATCGCCATTACGGAAAAATGATTGGAGTAATGTTACATACCCAGCGAGCTACCTAAAATGCGAGTAAGCAGTGAAAAAAACAGTTTGCAAACCAAACTCCCTGCATGTCTCATGATAGAAAACAATCTTTGTCCATTATCCTGGGTTTTAACACAATATCAATATGCAATAAATACAAAGTATACTACTACTTGGCTAGACATTGCATTTTAATGCAATTTTAATACAAAGTTATCAATTATTACATGAAAAACTTGTAGGGTCAAAACATTTGATTACTAATTATCTTCAGGAGTTGTCTACATTTATCATTTGGGATAAAGTAGCCTTCGTAAATCATCAACTTCTCCTTGTTAGTCGAACAATGTCTGAACCGTCTCCGTGATTTGATACCGCGTAGTCCTCCTCTTGAGAATAACAAAAGCGCCCGGCTTCAGCAGCCTTGACATCATTGATTGGATCAATAGGAACCGGCGGAGGTTGTCGGCTCCTCTTGGAAAGATATCTTGAGTATGCTGTGAGGAGACATCCACATTTTTGCGTATCGTCGATAGACTCGGCACCACAGTGTTCGAATTTCATTGCGACACGCTCTTGCAGTTATGATACCTACTTTGCGTGAGACATAGCGGAGATAATATACTTGTTGTGTGCTGGCGTGCTAGGATAAGCGGGTCATCTTTTAAAACCTCTGCTTTTGTGTTTGGTTTGAACGATTCTGTTCACCGGATCTTGGCTTTGCGTCCTTTAGTGTCAGGCCAAAAAAGCATTTGAAAATCTGACGGTGTCGTAACTTTCAGCGGTATGTGACTCCCAAATCTCCTCTATGGCGCCACATAGTAGTCGACATGGTCATAATGCGCCAGCATGAACCGTTGACCTGGCTTGTATTGATTGTAGCGTCGCACATGCATCGCTGCGCCTAATGTCAAAATGTACCGGTTGATGTAGTACTATTTTGATTCTTTGGAGGCGGGGTCTAATGAAATAATTTTTGAAGGGTGTCCATGTGTCTCCATATTATTTATGCATGGTTGTATGTAGCGAAATTATTAGTCACGTCAGCATTCTTTGTACACATCGCGTCGAGGATCAAACTCATCGAAGCCAGTAAACGGGTGAGCCCAAGGCAAGCGTTATCGTTTAGTTAGAAGTATTATACCACGTACAAATTGATTTCGTTTAAATCTTTGAAATATACACTTCTTGAAACGGTTCTTGTACTTGGTGTGTTGAGAGGAGCATATCTGTAGGCGGTGTTATAGTTGTTCCATTCGTATCATGCTTATTACAAAGCGTGCCACGTCACGGGTAGCGAAACAGCGGCAAGCGAGTAAGTGCCGTCCGGTTGGTCGATGCGTACGCAGAATTATCTCAGCGATGTTGCATGAAGCTATACGCATGTTCACATTTAAAGTTGTTTGCTAACATATCGCGAAAGAAATAACACCTTGTAGTAGTTTCGATATGGGAATGGGCGGGGAGATAGTCTTCTGAAGTAACGAACTGCAATATGGCATTGTTTGATCATTAGGATTCACATTTCTTGCAATGCTGCAATGTTTGTCCATTTGTGTGTGAGCGGAACCTTACGTGTCACGAGGCTCTTTCTGTTTATTTTGGTTTCCAAAAGTATAAAGTAGTTTTTTGGTTTTACTTGTTCCGAAGTACCAAAATCCATATATGTAACTACGGTCTCCAACGATGACTCTGGATATGTGGCTTGCCCGTTCATTTGTCTTTCGTTTCCCGGAACATCCATTCTGATATGTAATTCATTTTCACCATTATTCTTTTTCATTGTGCATGAAGTCGATGTTGTGTCGATTTTTGTGTCGACGATAACACAACTCCCAATATACTTTCTTAACGCAAGTTACACCAGCATTATACCTCGGTGTCCTATGTTCTGAATATTTACCTGACCGAACACACTTCAAGAGATCAATCTGCTTTATACGCAAATACTCAACTCGTCATGCTCGTTCGCATAGTGCCAATCTGCGGATAAGTTACGTCCACCTGGCAGTATTTCTTTGCATTCTAAAAGGATGTCTAGAGACAAGAAAGGGCGGTGGCAATCGAGCTTGACAATGTTTCCGACGCCCACCTTGCTTGGCTTCTTTGTTATTCTCCATCTATTATGGGCAGGCTAGAAACGTATATAGTTTCCTTATTTTGATCCGGTGGTAAAATTATCTGCGAGATGATCACTTGACCAAGAGGAATATTGATGCCCAAACTTGCTAAAGGACTAAAACCATCGAGAACCTGGCCGTCTGCGAAGATTTGCTGGCTGCTGAAAATCGCGGATATGTTGCGTCAGTGCTTGACCGTCCACCAGTTAAGTAAATACATCGCCTACTATGCGAGTCCGATGGTTTACGTGTAAATTGTCGGTATTTTCCTTGACATATCTGACCGTTGTGAAGCGGCGGACCTAGTGGTAAGTAAGCCAGGCCTTTTCGTTCGATACAACTTTACGTTGTCCCGTCCTTAACGCTCTTGCTCTGCTCTCCACGACATACGGCGACTCCGACGTTTAGTTCTGCTTTTGTGAAACTGACATGCAATTGTGACACGAGCATGAATTTTACATTTTAGGCGAGCAGTCAACCGATCTTTTTGCCTCATAGAAATCATCGGTATGTTCTCCCCGTTATTTTGAGTGAAAGCGGCTTGATTATGGAAACCCGCGTTGGAAATGTTCTTGAGATATTTGCGAGGCTGGAGCTTGGTAACTTATTTGGTAATGTGGATAACTTCGTAAATTGAGAGTGCGATAAATCCCCATAACTGACTTGTTTCGGACTCCCATTGGAAATTTTATATGCATAGCTTGAATAAATAATCGAAGAATATGCACATAAACACTGATCCTTTTAATTTATATATTTCAGATCTAAATTATATATTACAATATATATGAATATAAGAGCAACTGTGTATTGAGAATAAATCACAAACAAGTTCTTTCACGAAGCCTCCTTTGAATTCCAATTTATGCGGCCTTACTTGATAAGTAATGCGTCGGTTGATCAGCGCGGGGAGAGGTTGAATCCTATATTTGAGTTTGCTAGAACACATAGAGAATTGGACGAATAATCAAAGTAGAACTTGCGAGTTCTGGCAGAAAAATAGAGCTACTCGATAGAGTGGTGGTAGAAATGGAGGTGGTGATTGGAGTTTTCATATAATGAAAATCTAAGGCATCCACTTCTTTAAATTAACCTAAAAGCTGACCGAATAGTTTAATGAAATTTGAACCGTTTAATTAAACTAACTTCGTTAAATAAAATAATACTAATATTTTACACGTGCGATTATGCGTTACCCGATTGAGAATTTTGTCGAAATTCTGACCAATTTTCAATTTACCAAATATTGTTTAATTTCATACATGATATAACTTAACCTCGCTATATGTGTGTGTGACTTTCTAGGCTCCGGATAATAGCGATAGGTGTGTATAATAGACCATTAATAATATTATAACGGTTTATGCATATTAAGATCTAGAAATTTGGCGTAATACCATTATTATCTTGAGAACCGATTGGTAATTACAATTGCTATAGTTGAGAGCGTTCATTTATGTAATCACATTCGCTAAAATAGTAAATGAATTGTTACAACGATTGTCGCAGCCAGACATAATAAATGAAACCAGTACTTATTGATTTCCAAGCGCTTGACTTGTCTTGGACGTTATTTTACAATTCTTTGTCTAAGTGATCTACAGTCATAGGGTAACCATAGAAGTGTGTCGTAAAACACCAGCGACGCCTTTTACTCAGGGCATAAATCATATTGATAAACGAATGCATCAGTGCAGCAATGATCACGACTCTCGAGAGGCACGAGATACACGCATATATCAAGGATGGACAAATCTCCTATAATATATCAACATCTAGCACTATCTTGTGTCGTCCCCAACATATGCGTTATAATCACCGGCTTAGGCGGAGATGTTTGACATAGTCAAAGCACAAAGCTCATATAACATAGATAGTATATGCAGCGAGGTCTAAGGTATTGAAACTTCAACAGTTCTAAACAAAATTCATAGGACACAGATATACATTATCTTCACATGATTTTTGTAGCGGTCAAATGAGTTCTCGGTTATGCAAGCGGTAGCCCGTAAGATTGATTAGACTACGGCTCCACATGATCGAAGAAGTAGAGTCATCAGTAATCATTATGTTGGTCGTCAAATGCTAGTTGCCCCGAACCATCGGCATCGGCCGGGGAATGTTGGCTATGCTACGTTTTACAGACTTGAAGGTTGTTCTGCTTTGTCGGCTACTGAGGTTGCCCTGCCAGAAGCTGAGACTTGTCTTGGAATTTATTATTTCAACCATCGGGTAGGAATAATAAATGACTATATGAATAATTACACATTCATATAATACAGATTAACAATTAGATTGTAAAATAAAGGTACCTTGTTCAATCGATTTGCTTAAGCATTCGAGGAAAACTAAATGACACAGAAACCAGCCCAAGCATCATTCGGAGTTTTCTTCTTCGATCCTCATGAAATCAAACTTTGATTTAATCCCACGGAGAATATATCGACTACGAGATTCTTGCTTTCCAGTCCACACGTGAATCCTTAAGCTTGGATGAATCTGTAGGTCTTATAGGACATGCAGAAATTTGAAGGCAATGATTAAGAATTAGGTCACTTGGCAGAAGCTGCTTACAAGTGTCTTTACATCCCGTATATTCGATCTACCGACCATGCAGAATCACCGATGGCAAAAGATTGACTAATATAGCCATATATAGTTGTGGGCAAAATGGATTTTAAGCCATTTGCCACAAGTTCCTCTTAGCTGTAAGACATTACAAATGGGTCAGGAGTTAGCTACAAAAATACACAATTAAAGAGACCATAGTCAAAAGCGATTAATCAGAACCTTTGGAGGTTTTAGCCCTGAGAACATTATAACTTTGATAGCAAATCATTTGAGATATGAAGTTTTTATCAAATATTTCTCTATTTTTTCAAGTGTTACTTAATATTCTTATACGTGTGCTTAATGTTTGAAATAATGGGGGTATCATTTAACTTGAACTATAGTTCTTAAATGCGCTCAACTTTACAAGTGGTGTGCGGTAAGTAATTAATATTGTTTATCGATTATCTGAACCATGAGCTTATGTTTCATGCAATTCATGAAGACCAAGTTCATCATGTTGGTGAAACTAAATATCAATGACATGTCTTGGAATGTAGATACTGACATTCATGATAATCGATAGTTTTTTCGTTTGAGTTATAAAATAGATTAAACTATTTATTTAGGCTTGTATGGTGGTAGAGATAATATAACGTATTAGTCTTCCTTAACATCATCATATTTAATTGAGATCAAGATTCAGTACTCTCAATCACATCACGTGTCGTTGTTCAACTTGAACTGGAGTTCGTATAATGTGTCAATGATTAAGTCGAGTCTTAAGTGATTGTGATATTTAATGTTTGTATTTTATTAGCACCACGAAACATTATATTACCTCGAGTCTTATGTATTTCTCCTTAACTTGTTTTATTTCATATAATAAATTTATGTTTAATTTGCCCAATTAATGGTAAATAAAATAGGTAAAATTTAATTATTATTAAAATCATAATAGGAAATATGCGATCATAGATAGTGCGGTTAAAAACAATAAAACATATTTTACAAATAAATGATAAAATATTATACTGTTACTTGAATACCATGAAATGCAAGTATCCAAGATACATTGTGGTTGGAATCAAGCAATATTGCATCACATTTTGAATCAGCCTTGACGGTAGATGCTTAATCAATTGTGTATCGACATGACTCTTGGAGTCCATTTAATACTTCTAACGAAATTGTTACCCGGCCGGTGTATCATCGAGCCCCGCGGCGTTGGTGGAAATCACCGGTTAGCGGCAGTTAAACCAATTCGTTACATTGGAATGACCATCGAGAAAGCCCCGCGGCATTGGTAAAATCACTTGACATGATCCGTTTGTCATCGTATCCGCGACTTTCGTGCCTTGCCGTCGCGGTATTGCCCGGTAGTAAATGATAAGTTGCCACCAAACTTTAAAATTGGCTTGATACTTTGCTTAAATTTAATGGTGAGATAAATATTATTTGACTATTATTAACATGTATAATATACGTACTCAAATGTATCATCATGAAAAATAAAATAAATAATACACGTTCGGGGAGATATATGATATGACCTTAGAATAAAATAGACCTATTCTGACAACATACAAAGTGCTTAATACTAACGTAAGACCCTATTTTAGCATTTTTGCAAAATGTCATCTTGTATTCTTCAACTTAAAACTTAGAGTTTGTCGAATGTCGTCACGGGTGAGCGTGTGCCCAGTGCCTCGCAGCGTGCATTTATTTCTTGGCAAATTAGGCGACACGCGGCTTGTGGGTGAAAATAAATAAATACGACTCGGTGGTGGTTTACAACCGAATAAATGGTTCGCGGACGTGCAAAAATACAGACAAGGTCATATCACTTTATCTACTTTCCGTTCTATATATATCATGATAAATTAAATCACATAGCATGAATTTATACATATATATTAAATGAAAATAAAAAACATGTTCATCAAATAATCCATGTTAAAATCAATAGACTTTATAATTAATACTATCTATAAAATAGATAAATTAATTGTCGTGTTTGTTCAGTTGTATAATTATATTTAAATAATTATTTCAAGTTAATATGAGTACTTACAAGTATTTATATTAAACTATACTTTATTTTACTTTTCAGTTTTATATAATTTATCGTATTTTAATTAATATTAAAAGGGGTAATAACTAAAAGGAAAAGTTTTAATCAATCAAATCATTAAAAGTCCTTGAAAATATTTACGTACTCGACAATGATTTGGTGCGTTAAATCCGAAAATCAAAATTACCAAAAATAGAAAATACTAATTAAATAGAATTTTAGTTGGTAGGATTTTAAGCTAAAACCCTACCGCATGACTTAGGTGTACGTTCTACCATCGCCGAACACATGTACTTGCCGCCTCGTATTAAAGGGATGATGTTAGCTTTTTAGAAGTTGTCGACGACATCTATTCCGACGATGAAGTATTTCATTTCTAGGAGAAACGTATATATTTTGGCGAGTTTTCATAATTTTGGATTAATTGAATCTATTTTCAATTTGAATGGCTTAAACAACGAAATCGTTTGATTTTTTGAAATGTAGATTCTCGGAACAAAAATACAATTTTGAGAATTAGACTTTTTGCAAAATGGGTTCGATTTTGAGTTATTAAACGCTTTTAAAAATACAAAAACAATTATCAAAATTGATTTGAGGACTTAAAAATTCAAAAAATCTCGAGAACAATTTGTGAAGAACCTAATTTCATACAAAGCCTCTGTAAATTCTAGAATCTTCAATTTTAAATCTTAAGTCATAAAATTAAAATATTTGATTTTATTTCTTTACAAAATACATAAAATCAATTCTTTTTATTACATAAACATAAAACCAATTGTGTTAATTTACATATATAATTATTAATACCAGTAAAATAACACCCGACAAAGCAGAAAAAATATTCATTCTAACAACCATGGCCGAATTCATATAAATTTTATCACATAAAATTAATCCGATTATCGATAAATAATTAAGCAATGCGTGTTTAACAATTACGAATCCAAATATATAAAATTAAGCGAGGCTCGAAGATGCGGCCCCAATGGAAATTTCATATGCGCTAGCTTGAACAAATAATTAATGTACATAGACATGATCAACTTTTAGTGATATATTTGGAATCTAAGTATATATTACCGTATATATGAATATAAGAGCAACACAGCTTGTGAAATTAATCCTGACAAATTCTTTCACGAAGCCTCCTTTGAATTTCAATTTGTAGTACCTTGATAGGTATCCTCGGTTGATCACGCGGGAGGGTTGAATCATATGTTTGAGTATCTTTAGAACACGTGTTTAGTGGAAGCGAATATTCGAAGTAGAACTTGCAGAGTTCTACACTTGAAGAAATGGAAGCTACTCGATGGGATGGAGGGGGCCGAAAATGGAGGTGGTGATTAGGTTTTCACATGTGAAAATCTAAGGCATCCACCATTAAATAGACTTTTATTAATTAACACAAAAGTACCTTGGGGAATAGTTATTAATTTTAATTAAAAGTAGCTAGTTAAGTAAAATACTATTATTAACAAGTTGTTAACAAGCTCAACTAACTATTAATTAATTAAACTATCAAGTTAATTAATTCGAGTTCATCCAATTAATATTTTACGCGTGGAGTGTAAATTACCCGATTGAGAATTTTATTGATTCTGATCAATTTCTCGATTTATCAACTATAGTTTAATTTCATACATGAAATATAACTTCAACGTCATTTGCTTGTATTATTGTGACTTTCACAGAGCTCGGATAATAGCATATGTATAATAATATAATAGACCATTAATATTATCAACCAATTAATATTTTACGTGCGGTGTAAATTACCCGATTAAGAGAATTTTATTGATTACAATCAATTTTTTCAATTTACCAAATATAGTTTAATTTCGTACAGAAATATAACTTCAGCTTATCATTGTATGTGTGTGACCTTCTGACTCGGATAATAGATGGCTTATAATAACATAATAGACCATTAATATTGTATAGCGGTTATGCTGAGATACAGCAATGCAGCGTAACCACGTGTCGTGAGAACCAGTTAATTATCGTGAGAACCCGATTAGTAATTACAATTATTATAGTTGAACGTTCCATTTATGTAATCACGTTCAACCCAAACTAGTAAATGAATTGTTACAACGATTGCCATGACGACATAATAAATGAAACCGGTGTATTGATTTCCGACACAGGCAGTATTATTATTTTTCTTTGCTCTATTTGGTTATTTCTACAACTTGATTGTGTTGTTACATTTAGAAGCGTCCCCCAAATTCAAACATCGTCTCACACGATGCGTAAGTTCAAACCATGTTCGACCATATGCATATACTGATTCTCCACAATCTACATTAGTAGATAGATTCCACAACCGCCATCATAAACAACATACCGCCCGTCGTAAATTAAAGGGAGCAATTCGCCATGATAGACTTATGTGGAGTATCCTAAACAAAACCATTGCCAATCGAATGTAACTCGACCTATCAGCGTTTGTATTTTGACACCTCTGCGGACATCTTATACTTCATAATATCGTGGCCAAGAGCGATTTTTTACTTGACATCCATAAACCCAAAATACCACTCCTTATATTCATATGTCAAGTATCCCGTTATGCTTGCCGATAGCGATTAGTATCACGTCAGAGCGATTTTGAGAGATTTTACCTAAAGTTATAAAATAATAAATAATTTTCTCTAAATATATTAAAAATTGATGAAAATCAGCTGACAAACCTTAACAACTTAGAGGCGGGGTGAGTAGTGATAAATTATCACTAATAATTGGATAAAACCCTTCAATTTAAAAATAAGGGGTTAAAGTTGTTGGGGAAAAGTCTTTTTTGTGGAGGTAGTGTTTTTGGTGAGTGGTATTTTATGGCATTATGTTTCTCTTTTGATACGTTTTTTAAAGTTATTGCGGTAATAGTATCGGGATAGGCGTCGGTACCGAATTGGAAGAATATTTAAGCATCAAACATAACACAATACATATTAAGCAGAAATATTTAAACACGAGAAATTCGAAGAAGTCATTCGTACATCAAACATTTTATCGCAATCTTGAAATACCAAATCCAGTCGTTCATACGTCAAAATTAAGCACAAAGTCCTTGAGCTTGATGATAGTTCTTCCTAGCGCTAGCGGAATTCTCTAATAATCAAATAAACATCAAATTAATATAGTCGAAGCGTTGAGTGGCTTGATAATATGTAATAAATGCTTACGAGGCGATAAGAATTGGGGTACACTTACCTTGATCTTAAGAAACGTCGATCGCAATTGTTTCTTTTGTGTATGAAATATATAATTGGATATTTAAACAATTAACAATGAAAAATTGTCAATAATGATGTACCGTTTCACAATAATTGAGCATTACCTTTTCGATCGGAGGAATGGAAGGTTGGAAGGGGAAGAGGGGTTTGTCAGAACACATTTTACGATCACGTCTTGTAATATCATCATGGGACGGGATCTCACGATCTTGGGCGCAGTCTCACGAGGTGTCTTTGGGGATGGGCTGAGTGGACAGCCAGAATGTGGGTGCTGTGATGCAGATCTCGAGGATGCGGTAGGCGGTGTGTCTTGAACTTTATGGCGACCCGGCCAGTTATGCCTTGAGGTTAGAATCGTCCCAAATCCACGGACACGAGTCACCAATCGATGGATGACTGATTTTAAGAAACTTTTGTCTTGAAACAACT
This sequence comes from Lithospermum erythrorhizon, assembly GCA_019722365.1. NCBI lineage: Eukaryota > Viridiplantae > Streptophyta > Magnoliopsida > Boraginales > Boraginaceae > Lithospermum > Lithospermum erythrorhizon. The sequence goes on along the minus strand of JADFUC010001538.1, from coordinate 508,202 downwards.
CGACAAAATGACCTTCACGATTTACAACTGACAACTTTTGAAAAAGAATCCATCATTGGTATTCCTAACTTACTTTTAACAACAACCAACATACAACATAACTCGAAATCTCAAAATATATATCCTAGCGACAAGTATCTCCAAAATAAAAAACTATACAACGACAATACGTTTCAACAAAATAAAGCGTGAGGATCATTGCTTGCCCATTTACTTTAGATACAAGCCTGGCTTGAACAATCTAGGAATGGAATAACCACACATCCAACCTAGCAATGAAATTGCGCTCGTACTTGAATAGGGTAGGCTGAAGTTTAGTGAATATATATCTCGATTGATTCAGTCGCTGATAATTGTCTTAAAGTAAATGATATTGCGTCGATAGATAAGTGATACATGTATTTCAACTTAAGATCTTAATATAAAGTCATTATCAATTTCATTATCTCTTACGTATGTTTATAAATTCGTTATTAGCAAAACATTCTAAGATGATGACAATCGCAATAACATACGTATAATTCAAGAAAACTGCGATAACTGCGCAGCAAACGATCGACCTTACTCGGTAATGACAGCGGCGGCATTCATGACTCGACAACTAACCCATTTCAGCGGCTTACAATTAACTTTCAGCAATAGTACCCGGCTACGACAACTTTCAGCAATCTTGCAACTCGCTGACTCGGCGTCTTTACCTTTCCTTGACTACATCGGCTTTCGGCGACTCGGCAATCCTACAACTCGATATAAATGGGATTTACACCCAGCTAGCTCTTGTATATTCATTTTCGGCACAGGAGAAACTTGTAATAAAATCGACATAATTTTATCACGAATAAATAGCAGTGCAGCCGTCACGAATCGTAACTAAATGCGAAGCGATTTACCGGGCAATCTGACTGACACAGCATCCAGCTAAATCTGTCACGACTCATGACTCCTCGAAAACACATCTACATTGTGACAACGACAAATATGGCCATGCTAACTATAATTGCTTGAATCACGTATACACATATGTCCTTAATCAAATAGTTAATCAACGCCCATTAAAGAATGAATCTTCACTCAGTTGCGTATATAAAACTCAGCCTTGTCAGCAGCGGACACTTTCCGTCAGCGCCTAAACAAACATTCAAATATAGTACTACTTATAATATACCAACTAGTAATATAACGTTCTACTATATTTAATTTTATATTTACTCCCCAAAATAACCTAGCGAGAGAAAACTCATTTATAATCTTATTAGAGCTTAAGTCACTGCTTCCCGTTTTAGTAGATCAATTCCCTTTACTAGTTTCAAAAGCCCTAACGTTCCGATATTAACAACTAATCATCCACATTTCTAACCATCTTTAACCTCAGACCCAATTAACTACTTTCGACTTACAAAACTCATTTATCCAAGCATTCTCACAATCGCCTAAAAATAACTACGCACAAAACAACCTAATAAGAGTCCAAGAGTACATACACCCATAATAAATCATTTAGAAAAAGTCAGCAAAAAGTCAACAAAAAAGTCAACTATAATCTCGACAATTTCAACCCAGCCGTCGATTGTTAATACTTCTCTTGCTCACGATAATACAGCCTGATGTGGGATTCTAACATTACTCGTCATAAACTGAGTCAACTCGATATAACAAACGTCAACATCCTCAATTAAAATACTTCAAAAGATTCCGAACTTCTTTGCCAAAACATAGAGGATGACTAGGAAAAGCTACTACAGGAATTTTAGGGCCAAAAGCTTGCAAATGAGAAGAAAATGGAAGAAAATTTTCAAGGGAATTTTTGAGAGGGAGTTAAATACAGCTTGAAAAGGGATGAAGATGGGTTGGTGGATGGATAAAGATGAAATTAAGCTGAGTTGGCCTTGAAGATATTTCAGAGTTGTGCGACTTTTACCGTTCGGTTTTTGGTTTAGTTTCGTCTGGGGTTTTAATAACACGACTCTAACATAAATTTAGCCACAACCCCAAATAATATTGCAATACTCATCTGGCTTGGTTATTACATAAGCGGTGTGTGCGTCTTTATCAAATCTGGGCAACAGGCCGATTCGCCATGGGCTTCCATAGAAGGGACAGCGTGAGTAGGCGCTGAAGTAGCCTGCTTTAACCGTATGCTGGCTTGGGGCTTAGCCTAGCCAAATAAGCGCCTCATTTTTAAGACACCTTCTTTAACTTAACATTTAACAAAGCAAGTGACCAACTCCTCATGAGACTCTATTTCCTCACTCGCTCGCTTGAAATTTCATCCATCGCATTAACGATTGGGGCGGAGGTGGTGAGTCTTACAATTGGATCATCATGAAACATAAACTACCAGCTTAGCGGAGCCACAACACCTTGAAAACCCCACGCCACCCAGGGGTCCGTGAGAGTTCCTGATAAATTATAAGTTTTAAAATAAACAAACAAACTACCTTTTTTTATAAACTAAAAGATACTTACATAGGCCTGACAGTTAACGTAAGTAAACTAATGTCTCCTCCTGGGTTTCCTTGTTCTTCTTCTTGTTTAGTTCATAAGAATACCCAACGGTGGAAGCATATACAGGTTCTTTTCTCCTGAAACACAAATGAAAAACTTTAATTAGAATTTCAACAAAATATTTGAATTAAATAAAAATAGTAAGGGTTAAAGAAAATTTCTTACTCATAAATACGTCAGTGCGGACTTACTCCCAGCGGATAAGCATGATGTCTTGTCGTCCCCAAGCGGCCCCCGTGACGATTCGACTTTCAACATGCTCGAAATCTCGCGCTTGGGATTCGTCGATGTCGGATGTACTCACTCTAATGGGCCGATGTGTAGTACGCGGCACAAGAACTTCATTTGCTCAGCCGGTAAACGGCGTCGCCCCTGCACGCCGAGAGTCTTGCTTCTTTCTACATCGTCAAGAAGTCTCTCGAGCTTCTTCACAGCAATGTCTACCGAGCAAGGTTGCTTTGAGCATAGGTCTTATTCACAATATTATATCTCACAATGAAAAGATAAATAAAAACAAAAATTTAATTAGATATTTATTAAAAATATTTAAACAACTTTGACCTAGAAACAAAATTTTATATAGTTCATGTGAATGATTTCCGAATTCCATCCTTAGCGTGCAGATCGATGGAGCCCGTCGACGACGATACTTGATAGCACGCTTCTTGTTATCGACTTTGAAAACTTCTATTAACTAGCGACCGACTACCACACAATGAAAAAAAGTAAAAGTCGGGATAAGCATAAATAAAAGTATAACTAATTCAGTCAATTTTAGACAATATTAACGGACTACGAGTTGAGAAGATCCTACTTTCCATCTTTTCGCCACCGGGCTAAGGAAGCGTCAGTGGGCCAATTAAATGCCATAAATGCGGCGCATGGCGTTAGCGTCGTCGCCAGCAGTGTCCACCCATCCATCGCCTCTGAGTCATCCAAATAAGCGGGGAATAGAGGTTGTACTACCGCGATCCAAGCAGTGCAGATGATGATCATGACTGATATAGCAGGCACGGCGTCGAGGTGGGGAGGGAGGCATTGCTTTGCCTATATGAGGGCATAGGCGGTCGTCTCCTTTCTATCTTGATATCGAGATGTGCTTAACCTCGACCTTTTGTAGGCTAAGTGCGCGTCCTTTGTCGTGTCTTCACCGATTTACGCCCGCGATTAAATACACCACAATCAAGTGAGGAAAATTGCTCAGTCTTGAAAACATTCATAACGATATTATTTTGACAAGACATAATCGAACTAAAACATAAGTTGACAATCAATAGTATAATCGAATTGCTTCGCTCCTTAAAATCTATAAATAATTCAAACTATTGTCAGTATATAACTAACTAATTCAATTAAAAGTTCAACTTAAAATCATCATAAAGTTTCTAACTAATTCAATCAATTATATAATTCCAATCTTAAAGTTTATACATTATAAACTAATTTGATCATAAAACTATATTAAACGATTTAAACTAAACTACATCTAGTGAAGCCCCAGTTTAAACTAAACTAGAATTAAACTAAACCACATCAAACATTCAATAATTAAATGCACCATAGTTTAAACAGAATTTAAGCCAAGCTAAGCTAAACTAGAAGCTAAATTAAATTAATTTAAACCAAACTAAACTAAACTACATCTAACATTAATAATTGAAACTTTGAAGTTCAAACTAAACTAAAGTATGAAACTAAATTGAATATACTTAACTATAAAATTAAATGCAATATCCGTCAATCACATATAACATTCAATCTACATTCGATAATCTAATTCGGATTCTTTACGTTCGATAATCTAATTCGACTTAAAACACAATAAAGCAATGCAATTACTAATTCAACTCAATCGGCAATTTAATTAATAATTCGAGCTAAATAACAAATCCTAATTAATGATTGAACTAATACTTGCGTCTAATTAATAATTCCAGAAACTAAATAATAATTTAATTAATAATTAGAAACTAAATTAATAATCTAATTAATAATTATAATTAATAACTAATATTTAACATTTTAAATTAAATAAAATAGTAAAAAAACTAGCATGATGGGGATGGGAGAGGGGGTTGTGTGAGTGGGATGGAGAGTGGATCGGGATGGGGGAATGAAGAGATGGGAGGTGGTGGTGGTTATGGTGATGGTGGTGGCTGGGTTGGTGGGGTGGGGGGGGGTGTTGTAGAAATGAAACGTTGTAATAGTGGGGAGATCGTTTCGAGAGTAAAACGTTTGACAATGGGCGTCGGTAGGCGGCGGATCATATTTTTCATGATTATTTTTTAACAGTTAATATATTAAAATGACATATTATTTATACGAAGCTAAAAGTAGCCTTCATCAAATTGTAGCTTTGGTTGGGCTTGAGGGTCCATTTTTATATTATATTTAGTTACTTTTCACAATTTATTCATCACGGCGTTATACCGGAGGTCAAAACCGACGCTATTTATTGCCCAATTTAATCAATTCGGGCTTAGTGCTTGCCCGGCAAACACCCTTTAGCGATCTTTATTTTAGGCGTCGATCCGAACCCCATCGCGCTTGCTGCGTATTCTAGTAGTAGGTACAAATATAATTGGTCATGGGCTCACAAGTTCATGGCAGCATTCTTAGCTATGATCGCTTTATTGATAAATACATTAAATGCGTGGATACATATAAACAAGGAATTTACCCAAGCGACCTACAAGGGTGGCCAAGTCGGTAGAATATGTAAGGCTTGTGATCGTGAGGTCATGAGTTAGATTTCTCTGCAAATGCTTTCTTGGTCAAATTACGTCACCAGCGAGGACTTTCTATAGTAGTTTACAGTTGGCGTGGTTTGGAGGCTAATTAAGATTCGGCCGAGTTTCTGAGTCTTTCAGTAGTAGTTGCGAGGTCACTTGTTGAAAAAATAAATAAATACTTGACCCGAGTGTGAGGGTAGGCAAGTTGGCGAGTAGGTGAGTTTGTGACCCAAGGTCATGAGCTCGATTCTCCTATCGATACTTTACCGATTGGCGCATCGGAGAACACTTTTTAGTGTGGAGACTACTGGCGTAAAGATTACATCAGGTCTTGTATTTCATTGAATATCGGTTGTGGGTCCCCCGTTATAAAAGTGACGATACACCACCAACATTTTTTTAGTTGGGCTGTCAGCAGTTCCTTTAATTTAATTCCAGGAACTATTATGTCGGTCTAAAATCAGGCTTCGTCGGGCCAAGTTCACAGAATCTCTGTTATTAAATGCCAGTACCTTAACAAGATATTGAACTTTATAAAAATAATATTGCTCTAACAGTATATTGAAATTAAACTATATATGGTTAAAAAAATGTGTAAAATAAAGCTAATAAGTTATGTATTCATTTGTATGAACAAACATTTCATTAGGTCATTAACTAGAAATGAAAATTTTACGATTTAAGTACTCAGCTTGTTGAAGTAGGGATATGAATTCACCGAAATAGAATCGAAATTGGGAGAAAATGTATCCCATTTTGATCGAAAATTTAATTTAGCAGCTGTCAAATTAATTATTTATCACAAATAACATCAAAACCCAGTATCGATTATGCAAAATAAATTAAATCAACAGCCCCAAATGCTTGATACCATCCTTCACAACCACTAGGCCCTATACCAGCTCGTGACGCCTCCTACTCGCCCAGCAGTTTTAATTAGAGATGGGGTAGGGTCCGTTTTTAATTAGGGGTGGCATTAGGATTTCCATTTGGTGGTAGTGTTTGGTGGTAGTGTTTGAATTGAAGAATAAGAAAGCTGAAAAGCAGATAAATACGCCGGTTTTTAGCAGTAATTCTTGATTTGATCGGTTTGCTTGTCTGTCGATAAATAAAAGCTGTGACATGTAGTAAATGCTACAGAATTTACAAGCACTTGAAAACTCATATCGTATGTTCGTATCATATGAACAACAATATATTGCAGCTTCTTGAAGTCTGCAAAGCTTCAAAGTCCTTAACTCATGCAAAAACCATTCATCAATACATTTTAAAACATAACCAATATTCCACAAATTTCATTGCACTTGACAACCTCACACGCCTCTATATTCAATGCAACAACCATCATTATGCTCACAAGGTTTTCAACTCCATCCCAATTGCAGAAAGGAGAAATAAGTCAATATTATGGAACCAAATGATTAGAGCTTATGCTTTTGATGGACCCTTTAAAAATGCCATTGAATTGTATCAAGAAATGGTTCAAATTGGAGTTTTACGTACGAAATATACTTACCCAATTGTGCTTAAGGCTTGTGGAAGCTTGCAAGATGTTGAAAATGGTGTAAAGATTCATGGGGCTGTGAAAAAGTCTGGTCTTTACGGGGATGTTTATGTTTGTACTGGGTTGGTTGATTTTTATGTGAAATGTGGGTGGTTGGAGAGAGCATGGGAAGTGTTTGATGAAATGCCTGAAAGAGATATTGTGTGTTGGAATGCTATGATATCGGGATGTGCTGTTCATGGGTTGTTTAGTGAGGTGATTGGTTTGGTTTTTCGGATGCAGGAATTAGGGATGAGGCCGAATGCTTCAACTATGGTAGCAATACTTCCTGCTATTGGGGACATGAGTATGTCGGGTGTAGCAAAGTCAGTGCATTGTTATTGCGTTAGGAGGGGATATGATGAAGATGTAGTGGCTGGAACTGGAATTTTGGATGTGTATGGGAAATGTGGATGGTTGGCTTATTCAAGAAGGATTTTCGCTGCAATGAAGTTTAGGAATGAGATTACATGGAGTGCGATGATTGGAGCTTGTGTTGTATGTGATCGTCTGAAAGAAGGATTGGAACTTCTTTGGGAAATGAGGAAGAAGGCTGGTGTGAGCCCTTCCCCTGCTCTGCTTGCAACTATTATTCGTGGCTGTGCAATGATTACTAATTTGAACACTGGGAAACAAATGCATATTTATGTTGTAAAGTTGGGGTTAATTTATGATTTGATGGTAGGGAATAGCCTACTTTCTTTATATGCAAAGTGTAGGGTGATGGGTGATGCATTGAGATTCTTCAAGGAGATGACATTTATTGATTCAGTTAGCTACAATGCTATAATCTCAGGGTGTGTCCAGAATGGTAATGCAGAAGTTTCATTAAATATTTTTCGTAGAATGCTCATGTCTGGGGTTGAACCAGATTTAGCTACAATGACGAGTTTTTTCCCAGCTTGTTCTCATTTAGCAGCACTACGACATGGATGTTGTGCCCATGGCTACTCTGTAGTGAGGGGATTCACTAAACACCTTGCAATTTGTAATGCTCTGATTGATATGTACTCAAAATGTGGTAAGATCAATGTAGCTTGGCTTGTATTTGACAACACAAATAAAAGGGATGTTGTTTCATGGAACGCAATGATTTGTGGGTTCGGCGTGCACGGTCTTGGAAAAGAAGCAATTTCCTTGTTTCATGATATGCAAAGTGTAGGTCAAAGACCAGATGATGTAACCTTTATGGGTCTTGTATCTGCATGTAGCCACTCTGGGTTTGTGGAAGAAGGGAAGCGTTGGTTTCTTGCTATGAGCCAAGAGTATGGCATAGAGCCAAAGATGGATCACTACTTGTGCATGGTTGATCTATTATCTCGTGCAGGCCTTTTAGATGAGGCGTATATGTTTATCAAAGGGATGCCAATTGATCCAGCAGTCCGTATTTGGAATTCCCTTCTTGCTTCTTGTAGGATCCATAAAAATATTAAATTAGGCGAACAAGTATCGAGCATAATTCAGAGCCTTGGACCTGAAACAACAGGAAATTCCGTTCTGCTGTCGAACTTGTACAGTACTGCTGGAAGATGGAGTGATGCTGCACATGTTAGAGCTTTGCAGAAAGATTCAGGCTTGAGAAAGTTGCCTGGTTGCAGTTGGGTTGAAGGAGATGGGGTCATTCATGCATTTGTTGGAGGAGATCGGTCTCACCCCCAATCGCCAAGAATAAATGATAAACTGAAGGAACTATTGCCGAAAAGGAAGTTAGCATATGATCATACTCGTTTTCGGATATAGTTTCATAATGATAAAAATAAGAAATGTTTCGGATACATTATGAAACATTTAAGAAACAATGTAAAATTTTAGAAATTCAAGATAAGTTATATATACTAAAAGATATGGAGTACTATTTGTATAAATGTTCAACCTCATTAGCTAAATTAAAATACTTGTTCTATTTTTGATTAAATATTTTCCTATGAAAAATACGAATCGGATAAAAGAAAATATATTGAAATAAATGTTATGTAATTGCTTAGTATTATAGGAGTATTTCTTAGTCCAAAATTGCTTTGTTTGAGGGTAGGGTTGTGAACGGAACAGGTAATTCGGTATCATACGGTACTCAATCCAAACACCCGATTCGATCGTCCGCTCGACTGGTTATCCAGTTGGACTCGGGTAAAAAATAATATATCGTTATTTGAAACAACCAAGTAATTATCCGACTCGATAAAGTACATGAATTCGATACCCATTAAAACCTGAATCGTTTTTAGCTTTTTACATGTTTTATGTGCAAATTGACATGTAAACTCGTTACACACTCAATACTCGCCCATACAATGGACTCTACTCAAGTAAAAAAAGATTAATCAGTACCCAAACAATGAAGTAACTACCCGAGTACCCGACTCAATAAAATGTATATTGACCGGATTATCCATTCGAACCCGACTCGATAATCACTATTTGGTATATAAGATAGGCTCCTAGCTAGAGAGACGGAAGAGATATGGCGAGTGTCAACTACTTTTGGCGCCACACATTACCTATTCAATCTTCTCCACTTCCCAAGTACAACAGCCATCTAAAACGACGTCGTTTGACGAATTTCCTCAGCTTGAATATCAAAGATCGTCTACAAAAGGTATATTTTTCATTTTGATATTGTTCAAAAATATTGCATAATACTCCCTCCCTTCCTAAAAAAAAAAAAATCCTGCTTCCGCCATCAATAACAAAATATTTCAATAAAGATTAATTTATATCGTAGGTGAGTATTTTTTTTATTAAATCAAACTACTAATTAAATTGAAATGGATGTAATATAACATTTCAATTCAAATCGAAGTTACGTGAGTAAATTAATATGATGATTTCGATTCAAATCGAAGTTACGTGAGTAAATTAAGGTTTCAAAGTTTGTTGGACAATGTTTTTTGATGTGAAGGCAGTTTTTAAGTTTATTGGATATGAATTACAGGTGCCGATTTTGAATATTAGGAACTTCTCCATTATAGCTCACATTGATCATGGGAAATCGACGTTGGCGGATAAGCTGTTACAGATGACAGGGACGGTGGAGATCCGTGAAATGAAGGATCAGTTTCTAGACAATATGGATTTGGAAAGAGAAAGAGGAATCACTATAAAACTGCAGGTACAAAACTGGCTCCAACTTTACTTAAGAAGCGAGAACTAGACGTGCATTTTCCCACATTGTAAAACTTCGAGTTATAGTATGACATAGTGCGCCACCCGCCACCCGCTCATTACATGGCTCGAAAAATCCGGCTCGATAACCGCTCGAAGGTTAACCGAGCGGAACTCTAATAAAAAATTTTAGTCGATAAGCTATTGAGTAACCGGTACCCTCTCGGCATATTATTCGATAAAAAATAAAATAAAATAAAATACTAATTTCTTATAAATTTGGGCTTCAAAAAAAAAATTAATCTTAAAATATTGTATAAAATAAAATACTACTTTTCTTAAAATATTATATGTTGTATAAAATAAAATACTAGTTTCTTAAAATATAAAAAAAATTACTCAAATTTATAAAGTACCAATCCGCATCCGCCACCCGGCTAAAAAAATATGGCTCGATAATCCGCTTGGAGGTTAACTGAGTAATTTTTTTACTCGTTACTCAAGAGTACCGGGTAATTACTCGGTTCGGTAAAGAAACCCCTACGAGTAAACCGCACTGCCTACTCTCATTGTTAACATCACTAGTATGACATTAGTTGACTTATAATTGCTTCAATTCAATCATCATCATCATTAGTCATACTCAATCAATCATTCATATGAACTAACTTGCCAGATTGAGTAATTTTGATTACTAATCTTGTTTAACTACGGATAATAGACCTGTTCGCTCGTACTCCTTAGTCATTTACTCAATTAGGGGCCATTCAAGTAAAACCATTGTACTTCCTTTTCTGTCGATGCTTTCTTTTTCCTAGTGGTCTATGCATATATCTACTCATTGTGTTGATGAGCTTAGGCTTCGAGGTTCTTATTTGACTTATTCATGCATTTATCTTATAGGCATTCAACGATTTTGAAATTTTTCCATGCAGGCTGCTAGGATGCGTTACATGTACAAAAATAAACCATATTGCTTAAATCTAATCGACACCCCAGGTCATGTAGACTTTTCTTATGAGGTATGCATTAAAGATCTTCCTGTGAAGTTGGTGTGTATCTTCTGTTACATAAACACTTATCGTGACTTTCATTTATTTTCCCATTCTCATTATTTGCAGTCTCCGCACAACTTGTAATTGAAGACTTAAAAAGAGAAAAAAAATTGTTTTGTATGGCTCTTCATATGTAAGCAGATAGCTTGTGCTAAATCACTATCCGTAGTTAATTATTCGAATCATAGTGATGACTTTGAGCATGTGGCAAGTAGGAATGTTGTGCAGTTGATTTCTGATTCGGCTTAGCTGGAACCATCAATTGCCATTTTATCAAAGTTCTACTTGAACAGCCTATCGCATGTATGAATGTTAGATAATACTTAAACACCGGGTCATGTTTTACAGGTTGGGCTTAAAATCTGAGTGACGTGCCAATGTTTATAATTATAATTGCAATTACCATCACTAAGAAATTTCACATGCCTCTTCATATGTGAGGAGATAGCTTGTGCTAGATCCCTATATGTAGTTGATGATTTGATCATAGTGGTGTCTTTGAGCATGTTGCAACTAAGAATGGTTTTTCGCCTCGAAGAATGAAAAGTCAATTAAAAGGAATCCGATGGCGTATTAGATGTCATAGGTTTTCAACGAGGTCTAACTGATACAATGTATAACACTTCCCGATAACTATAGGTATCTCGTTCTCTTGCTGCTTGTGAAGGTGCTCTTCTTGTTGTAGATGCTTCACAGGTAATTGTTTGACTTTGTTACTTATCTCTTCTGTTTTTCTGATTGTGATACGTCTTAATATAAGTATTTATTTATCCATACTTCCAGCTGCTATCAACATAAAACATTTCTATTTGTTTTTTTGGTTTGTAGGGGGTAGAAGCCCAGACGTTGGCTAATGTTTACTTAGCCTTGGAAAATAACCTTGAGATTATTCCAGTGAGTTGTGAGCTGCTTGTATATTCAGATTATTTCTTACATATTTGTGAAGTTTGTTTCCTCATTTCCTTATTTATCTTTCATACTCCATCAAATTGCTTAATTTAATAGTCATCTTCTTTCAATTGGCCATCACCAGTTTATGCTGTAACCTCTACTTACAGGTGTCACTCGCTCATACATTGTGTTTGATCTGTAATGAACTCTTTAACAGTAACGTATGACCATCTTCTTTGTCTGAACACCCACTCCTCTTACTGTGATGGGCTGGATTTGGATTGAGGGTTTGCTCTATGGGCATTCAATTCGATTGGAAATCTAACAAATAGAAACATTTAATTAGTATAGCGAAGCTTTTACAGACAGTTTCGAAAAGTTACTTCAAAAGATACTAGCCTGACAACATTAAATATTCTACTTTGACCTAGATTTTAAATGCTTGAATCTCTTTGGTATCTTGGGATGGATGCATTCCTCCATTGTTTTAATAAATAGTAAGAAAGATTGTTAATTATTTAATAATGTTCATTTTATAGTGGTCATATCTCTTGATAAGAATGAGTATTGATCTGATAGAGCTTGATTCTCATCTCACAAGCTTTCTAATATTGATGCATTCTAGTTTCTGCTTAAGATTCTGCTCACTTTGATCACAGATCTCTCATTGATCTTATGCACCATAATTATTTTGTTACAGTTATAGTTTTTAACGTGGAAGGATGATTGTAAGTCCATGCAAAGTGGCTTATACATCGTATGCTAGTTTTCATTCATTTCCATTTTTAGACATAGTCGAAGTAGGTGCTTGCATTTATTCCTAATTTTGTGGTCTCACTATGAAGTATTAACAGGTCGGTGGCTGCCGTGCATTCTCTCATTTATTTCCTTCACTTTGAAGTTATTAATGAACAGGTCGGTGGCTGCCGCATGTTCTCTAATTTCAAGGGGCTCCTTTAAAAAAATGAAATTCTAATTCATATGATATGTACATCTTATAAAATATATGAAAAACAATTATGTAGGGGCGTAGGGCTTCTATCGTTAAATCATATCAAATATCATTGATATAACTAAGACTAACATAAAAAAGGCCTGTGCAGCCAAGCTATAAAAATAGCATTCCAGTTGAGTTTATGCACTTCTGGTTGTGCTTGTAGCCTTATATGTCAGTTGTGATATGATGACAGGAACATATCTAAATGGGCTTACTTGTCTTCTTATTTTCTTTATCCAATATTAGTTAATCATGCAAGAATTGAAAATTAGCAAGCCACCATTGTCCCACAAAAGGAAAAAAAGAAGAAAAATCAAAAAGAAAGAAAGAAACTGCTTGGCTGTGTAATTTATAATTGTCTTATGCAGGTTTTGAACAAAATTGATCTTCCTGGATCAGATCCTGCTCGAGTTGCCAACGAAATAGAAGAGGTGTGTCAAGTAATGTGAGGCTGATATTAGATTGGCAATGCATTTGTTTTATATGGGGATGATTTCAATAAGAATTTTTAGTTCCTCGGTGAAGATCTTTAGCTAGTGGTTACCTTCTAGATAATTGTTGATACATCATGTTAATTTCTTTACATCAATCCTAACCAGTTTCCTGACTGCTGTAATGGAGTATACAGTATTGTTAATGTATTTTTTTGTTTACTATAAAAGATACTTGTTAGTTCATTATGATTCTGTTCATGTGTTGGAATGTTTACAGCTTAGCTCACATGATAAGATCAAAGGGCTTAGATAACATTAATTTCTCGTTTGATGCTCCTTCTCCTGCAGGTTGTTGGTTTGGACTGTAGTAACGCAATTCATTGTTCAGCAAAGGTAGCATCTATTATAGTCTGCTCACTGCTATCTTTGTTGCATGTTGTATTTTGACATTCCTTATTTTCATATGATGCTTTATCCTTATATTCTATAACTGAAAAGACTAATGCAGTTGTAGTCTGGGGAATGCGAATTTATATAAGCATCTACTTAGTTTCCCTTTATACGGACGGGAGGGAGACACTGATACTCTTTTGTAGGAAGGTATAGGTATTCTTGAGATTCTTGACGCCATTGTGGAAAAAGTTCCCCCGCCTCAAGATACTGCTGAAAGGCCATTCAGAGCTCTGATATTTGACAGGTATATTCTGATGATCAATTTAGTCTACAATAGCACATAAAATATCCTTCAAAATTTTGCTCAAATTTAACAGGGGAACCTATATAATCAATGTTCCTTCTAGTGCTCGGTTATTAATTCTTTTTGTCATTTTTATTGAAATCCTTTTTGGATGCCTATATTCTCTTTTTTTGTAAAGTGTGGTTTCAAGTAGAGAATAATAAGAGGGAGAGATAGCTTAATATCGTGGTCCGTCAAAACTAAGATGGAATTGAAATGATTTACCTGTATTATTCTGTTGAATAATTCTGATGTATTTGACTTGGACCGATACACATTCCAGAGAAGTCTCCCGATGCCACATCTTTTCATTATTGAGACCAGGGAAAGCAGCTTTTTCCTGCCTTCTCCCAACTATAAATTGGAGAAGATAAATTTCATCGTTTCGGGAGAACAGCATAGCATTCTTCTCAAATTTGAGTAGGAAATCATTTGGTTTGCTGATCAATCTAATATAATACTACCACGACAGAGGAAGAGAAGACGAAGCACTCTTCGAGATAGTTTTACATTAACTGCATATGGAAATTGTAATAAGGATAAGCCAATTAGTAGGAAGAGTCTTTAGGAGTCCTGAGGTGGTTCTCTATATAATTTTTCTTTATCATCTTAAGCGATATTTGTATTCACATTTCTCAATAAACTCAGCTCTGACTACATCTCATTCCTCTACTCATGTGGGCGAAATACTCTCATTTTAAAAAATATAACTATGCATTTTTGTCACCATTTCAATGAGAGCATTTTGGTTCCTTAATTATGAACTTACCTTGGTAAATTTTCTCATGAGTCGTAACACATTTGCATTTGCTCTTCTTGGTTAGTGTTCTACATTATCCACCACATGCTGTCTGTAACATTATATTTTCCTTAACAGTTATTATGATCCTTATAGAGGTGTCATTGTATATTTCCGAGTCATTGATGGAACTGTAAAGAAAGGTGACAGGATTTTGTTCATGGCCAGTCGGAAGGTATGCCTTCCCCATTAATCTTCTAATGGTTTAGCTCTAGTTTGTTGGATGTTGGAGCTCAACTGAGTAGATGGATAATTCTTAAATTAAATCTGATTAAGACCTTTTTTACTGTCAGTAAAGTTCATGAACCATTTGTGACAGGTTAATGTGGCAGTCGAGTTGTCATTATATTGTGTATATATGTAAAGTTACTCTCATCTTATTTTGTATATTCTTTTCGTGATTGTGGTAAATTATGCTGTAAATTTCAGGATTATTTTGCTGATGAAATTGGAGTGTTATCACCTAATCAGATGCAAGTAGATGAGTTGTACGCTGGAGAGGTAGAATAGCTCGTTTTAAAAGTTACACTCTCCATAGTTTGTATTCATTATTTCCCCCCTGTTCTTCCAGCAATTTGAATTGTTTTCTAAGTTTTCTTTTTCTAATGTTCTGTCTTATTATGTCCTTATATGTCTTGGCTATATGTAATTAATTTCCCCTTAAATGATTTTTCATTGTTTATGCTAATTTTGGAGATTAGTTTTCTGGACAACTCCTGTAAATGCATGGATACAACATGATCATGACATGATAAAAAAAATGCAAGATGTGATTCTGAGTATGTCCTTCCCTTTGCATTTATCTGTGTGCATAATTCATTGTTACTACAATGCTGAAGGTAATTTGGCAGATTTCTCCAGCTCCAACTCACCAATCTTTGGTACTTCTTAAAGTGGCATAAGGGAGCTTACTGAATATTTCTGACCTTATATTAATGTGTCTTATGAGGCTTTATGTGCATGTCAGTGGCGGAGGATGCCTGGGCCAAAGTAGGCCAGGGCCCACCCTGATTTTTTAAAAGAAAAAATACATACTCCCTCCATTTTAAAATAGATGATTGTTTAGAAAAAATTTACTTTTTCACAATAGTTAATTGTTTATAATTTCAATGTACCTTTTACATTCGATATCTTGAAACTTTCTGTCCAAATGTAGAACATGATCTCTTGTCAAAGTATTTTTCATCTAACAATCATACATTTTAAAAACTTATCACGTCAATCGCCGTATGAGGAAGGTCTAAAGGTTCGATTAGCGAGAGGGTCTTATAAACATTCTCCCTACGAAAAAAAGAAAAAATCATACATTTTTGAGACGGAGGTATTATGCCATTATATATTAAAAAAAATTAATAGCAGCTACAAAATAAGCAGAAACCATTTTCTGTACCGATTTAGTACTTGGTTGGAATAATTACATTGAATAAATTGATTTTTAAATTTATATGATTATTTATTTTTATATTTTAAAAAATTATTAATAAATTTAATAAAAGGGCTTCATTTTGTATACAGATAAAGCCTGTTATTTATAGGAGCAGTCTTGTCTGCTACAGCGACCTTGAAGAATTTAAACTGACTCTTTTTCACTGCTCCGCCCAATCCATTTGATATTGAGTGGTTTATAGCATGTATCGCTCCACTGTTTCCATTCTGACATAAATCGTGCATTTTCATAATGAAAATTATGGAGACTCGGCTCAGCGACAAAATGTAATGATTATCTTACTAATGCTTTGCTTTTGTATATTGAAAGATAAATAGTAGATGATTTTATTATTGATTCTCTTATCAATGACTTTAGTGATTCGAAAGAATATTTGTTGTAATTAAGTTAATAAAAGTCTAATGATTATTTATTTATTTATTTGGCCCGCCACATAATTTTATTTACGGCTCATACTTGTGCATATCACCAAAGAACATTATATATGAGTGGCCTTCATTTGTTAATTGATGTTCCTTGTATAAGATTTATTTCTTGCTGTGAGAGCATAAAATGCAATTTAATTTATGGATGGACTTCGGTTTAGTGATCTCGCAGCAAAGTTAGGTTAGAATTGAATGATATGAGAAGACTATTTACAATAGGCTAGTTTCCTTTGTCTAGTTCTGATATGATGATCAGTCATGGATAACTTTAATGGTCCTTGGTGGACTGTGGCTGCCTATATTTGATCATTCTCCACTGTATTTCTTATCACCATGTGTTAACCTCTTCTGTGATACTATTATCAACTATCCACAAATGGTAGGTCTTTTGTTTCCCATTCTTGAAGTTGGACAGCTATGCCCTTTGCATTGACAGTAGAAGAGAACAATACTTTAAGATATTTCAGAAGTACAAGTACCTGATTCAATTTTATTGATATGCTGACTTAAAAGTCAAATCATCCATAAGATTTTTATTTACTTTTGAAGTCAGGTAGGCTACATATCAGCTTCAATAAGGTCAGTGGCAGATGCTAGGGTGGGGGACACTATTACACACTATTCTAGAAAGGCTGAAGCATCACTACCTGGATATAAGGAGGCTACTCCAATGGTGTTCTGTGGCCTGTTTCCAGTGGAGGCTGACCAGTATTCCCATCACAACCCTTTCTTTGATAATAGCTGCTGAGTCATATATGATTTTCTGCACCCTTAGTATTCTTAATTTATAAATGTCCAGATTTCCTGATTTTCGTGATGCACTAGAGAAACTGCAGCTAAATGATGCTGCTTTGAAGGTTAAAACATGTAAATTCCTTTAGTTATTTATGTCTTAGAGGAACATTGTGAAACTGGATTTCATAGAGTAGGAAAATTTGATCTTTCGAGTAACAAATATCTGAATGAGCGCCCTATAATCTAACACCCTGCAACATGCTGGAAAACTTCTTAAAAGATGCTACAAGCCTTATTTTTGTAGCTCTAGGTGTGGAACTTGCCAACTTGGTGGGCTCAAGTGATTGGAATATTTGATTGCATTAATCAATACATTCTCTATGCATGCAGTTTGAACCTGAGTCCTCCAGTGCCATGGGTTTTGGTTTTAGATGTGGTTTCCTAGGTCTTCTTCACATGGAAATTGTTCAGGTCAGATTGATATCTCTGCTCTGCCGCCTCTGCATGAAGTGAAATCAATTTTTAGCTCCAAAGGTTGTATTGTTTGTCTTCCAAACTGATAGCCTTTTGTTTTACAGGAAAGGCTTGAGCGTGAATACAATTTGACATTAATAACAACAGCTCCCAGTGTCGTCTACAGGGTGAACTGTGTTAATGGTGATACTGTAAGACTGCTCATCCAAAGATCTAACTATGCGTCTCTTTAAATTTTAAGAGCAGTTTTACACTTGGCATTTCACTTCCAAGTGGCAGTTTCTATTCAGAAAAAATATATATATATATTGATCTGTTAGTGCGTTTGCTCTCGAGTGTCACCTGAGAGCTTACTTCCTCCTTTTCAAAATATTAGATGTTCAACTTTTTCTAAATATTACTTTGACTATTAATTCTTTTCAAAATATGAAACTAAAAAGTATGTAAAATATGTCACTAGATTTGTTTATAGAATCACTTTCATCATACTATGATTTGTTATGTTTTTTGAGATCTCATCGGAGCTATTTTGCTTTAATGAGGGGGATATGGAATTTTTAATTGCGTACCCAATCAAGGTTCTGGGTTATACATCTACCATATAACTAACCATTAAACATATACAAATTCCAGGCCATTTTTTGTGTTTTAAGCCCATTAACCTCATTTTTTGTTTATATGGCTGACTCTCATACCTTCTAAAATACTGTTCAGCTTCGTGATTTCTCTTTTTTCAAAATGGATAATTTTGTAGAACTGATTAATTGTTTTCTTTGTTGATACACGATGATATCCTTAATGCTTAGGTTGAGTGTTCAAATCCATCCTTACTACCTGAAGCTGGACAGCGGGGATCAATTGAGGAGCCACTTGTTAAGGTTTCTGTCTGTCTGTAGACTATCTATGTTCGCTTATTTCTGTGCAGTCTATCCTTCAAATGCCCATAACTGTGATCACAATTTCCTCAAAACCATAGATTGAAATGCTGACTCCTAAAGATTATATCGGGCCGCTAATGGAACTTTCCCAAGATCGAAGAGGAGAGTTCAAAGAAATGAAGTATATTGCTGAGAATAGGGCATCCTTAATCTATGAATTACCACTAGCTGAGGTATAAAGAGTATAAGATTATCTGATAAAGGTGTGAATTTTTCAATGGACACTGTTTTATTTGCTAAAGAGTTGGATCTATTTTCTTATGTAGATGGTTGGAGATTTCTTTGACCAGATGAAGTCCAGAAGTAAGGGATATGCTAGCTTGGAGTACTCCTTCATCGGGTAAAATTGTTCGACTTTGAAGTCTAACCCGCATTTTTCATTTATTTGAAGCTTAAAGTCGTCTGCATAGAATTGTTGGTCTTCTTCTTTACATATCTTTTTTCCAAGGATGTGATGAAAGCGTAAAACTCGTGCACCTGGTAAGAATCAAACCCAAGGCTTTATGGTATCTGGCAAGGCTGTTGTGGGAGGGATTTGGTCTTCTCGCTCTTATATTAATAAGTTCGAGTTCTTACTCTTCAATTTTTGAGAGAGTATACATGTAACTTAATAAAATGAACTTTAGTTTGTTGACTGATTAGATAGTATCTTGAATTTTCCATTAGGCATTTTTTAGTATGGTCGAGGCTGGCTTTATAATGAGCCGAGCCGTGCTCAAATGCCAGTTAGACTAGATAATGAGCTGAGCCAAGAACTCATCAAGTGAGTATTAGGTAATGCCACCGAGGAAAAAAGTGAGAACCTATCTGGGTATTTATGGAGCCAAGCTAATTGAACCATATTTCAAACTCAAGCTCTCCTTGTTTATAAACCCAACCCAGTGCTCATTTGAACCCAGTTGTCGAGCTGAGTAGTTGAGGTGGGGAGGGGGGGGGGGTATAGAGTAGCTTGGTTCTCTATCAGCACTATAAAAAAGAATGTTACGATGTATTTATGAGTGATAACATCCTTTTTTATACTTTGTTCCAATTTTATTAGATAATTTGGTTATCACTTGAGTAGCTAAAGTTGCAGTTTGTTTCACCAAATGATGATTTATATCTTTTTGATTCCACTAGTTGTGTATGTCAGGTACAAAGAAAGCAATTTAATAAAGCTAGACATTTTAATCAATGGTGAGTGTGTGGAACCATTAGCTACTATTGTGCACAAAGATAAGGTGAGCAAATTCTTTGTTTACTACTCTGAAGTTCTGATTATGTGCATACAATTTCTTGAAAATAAAAGGAATTACTTGTTCTAAGTCAATTTCTGAAGGAGTAAAAGAGATGAGCGATGAACCTGACCTCAATGTAGGTGTGCAATCTAGAGAGTGGACACATAAACCTGAATAAGTTAACACTATTTTGGAAGAAAATAAGTCTTAAATTTATTAAGTTTTTCTGAAAGATAATGATGAATATGTAGTTGCCTAATAATTTTGATTATCTATGTTTTCCTAGGCATATTCCATAGGAAGGGCTTTAACTCAAAAGCTGAAGGAATTGATTCCTAGGCAGATGTTCAAAGTACCCATCCAGGTAAATTTGGATTATTCTTCTTTTCCATATGTTCTAATAGAACGTTAAAGAAATTATAATGAAGAATTCTAATTTATTACTGTAATTGAAGTAAAAAAGAAAGTTGAATCAGCATTCAGTGAACCAATAGTTTAATCAGGAAACACCAATTCATAATTAATACTCCAGTGAAACGAGTTGCTTCATTTTCTCAACCACCTGAGATCGCTTAATTTATCATTGTTTCCCACATTTTTTGTTGATCCGCAATGCAATACTTTGTTTGTTTGAACTTTGAAGCTCGGAGCATTAAAATGTACTGAAGTTTCCTACCTTTCAATTAGGCCTGGATGAGAATTGTTGGTTCATAATGACATCTTCCCCTGTACTTGTCTTTCTTTTTCCAATTATAATCTTTTAGGTTTATAAATATTTCAGGGATTTTTATTTATTTGCTTTGAGTCATGATGCAAGAACTAACCCTCAATAATGATTGAAAACCCCATTAGGATTATTTTTTGAAATTATTAACATGAGTATACTGGAACTTTTGGGTGCTAAAAATACATGCTTATTTGGATAAATCATAATGAAAAAAAGTTTGCCACATGCTATTCAGTGACGGATATAAGGGATGGTCCTTGTATGCACAGGACCACCCAAAGGTTTGTCTCATATGGTATTCACTTTGGAATTTCACAGAAGGGGGTTTTAGTTCGAATCATGGGGCAAACAAATTGTCCCTTTATTTCTGTGCTGCAATATTTTTGCTCTTTATGTTTGATTTTATTATTTTTAGCATACTTCATGTTACTTTTCTTGTGGTTATTTAATGTAATATAGTCACATTTCTACAAATTTTCCTTCCAGTTATTAGTTTTGTCCCTCAAAATTTGTTTATTTGCCCTTTAATTATTCTTAGATCTCTTAAATTTTTTTGGCTTGGGTCGATGGACCACCCAATTTATCTTTCCTGGATCCGCCCCTGATGCTATTGATTACCATTACTCCAAATGTTAAAAAGTTCATACCTACCTTTTATGATGTTTGTGTGTGTTTCAATGATGAAGGAGTCCAATATTTATATACATGTAAACCTCATGGAAAAGGGAAGTTATTAATGGCAATATCTTCTCTATATTCTAACATGGTTGATTTTATCATATGTACGTAATGTTTTTGGCACAGGCATGCATTGGTGCTAAAGTTATAGCTAGTGAAGCGATATCTGCTATAAGGAAGGACGTTCTGGCGAAATGTTATGGTAAGATGGGAACATATAACTCTCCATTTGATTAAGACATCTAGTTGATATTTTGAATTGTCTTCCCGAAAATAACTTCTTGCTATGAGAGGAAGTCCCGCCTATAAGATTGAAACATGGACTACTCAATGCATATCAGATTATACATGCTTATGTATGCACACATCTGATTCACATACCTTTTCAAGTGTAAACTTACATGTTCCTAAAAATTATGCAAGATATGTACATACATATTGTTTAATTCTTTTTGTATCATATATTCTTCAAGGTGGGGACATCTCAAGAAAAAAGAAATTGCTCAAGAAACAGGTAAATTGCACTTCATCTTTGGTCAATTAGGATCCAACCTCTATAATGTCATTCCAAGGAAGGTTCTGTACAATCCCCCCCTCGCTACCACAGCTAAGTCGGGGCACTCTTAGAAGCATTGGGGATATGTTGTATGCAGCAGTTAACTGTAAGTGGTAAAGCTTGAATTCAATTGCATAACCTTCACTGAAGCTTATTAGATTGCTACAAAAGATCATGACAATTGTGATGGATCATCTGGTTGTTGAAGATAATTTGATTGTTTGGTTTCCATGGGTACGTAGAATTCATGATAAAACTTAGTCGAAACATTGACGCACTAATGTCTTTGTCCTTCCCTTTCAGGCTGAGGGGAAGAAGCGAATGAAAGCAATCGGTAGAGTTGATGTGCCTCAAGAAGCATTCATGGCTGTCCTAAAACTGGAGAAGGAGGTATTGTGATTGAATAATGTTGAATCTCTGATTGAGGAGGATATTGTTCGGAACAATGGAACTAAAGATGAGAAAGTTCCTATTGTGATTGAATGATATTGTTTGGAACAATAGACTTGTACAAAGAGAGGTTGAAAGATGATAGTGATAAAAAACTAACATTTGCTATGTCAGTGTTCGAACTCTATAGAAGACATAGAATCTCCACTTATGTGACAATATTATATGACCAATATATGGACATATATTAATAAGTGATCAGTTGTGTAGAGATGTACATTAGTGTGTTGGGTGATCAGGTTAGGTTATTATTCGCTATAGTCTTAGTCTAACGAATCCCTTGTCACAGAAAGAAACGTTTTTTTAGGCGATTAGGTTTTCATTGGGGATAGCCATAAAGGTTCTTCTCGACATCATTTTGCCAAATATTCATAATCACCATGAAGATTGTCGATTTTGGCTTTCAGCTTTCGTAGTTGAGCTTTGGTAGTAGATATTTTATTTGTGTTTTTATAATATTTTAAAGAAAAATATATTAATAAAAATAAAAATAAATTAACCCCACAGTGATATATTTTAAGTAGTATTATAAAAGCGAAAAATATCTACGGTTAAAATTCAATTATCTTACTTATGGGATGGAGGAGTAGATTTATTGACTTTTTACTCGTATGGATTTGAAGAACTTCATTATTTTTGCGATCATTTTCACATACAGTATTTGGTATGAATGAGTGAATGACAAGGACAAGTGAGCGTAGTTTAAGTCAGGAACGTAATGGACTTTTGATGGAAATACTTATACATTGATGTATAATCTGATTAGTGATGACAATCAATTGACATAGCAACATAGGAAGGTCTGGAAATTTATCAAACTTCATGTTGGACCTTTTGAATTTTCTAATAAGGGCTTTTCTTCTGCATTGGAAACTGCCATTACCAGAAAGGCCCACCATGGCGTATAGAATGCATCTGTTCATGAATCGGGGTAGCTAATTTGGACACGTCTTTGTGAGCTCTTCCGCTAGATTTATTTTGGGACATGGACGGATTGTCACGCTTTTGTTGGTCTTGTTATTGTTGAACATTTTTGCTTGTAAAAGCTTATGTTTAGTGAGGTGTTCTAGTCTGGTTTACAAGTTTATTCTTCTTGACAACTATTTATCGTCCTTCACATAAAGTCATAGGCTTATTTCATTTTACCTCCTATATTATTATGATATATTGACGTAATAAGCCATCTTATATCTTTTCGAGTTCACTCCTTAAGCTAGATTTTTTAACTTGCTCCCTATAATTATCTCGATCTTCAATCTATCCTCCATCTTTTTATCTTTTGAATTCTTCATATTGTCACTGTCTTTTCAACTTTCTTTTGTAGTCCCGTTTTAGAGTGAGACAATATAATAGTAGGTAATAAACTGAATTCGCTACCCAAATATTATGTTGATAGTATATAAGTTTACCATTAGAGTATTTCGGGATGAAATTAAAAAATTTCGAGAAGTTGAGTAGTGGAGAATTCGACCATCGGTCGGTTGGTGGTATATTTGGGTTTGTGGTGGGACCCCGGAGATAGTATAAATAATTTTGGAATAATATCGATATATTGAGATGAGTATGAGATGAGTAGCTCATATATGCATCAGGGAACTTACTTGATGAAAATCGGTTTCGTTGAGATTGCAGTCACGGAAGGTGTAGAATTACTTAGAAGCAGAATGGAACCCAAATTTCTTCCCCTCTAAATATCCCTTTCTACTTGCTTGTCTTACATCCTCGTCAATTCCACTCTTCTTTCCTCTTTGGCGAAATTCCGCCCCCCCCTCGAATTTTTTTCGAATTTCTGCCAAATTCGATTGTCGGCTTAAGCTTCGAATCGAAGTGGTGGATTTCTTTATATAAATCCTCCTCTCGTCATATCTAGGTAGAAAGATCAAAATCTTTTTGAGATATTTCTTGAGTTTGAAGAGTTGACTTTTATGGGATTTTGTTGACTTTTTAGTCTTGAATTTATTATGGTATAGAAATGTTATCCCAAGTATCGTATAGAGAGGGGATTAGCCGGTGATTTTGAGTGATTATTGGGGTTAGAAAGTGGTGTAAGTTGAGGGTTGACTTTTGTTGACTTTTCTTAAATTAACTTTAAATTGTAATATGAGGTTAGAGGACTTTAATATAGTTGTTTTGGGTATAAAATTATTGGTTTGGATATGGATAGGTAGAGATTGGGTTGAGAAAGTTGGGGAAAGTTCGTATAGCCTTTCGTGATTGAATTGGAGGTTGTATTTAATGGATTAATTAGTTGTCAATTGATTGTTGGATTGATTAGAATGTACTTAAAGTGTTATTGTTGTTGGGGTAATAAGGAGATAGCCAGAGATATTGAGATTTTTCTGAAGTTAGCGATTAGAATGTAGTTATGTTGGAATATTATTAAAGGCATACCCGATCTTGGGGATAGGATGATTCTTAGAGTTTGTAAATTTGAATCGTGAGGCGATGGTATAACACTCGGGGGATATATAAATATTAAGAGAGGTTATTCTATGAATGTGTTATAATGTATAATTGCTTTGAATAGGAGTTGAGTCGGATCACAGCACGGTACTTTAGAGTCGTCATTCTTGCTTTTGGGCTCGAGGTGAGTACAAATCCGCGATGGGGACCTTCATATATATTATGTTATATATTTTGCATGTATTTGTCTTGGGACTATTCGATATGTGTATTGTGTAATTATGATTCATATTATGAAATAATTGAGATTATGATTGATATTATATGTAAATTCGATTTATGATTAAATATGATGAAATAATTGAGATTATGAGGTATATTATGCGAATATCATTGGATATGATTTATTATGAGATAGTTGAATATGATTCATGTTATGAGATTAGATTGTGGGTATTTGTGTCTTTGTGTGTGGTATTGTCTTTGTGGCTGTGTGCAGATGTGTTTTGATTGCTTTGTGTGTTATTTGCGGAGCGGTGGTGACCCCGACCGGGAGGTTTGGTGTGGTGTGCATATTGTGTGGGTAGCCCCGTGGATTCGGGAGGTTTGGTGTGATATGCACATTGAGGGTGTAGCCTCGGTCGGGAGGATGGAGGTGGAGGCCTCGTCGTTATGTGGAGGTGAATTCTCATATGTGTATTATTTGGAGGTGGATTCACCATTGTGTGTGATGACCCCAGAGTGGATTCATTATGTATTATTTGCGGAGTGGATTATCGTTTGATGACTTTGTGTCTTTGAAATTTGTTTATTAAATGAATATGCACTGTTGACGGTTATAAAGTGTTATGTGATATCGTATGAGAGAACTCTATGTGATTTGTGAACAGTTATTTATTGTGTAGCCTGGTTAATGTATAAGCATATGTTATATATATAAGTATGAATATATGTGATGGGATCAAGTCTGTGGTATTTGTATTCCACTTCCAGTTTAATATTTGACTCACATCTCATGGAAAGGCGTTTTATGCCTAGGTTCTAAGGGGTTGATCGTTGAGGTTGTCATTTGCATTGATAAATAGATTGAAATCATAGATGAAGCGGTGGTGGCATAGGAATTCCTAAATGAGTCATTTCCACCATTATTGTCGATTTGTATGTTAGACTTGTGTATTGTGTATTTAATTGAAGTCTGGATTGCCATCTTTCCACATGTTGTATTTTGGATTCATTGTGTATCTTTTGAGTTGTATCAGTAAGATGAATTTGTATCATGTTGTTCGTCGTTTTATTGTATATGTTGTTAGTTTACCACGATGGACAAAGCGTATTTTTTGTATTAGTAATGTCGAATGAAATCTTTTATGTTGTCGTCCAGCGTCGATGCGGTGACTACGGGTAATGCCGGGTTGTTGATGGCCTTAGCATAATGTGACCCGACTGGGGCGGTTATTCTGATAATAATTAACATTTATAACCTCCCAAAATACCATCTTCAAACTTGAACAATTCCTTCTAAAAACACTATCTTCAAACATGAACCACTCTATTTCCCAAACACTATCTTGAAGGAATTGGGTTTTCCAAATCCGATTTGCAAATTGTAGTCAGCAACAAAAAATGTACAAGTACTTTGTGTACTCGAGTTGACAAAACACTCGGAAAATATTAAGATTTACGCATTTTTTATTCTGACATTGTTTGTATAAACACCGCAAACCCATAGATGCTTTTACACAGTGCTAATAATTGGATATTTCCTTCGCTTATGGTGTTAAATAATGTATTGGGTTCAGTTTATTTTGTTGCTAAGCTCTCAAAGATGTTGGGGGAGGGGCAGTTGAAATTTGAAGATGGTGTTTTGGGAGGGGTGGTTCAAGATTGAAGATGGTGTTTTAGGGGGTTAGTAATGTTTAATTATTATTAACATTGACTCATATTTTAAAACTGGACGATAGGGGAAAATATGGAAAGATAGAATAGTTATGGGAGCAATTTGAAAAGATAAAAGTATAGAGGAAACGGATTGAAAAAATCAGTATAGGATGTGGGAAGTTGAAAAGATAGGTAGTTGAAGGGACAATTTGAAATGATAAAAATATGAGAGCATATTAAAAAAAAATATGATAATATATGAGGCAAAAATAAATACCAAAATTATATGACTCAAGTATGAAATTTCTCCATAAAAATTATAAATTATTACAAAGTATTAGTACTAATTAAATTTGTTATATTTTAAAATGTATTGCAAGTTGGCATATATAACGAGTTTCTAACTATGTTGATAAAATGTGTTAATATATAAATTCATGTTTTTTTTTCAATGATAGGAATTTCAAATTATAAAGATAGAAAATGTTAATATAATAGTGGGGCCTAAGCCTACAATAGACATATTTGTCTTCTCTCATATTTCATTAATCAACTTCGTTTGGATATGACATCAATTCAACCGTTGAAACCGAACAAGTTTGGTTTGAAATTCAAATAATGGTTGCTCAAAACCTACAGATAAAGGAAATGAAATTCCCACAGAATGAATGCATGAAATCTAGAGGGAAAGTAGAAAACGATGCTCGACAAGAATTAAAATGAATTGAACATCATCTTTTATATATAAGAAAATAGATGTAGTTAGTTATTTTGGCTTCCTTGCATTTTGTTACTTTTATCCTTTTAAACTATAAATTTTATTTTAATTAAATTAATTTGAGGTATGGTAAAAATAGTAAACTCGTTAGAGTTTACTTCAATTTATGCTTTATCCGTCTCCCAGAAAAGTAACTACATGTTCTATCATGGCAATATGTTCCATTTCTGGCCAGTCAAATGTTACTTTTTCACAGACATATCTAGATAAATACTAAGCGACCCAAAGAATTTATTATTTGCAATACTTTAATATCTATACTATATCTTACACTATCCATTAAATCCCACGATGAACCCGGAGTAAAATCATATGATTACTCCATTACCAACCAAATATCACTTTTTGTATTCAATCTTGGACAGAGTAACAACAATTGCTCATCATCAACTAAATGAGGAAACCAACTACACCAATTAAGTATAATGAAAAGATTGATATTATCCGTCATTTGTTAATAGTATGTTGTGGCTTCGCTTCTCTTCCATTAAACTACATTTAATTTTTATGGTTAATTAATCTATTTAAAGTTTTACATTGTTGTTAAATTTTGATGCCATGTTACACATTTTCTATTGATTCAATGGCCAATCACATTTCAGGAGTCGGCGGGTTTGAATTTAAGTGTCGAATATATCATACAACTAAATTTTGCTTTTAACACACATAGCGTGTACCCAATTGCTAGTATCTTTTTAGTAGAAACTATGATCAAATATCTCTAGACTATTAAATGATCGGTATGAATTAATGTGTTAAATACAATAAATAAAAACTAATGATTTTTACACCCCTTTTGTCGATTATAACACTCCACTCCTTTATTAGATCCATCAAATTTTATACGGAATACTAAAAGAAAAAAATGGAGAATAAAAATCATTAAAGTAATTAAAATTTTAGTCCATAATTAATTTGATATTAGTACCAAATAAAATAAAGTGTGAATTTAATTGGCCATGAAAAGAGACATCCCACGTGGCTAAGGTGTGATGTCCAGTTGATATATGGTCCACTGTCACTATCTACAAGGGACACTGGTCTCATCATCTTCCTTCACTTTGTCAAACCCATCTCTTTCTCCAAATTAATTCCTAATTTATCCAACTACTTATTAACTTTATCATTATTTATTTATTCTAACCATATTCCAATCAATTAACTTGTACACAAGGTAAAGTATCAATCTTTATTCATATAATAAAGTATACAAAATATCATAAAATATGGAAAGCTTCCAAACTTAAATAAAGATTTGATTCTTGTTTGTCTGTCTATATTACTAGAGTATTCTACTTTTATTAGCTGTATTTATACTTTTTTTTCTACATAGATATACATATACATACATGCATATATTTGAATATCAAGAATCTGTAGTATAAGGTGTTTGCTAGTGTAGATTATGGTTGTTCTTGATTTTAAATTGGATTTCTGATTAAGAGGAATAAACCCAATTTGAATCATCCATTTCTGGGCACTTTTAGTGGTACTTTGCTCTAGTTTCATTTTTTGTTTATTAGTATATCCATTGCAAAAGGATTGTTTAGTTTTGAATTTTGATGGTTAAGTATTAATATGATGGGTTTGATCCAAATCATAGTCAATTAAGGACACTAAGTTTCTTAGTTTTACCTATTGAAAATCAAATTAGACTATCTTTTTGGATGGTGGTAGCAATTTTTTTATTTGATTTTTTGGATTTGGTGGCATTTTTTTTTTTTTTTTGATCTGAATCTGAGTTGAGTTTATTTGTTAGCTTGTGATAGTGTTAGATGTATTTGTATTTCTGTTTTTTGAGTTATCAGAATGAGTTAAAGATTTGTTTTTTGCTTTTTTGATTCACTTATAATTGGTGATGATGAACAGGGAAGTGAGGAGTAATGGCTGCAGAGCTTGTAAATGCAGCGACGGGCGAGAAACTTTCTGAGATAGATTGGACAAAGAATATTGAAATATGTGAATTAGTTGCAAGTGATCATAGGTATTGATTGTTAAGGACGCTTCGTTATTCTATTTAGTTGTTCATTATATGGTTAGATTAGGAGTTTATTTGATCAAGTTCATTTGCGAACATTAGATTTTCAGGCAAGTCACTTAAAAATGTGTTTTTTATTGTGATTTTGAGTTCTATCTTCTTCACATTAGTAAATCTGAATATCCTTTTTGTATCAACTTCTCGTATAAAAAAAAAACCTAACGGCCAATGTTTGAACCCTTGGATCTCTACCCTTACAAGTGAGTGTCTTAACTACTTCACTAAATCCCCCACCCCAACTGCTCGCATTAATGAAAATATTTAATTATATAAAAAAGTATATTTTTTTGCTACATTGTATTGCACCTGTGCCGGTGTGTGATATACTGGAAAAGGCAGTCTATAAGGATGCTACCTGTGCTAATTTCAAGGAGGTGGTTGGTGGATTGACTTGGAAGAGGTCGAGAGGGAGTGCAATAGTTGAGAAAGATGGAGTAAGGCAACCAAGATGGGAAGTTGGTCCAGAAAGAGAGAAATGCTCCTGGTGATGGGGGGAATTTGTCATTTGAGTGATAAAATGAAGCCATTTAATCTTCGTCAAAATGCTCCTAGTTTCACTCTTCTTGTTAAGTGATTATGTGTTGGGGATAGACGAGTAGGAAAATAGAACCCTAAGAAATAGAAGGGGTAATATAGTGAAACAGTTGTTGCTCGCATTTTCACAACTAATTCCGTAACATTTGAATATTTGCTATTTTAGTTTCTTTACTTTCAGAGTATCGATCACTAACATCAACCTTGCTATGTTTTTCTCTTTCTTTTCAGGCAAACCAAAGATGTTATAAAAGCAATAAAGAAACGCCTAGGCAGTAAAAATGGCAATACTCAACTACTTGCAGCATCAGTGAGTTCCAAGGATTCTACTGTTCTTTATCCTCTTCGCTTGAATCAATAGAAAAATCTTTACCGTTGGTATTTCTAGGAAAATTAGTTGTGTTATATTTTTGTTATTTTTAAAAATAAATATTAGAGTTACACTTTGCTTTTATAACATGATTATAGTGGTATTTGTTTGAAGGAGGTCTAATTATTACTTGACATGTAGTTGCTCGAGATGTTGATGAACAATATTGGAGAACCTGTTCATAAGCAGATCATAGATATGCGAATCATTCCCATACTTGTGAAGATAGTGAAAACAAAGGTTAATCATTTCTCCCCTCTGATGTTTTAAATGTATTTAAATTTTGTGATTGAGGATACTGATTATCTATTGCTTAATAGCAGTCAGAGCTTCCAGTACGAGAGAAGATATTCCTTCTTTTAGATGCAGCCCAAACATCAGTTGGTGGAGCTTCTGGGAAGTTCCCCCAATACTATAATGCATACTACGAATTGGTGGTAGGTGAACACAAACTTCTCAAAGATGGTTTCATTCTGCTCAAATCAGAGTAACGTAGGAGGAATCAGAGAGATATTTTTTCCTCAAACTTTGTGCGATGTCAAATGTGATAGAAAATGGAAAGGGAGGGACTAATGAAGACACATCTTTTGTTCCTGAGCCCTTTTACATGTTAAACTGCACGTCTGATTAATTTTGATTGCACCACTATCACTTTCTTGACTCTTCTTTCTGTTGTCTGATCTCTTGTCGTTTGAATCTTAAGTTTATATTGTTGCACAGAACTATTTCCTCGATGTAGGTTTTCAAAAGTCCATGGAGTTGTTGACACTTCAAAGAGTTTTTTGTCTTCTAATTCTAAAATTATTAATAGACCACTGTCGTGAATTATTTGAAGTTCACTCTCATGTAATGATTGGATACTCTTCTCTTTTAATCTTTATTTTATGTGTCTTAAACTGGGGTTTTAAGTAGTATAAAATCATGGTGAGTTGGTGATGGTTTCCTTGCATGCATGGCATCAGTGCATACAAAAAAAATATGAAAAAGTTTAACTTGTTCAATAGTGAGCGAGATTTTCTTCAGACTGCAGGAGTACAGTTTCCTCAAAGGGTGGTGCAACCTACTACAAATGGGGTTCACAGCAGGCCACCTGCTAAAGAACAGACCGCTCCTCAACCAGAAAAGAGAGCATCAGAAGTGGAAGGTCTAAAGGCTTCTGATCCCAGGTATTTCCAATTTTTCACTCATGTTGAATTCTGTGTTTAGACTTGTGATTATATCACATCTTCTCATCTCAGTATATCCATGTAACGAATGATGGATCTTTTTCTTTCATTTTGATTGCTTGATGCAATTAGTATACACACACATATTTCCATGTCGTGTTTCATCAACATTTCAATTTCTACAGTAAGATACTTAGAAGAACATTGTGTGTCTAATAAGAAAAAGGATCTAATCTATTGGCAAGTCTTATTTTACTTTATTCTCCTTCATGCATTATGTAACTTATTTTCTCCACGTTTGTAATACCTTCTTCACCCCTCTCTTGCTCTTCTTAAGCAAGGAGTGATGGCTGAGTTGCTTAAAGTTATTGTTGACTGAACAATAGTAATGGTTTTTTTCCAAAGAGGAAGGGTTGGTAATAGCCTGGTGCCTGTACTGTACTAATTGATTTTGTTCCACATATGGCAGTGAATTCATCAAAATGGCTCATTGCACTCACTACTTGTGCTTCTTATCTTTTGTGAAGTAGTAGATAGTCTCGACACTTTACTCTTGGGTCAATTTGAAACACACTTGTTATCGCGGGGTAAAAGAACATACTGCGGCCTCCCCCCTCCTCCTTTTTGCAGCAGGCGTGAGTGTCCGCAGAGGCAGGGGTATGCGTGTTGATGTTCATGATGGCAGTCTTCAGCAAAATCCTCCTGGCAGTAATGTTTTGTTAAATAGTTCTTTTCACTTATCTTATGATTGCAGCAGTATATCATATTTCAAAAGAGGTTATCATGATGATTAGTCGTTGCCAACCATATTATCTCAATAGAAATCAATATATTATGCTCCATTAGGGATGTCTGTCAAGTTCCAATGCAATTTAATAGATGAAACTTGATTATCTTTTTGAGATTTCGGGAGTATTACTTCATATAGGCTTTGATCCAACTTTTGTCTCAACAGTATACTTGAAAGAGCCGGGACTGCATTGGAAGTCTTAAGAGAAGTACTTGCAGCTGTTGATACTCGACATCCAGAGGTATAAGTACATGTTGGTTTTCACATTTTTAAGGGCTTAGTTGTTGCAACTCAAGTAATTAAACCTATCGGTAATTTTCTCTGTTTGCAAATTCAGACCTTCGTTAACCTTAATTTGCTTGTACGGAATTTTTCTTGTATTATTATACTTGTATTTCTCATTATATAATTGAAAAAATTAGTCATGGTCAAAGCTGCGTCTCGAAAACAATAAGATCAATTAAAAAGCTTTGTTGGGAGTATAACTTAATAATGATCCCCATTCATATCTGCCATTGAACTGTGATAGTGGCATAATTGTTTGTACTGTTAATATTGGTATTAAATAAGTAGATTGGCAGTAACGTATTACATATTTTCTTTCTGTTGTGTATATGTTCGACTTATTGCTGAAAATGGTTATTATACAGGCAGCAAAGGATGAGTTCACCCTAGATCTCGTGGAACAATGTTCATTTCATAAGCAAAAAGTAATGCAACTTGCAATGACCTCCCGGTAAGTCCCCCTTACTCCATAATAAGTGTTCAGAATCAAGGTATCCTGGTGATATAACTGGGATTCTGGGAATGTAACTGAATGGAATATGATGACAATGGTGAAGGAGTGAGAAACTTTTGTAATGGAATTGTCTTTATTGAAGTCGAAGTTTTTGCTGAACTGGTTAAAAAAGCTTAATAAAATACACGTTTTGTAGGGATGATAAGCTGGTCTCTCGGGCAATAGATATGAACGAGCAACTACAGAAAGTTCTCAGAAAGCATGATGCATTGGTATCCACTGAGCCCGCCCCTATTTCCAATCATCTTACTAATCATCTTACTCGAGATCAAGAAGAAGATGAACAAGAAGAGGAACCTGAGCAGCTTTTCCGCAGGTATGTTCGACTTCACTATCTCAATGTTTGAGTCAGGTCCATCTAGTTGGAAACATCACTCCAATCTCCTATTTTTAACTTCACCGTTGTTATCACTATATTCTTTCTTTCTTCTCTGACAAATCTTTGAGGTACGATGCTGAATGAAAACTCGTACCTTCTGTCCTCTCAAAATCTCCATTTGTCTGCCCTGCCTAAGAAAACAATGTTTCTTTTCCTCGCTTCAGCATGATATCCATTTGAAACATTATGTTTAGAGTACTCGATTATGGGAAGGATCTTTCGCCACATCTGATAGTTTAACTATATGTGGCATGTTGCCTTCAGGAACTGATCATAATATTGCCGGACTTCTCAAGATCATCCACACCCCGCTATTACCCATTAACTAAAAAACATCATTCCATATTTCCATTATTGGCAGGTTAAGGAAAGGGAAAGCTCACGTGAGACCTGAAGACGAAGAGCACCCCGTAGACAGGCCATTCGGTTTACTAGGCTCATCTGTTCCAGGTGAGATTCCACACCGTCCACTTATTAGACCATTAACTGTGGAGCCTAAGCAAGTAATAAGGCCATCAATTCCGGAGCCAAAGCAAGAAGTAAGGCCATTAACTGTGGAGCCGAAACATGAAGGGTTGAGACCAATTACTGTGGAACCCAAGCAAGAAGAAACTGTGAATAAACCAGTTGCAATCCCACCCCCTCCTGCAAAGCATGTCGAGAGAGAGAAGTTCTTTCAGCAAAAGAAGACGGATGGCACTTCTCTTACAGGTCACATGAGGGGCCTCTCTTTACATAGTCGCAATGCCAGCAGTTCTCGTAGTGGTAGTGCAGATTTCAGCGATGAAACGTTTTTGTAGTTCTACACTTCTATATACTAGTAAGATGTTATGTGCATTGCACATGATAAAAGGTTCAATGAACTATTATTGTTAAATATTTTATTTTTTCTTTCATTGCTAGAATGATATGCACCTGTAAACGTCAATGGTAATCCTAAATGTAGACATAATTAATCCAAGTATGCATGTATATTTATTAAAGAATGATGCTCATACCATTGTGAGAGGAAGACTTGCCGATCTCATCCTACTTTGCTAAGAGGTGGACAAACGGGTGATGAAATTTGACATTTTAAAGTTGCGTGATGAATGGGTGAAGGTTGAGTGATGATTGTTTCTTTATTTATTTATTTTTTTAAATATTTATTGGACAAAATTAACCCTGCAAAATAGTCAATGTAAGTCGCATGACCTCTGGGTTTGTAATTTGATGGAGGTATTAATGGCGAGACCTAATTTGTCCAAAGTTAATTATTTAGTGATGAAATGGTGAATTAGGTGAAAATTGAGTAATGATTGTTACTATTAGCTCTTCAAAATATTCTGATAAATGGCATCAAAGATCATTCATGTTTGTTAAAAATCTTGAATTCGTCATCACGATTCAAGCTTGGTAGTTTTTTTTATGCTTGGCGTTGTATAAAGGTCGATTATTTTTAGACATTAAATAGACTTTTTCTGATTTTCACAAGGGTACTTTTGTCATTTCATAAATAATGAAAAAAAAAAGAATAAATCCACACCCTTTTCCTATAAATGCTCCAATAATCCCGTAACTACTTGTACAAGCTTATGTATTGAAATTAAAAACCTCATAAAAATAATGTAATAGTATTTCCATCCCTAATTGATAGGGTTATTTTCCTTTTATGGAAATTTTTAAATTGGTTCCTATTTAGTTAAAAATGTGAAAGAAAAAATTTAGTTTATGAGTTGAATTTAAAATTTCATAAATTTTTGTGTCAAAAAAAATTTACATATAAAAAAGGGATGGAAAAAGTATTTTGAATCATTGAATGAGTTTCCAACACTTCACAACCATTCTTATGGTAACTTGGCTTCAAAGCCCAAAAGGAGGTGAATTGGATTTTAATTTCAACCATTTAAATCTTAATCGTAATCATTGATTTGGAAGGTAAAATGTTTTTAATATACTAACTTCCTTCATTTTCTATACGATTTGAGAGAAATGAAGGAATAACTCAAGAGAATCTTACTCCAAGTATGAGAGGCCACCAAAATAAATCGGAATCAAATCAACTAGTATGATAAGGACTGCTTGTGTGCACAAGTATTTATAATAAGAAGGAATGGAAGGGACACTATAATTCTAATTTTTACCTTCCCTAGAATATTTTTGATGTGATATTAAGAGGATATTTGATTACTATTTATATAAAAAGTGAATATGCAATCTATAAAATTAATTCCATATAACATATAAATCTATGGCATTTTCTTTAGATGAAACAAAAAAGTGTGAAGCTATCGCGTTAAGCGGACGCCAGTCACTGTATTGGGATTCCATGATGAAGCTGATATCTGTAGCAAAAAGCGATAAAATGGTGTGCAAAATTCTTATTTTACCACGACAAATTTTACGGTTCTTTATGCAACAGCGAATTTTGTCAGTTCTTTATGCAAAACAATGAATTAAATAAATGTCTTTAGTAAATAACAAGCGAATTAGAAGCAGCAGTATAACTCTTACGTGTAATTCGTTTATTGTTAATGGCTTGTTGGATTTATTATTTGTTTATTTACAAAGCAGCGATAAATTCTTCTTTCCTTACAAAGCATCGCGTAAATTGGTAGTTTGTCATCAAACATGAAGGAAAAAAAAATAGTACATGAATATTGAAAGCATTAGTGCTTTATTGATATTGAATCAGTAATCTTTTTATTACATTGTGAAATTTTGTTGGGACTACTTGCAATTTGGCCAGCGATAGTGGTTTTAAGTAATGCGTTTGTTCAGTGAGCTTTATGTATTCATTTGGTCAACGATGTCTGATCGGCCCGAAAAATGCTTTAATATCTTTACTGATAACCAAGGTGAATAATTTTATCAACTCTACAATTCGGTTGTTTAAAATGTATCAATATTTAAATTTACCATAGATTACCAAATTTTAAATAGTTCTGTATTTCGCCCAATTTTACCATATTCTAAAATTTACCATAATTTACCATATTTCATAATTTACCATTTTTTATAATTTTACCATATTTAACCATATTCTAAAATTTACCATATTTCATAATTTACCATATTTTATAATTTTACCATATTTGTCAAGTAATGCAAATTCACAATATTTCGAGACTTTGGCCATTTTTAACATATTCTAAAATTCTTATAACTTCTAGTATTTGTAATTTCTGAATTTTGACCATATTTCATATTTTACCATATTTCATATTTCATAATTTTACCATAATTTAACATATTTCATAATTTTACCATAAATTACCATATTTCATAATTTACCATTTTTGACCATATTTTATATTTCATAATGTTACCATTTTTTACCATAATTTACCATATTTTACCATATTCTAAAATTTACCATAATTTACCATATTTCATAATTTTATCATAATTTACCATATTTCATATTTCATAATTCATAATTTTACCATAATCTCATAATATGGTCCATAATCTATATAATCTCATAATATAGTCCATAATTTTTACCATATTTCATATTTCATATTTCATATTTCATAATTCATAATTTTACCATATTTCATATTTCATAGTCCATGTCCCAAATTAACCATATTTATAATTTTACCATATTTTATCATAACCTAAATTTTATTATATTCATAATTTCATCATAATTTTAGCATAATCTCATATTTCATAGTTTAATCATAATTTCATCGTGTCATTCTCATATTTCATAGTTTAATCATAATTTCATTCTCATATTTCATAGTTTAATCATAATCTCATTCTCATATTTCATAGTTTAATCATAATTTCATCATAATCTCATATTTCATAGTTTAATCATTATTTCATTATATTTCATAATTTTATCATAATTTGACCATATTTATTATATTTCATAATTTCACAATCTCAATAATTTCATACTAATTACATTTTCATTACATTTTCATACTAAATACATAATTCATTATATTTTCATACTAATTAATACACAATTCATAGTCGTGTAGAAGTGCAAACTAACTACCAATAAGCAGGTATTGCAAATTCGTTGTTTTCACTGATATTTAAAACCAAAATTCAACTCGGTGAGTGTGTAGTCACATCGGTCAAATCTGTCAGTTCGTTTGTTATGTAACAAGCGAATTCGTGCTGTGCTTGTTAACAAACAAGCGAATTCGTGTTATTGCTTGTTAAAACAAGATTTTGGCGTCTTGATCGTTAAGAAGCAACTTTTACCATTCTTCATATAAGCATTATATTTAACTTTGTTAGTTATACAGAGACACGAAATAAATTTGGTCTTTTGTTCGTTTATTGTATAATCATGTCGAAGCGTATTCGATTAGATTAAAATGTTCGATTTTATATTCATGTAATCAAATTTACGATATCTCATAATCTAAATTTACCATATTTCATAGTTTACCATTTTGACCATATTTTATATTTCATAATATTCTATAATTTACTTGTGACTACTAAATGATACAAAATTCTGTAATTGACCATATTTCTTAATTTACCATTTTAACTTGATTTTACCATATTTCCATATTTCATAATTTTACCACAATTTAACATATTTCATAATTTTACCATAAATTACCATATTTCATAATTTACCATATTTTATGTTTCATAATTTTACCATTTTTTTTTATCATAATTTACCATATTTGACCATATTCTAAAATTTACCATAAATTACCATATTAACAATAAATCTTAACAAACATTTTCATAAGTTCATCATATTTTATAATTAATTATTTAATTATTATTTAATTCATTCTTATGTAATTAATTATTTAATAATTTCTTCTTATGTAATTACTATTTAATTAAATCATTATTTAATTCATTCTTATGTAATTAATTATTTAATTTCTTCTTATGTAATTACCTTTAATTCATTCTTATGTAATTAATTATTTATTTCATTTTTATGTATTACTTATTTATTTCATTCTAAATGTAATAAACTATTTAATTCATTCTTATGTAATAAATTTTTTAATATTTCTTATGTAATTAATTATTTAACTAATTTTTATGTATTCATTCTTATGAATTTGCATTGTGTTCTATTATAAGCAAGCAATTTATCTGTGAGTCGTGCTCGAGCAAAACACACAAAAAATTCGCTTATTATGTAATAAGCATGACCTTGGATTCGATTCACATTATAAACAAAGCAAGTTCGCCAAAATCGCTTATTATGAAGCAAGTGAATTACATTTAGTTGTAAGCAACTAACGTGTCGACATTGTTGTCATGTAATCTATAATTCATTTGTTGTAACAAAAAGCAAGCACCGAGTTCGCTTATGTGCATAAGGGCAAAAATAAGTATTTAATTCCGCGATTCTTGTTTTTGGTGTGTGTATAGTGTTAGGTCATGGAGGCTGAATGTGGATGTGCCTCGGTGGTGGGGGACGAGGGATTTCGGCTGAGCCCAGCTTAGATAGAATTAGAAGGCATTAGAGCATGTGCGTCATCGCTCACAAAAGTTATAATAGGGGCTAGAAAAATTAAAAAGTGATAAAATAATATTTTTTCAGGTTTATTAAAATAACTTGAATCCCTAAAAAATTTGCACATACCCACAGAATTTGTACCGCCCCTATTATTTATCTTTTAACTTCGTTATTGAAATCTTGATTTTATGTTTCGGATGAATAATAGGAAAACTGTTAAAGTACATACATAAAAAACTACCCCATAAAATAAGAAAATTGATGATTATGAGTGTATTTTAGAGAAAAAATTTAGGAGAGCTGATTGTCATGGACAATGTGCTAGAAGGTTTCGGAGAACCCGAGAGGGCCCAAGAAACACCCGGATAGGTGCGGAACACTCCGGAACGTCTTGGAGGTTCTCGGAGAATGCAAGGCTGCCCAAGAAATATTTAGAGGAACGTGGAAGGCCGGGCGTCGGGATGGCTCTGAAGCGATCCGAAACATTACGGA
Organism: Lithospermum erythrorhizon; assembly: GCA_019722365.1. Lineage (NCBI taxonomy): Eukaryota > Viridiplantae > Streptophyta > Magnoliopsida > Boraginales > Boraginaceae > Lithospermum > Lithospermum erythrorhizon. Next base: position 468,685 of record JADFUC010001538.1, on the reverse strand, counting down.
AGGTTCGAAGGTCGGAAGGCTCCGGAGGCCTTAGGCGTCTCGGGCGTCCCGGACAACCCCGGATGACTCCGGAAGAAGCTTGAACGTCCTGGGACATTGGAGGAGATTCATAATGAGCCTAGAACCTTGGAGAGTGTTATAAAACACTTTAGAGTAGTATAGAGTCTAATAAAATACTCTAGAAACTATGTAGTATGGTATATGTTGAGTTGTATCTAGAGCACTTAGCACTTAAGGAGGTGGAAGGCTGAGGCCACTAGTATAAATAGAGGAAGAAACCTCATTTACTCCAATATCCCTTAAAATCCAAGATCAAAAGATCCTAAAACCTCAAGCTTAATTGTAAAACTCTTTGAGTTCAATATAAATTTGTATTACTTACTTGCCTTATTCCCAATCCTTATCTTGGTTCCATATTTCATTCATCTTTATTTCGTTGCATACTTTGTTCGTTAGTTGTTCTCTAAGGGCGTTATTTAGCGACTTGGCGCCAGGCAAGCTAGAGTGGCCGCGGTTTTAGCCCTAAGAAAGAGTAGTCGTATGATGGATTGGATTATTAATCTTGCGAATGGACTAATGACGCGTTATATAGAAACTGATAGGCGCGAAGCCAAGGACATAAGTCAAGTGAGAGTGAATGAGACTACAGAATCGTAACACTTGTCGCGTCACAAGTGGAAATACCGAGTATTTCACATATATCACCATCGTATATGCCCCGTTTAGATGTCTGGCTGAGAACTTTCTTTGTTCAATAGCTTTTTAAAACAGAAACTAACTTAGGCATCGAATGACTCACGATACGACTTGAGTCGTGGTCTAGATACCCCTACTATTTTGTGCATGATTTACATGCTCTTAACTGACATGCCTTGACCAAATCTACAAATCTTCCATGCCAACTATTTTGTTATACATGGGTTCTCGATTTCGTCCATTTCATCATACTAATCCTGGCCTTTAAGACCCAACATAAAAATCATATATGAAACTTAATGATCCTCCAGGTTTAACCTATACTCTTTTGCATTCAAGGAGTCGTCATCATATCGACGAATCTGCGTCTAATTTATTAAGCTAGTTGTCCATATTCAACATTACGTTCCAATAGAATCAAATCGAATATAGAGTAATGTTTACCTCTTGAAGCGGAAGTTTGAACCTTTGAAGATAAATGTAAAGTACAATGTTTCGTGCCTCAAAGAGCAATTCACACCAGTAAAAATTGGATCCTGGATGATGAGTAGCATGCTAGGACCTCCATGTATGATCAATAATTAGAAAACAAAATTTTATCTAGGCCCCTGATTTATTGGGAACCTTTCAACTAGACAGTTAAACATTTTAACATTTCAAGTAGACACTTGAATAGTTTCTTTTGGCACCTGAACTAAAAAAAAAAAGTCTTTTTTGATACCTGAACTTATTTTAACAGACAAATTCGAAATTTTAAATAACAAAGAATTAAATGGACCAATTTTTAATAATCAATAAATTAAATAACCTCCCCTCCCCCATCCCACCCCACATTCGTTTACATGCAATCTCGTTTACATATCATAAACGAATTGTCTAGACAATTGTTCGATAGACGCCATCATTCTAACAACTTAGAAGTGTAATACCTTCACTTGGCCTACTCGCATGGCTTTAATTCAAGATCTCTACAAAGAGAACTTTAAGTGTAAGGTATTGTTCACTGAACTGCCTGTCTTGTCACATGTTATTGACTTTTATTTATCAACGAATGGTCAGTTGAAATCTTGTCAATTGAATTTAATTAATAACGGAATGCGCATCACAATTATCAATAATACATCTAACTATACCACCTAATACATTGTCACTTCCAAACTTTTAGTGTTTTGCACCTGAGCCAAAAGCATATATATAATGGATTATAATTTATTCTCCTGGTTATACATGTTGCTCGCTAATATGCTCATTACGAGTTTAAAAATACCATGTCTCATGTCTCTAGAAACACTTGACATTAAAAAGAGGCAATATCACTAATTTAGGTTATCTGCTCGTTTCCTCTATGTATAAAAAATTCTCAGTAGTATCCATCATTCCTGTTTGGGCCTTTGCAATACCTAGCGTAACTGTATAGGATATATAAAATAATATACTGCTTCCACTCTATAAGAATTATTTAGTTTCACTTTTATTTTTTATTTTTCCATAACTTCTGTCGTTTGACCAACTTTCACATGTGTATCGTGAAGAAAGATTTTATTTATTTATAATGCACGCCGAAATAATAAAACCATTTTGAGGAAATCTTTCAAGGTACAAAGGAATTTATCAAACAGTTGGGGTTCGACTATCAATCTAGTTATCTCCCTACGTATCTTTGAAGTCTGATGCGACTTGAGTTGATATAGACTCGAGCTAGTTGGAGCTTGGGTGTTGAGTGTGATATGTGTCATGAGCAGGGGTGGGCGAGTTTGGTCTTTTGATCTTTGGATATGGTCGAACCGAGGTGCTTTCGAGCGGCCTTGATCGTGAGGTTATTGGGCTTGTCTTTGTCTTTGGGTTTGATCGGCGAGATGTGGGTTGGATGGTGGGACTTGGACCCCTCGTGATTGGATATGTGGGTTGGATGGTGGAACTTTGGACCGCCGATTGGATAATAATGGGTTGGTTGGACGTTTGACCTGCTTTTGTGGGATATGAATTTGGAAGCAGCGCTGCAGGGTGGATATGTCGCTTGTGGTGGGAACTTTGATGTCTTTGTGACATGGATATGTGTCCTCGTCGGGATGCTTGGCAGCTTGTCTCCGTTTGGTGGAGTTAGTTCGAGAGGGCCTTGGCGGTGTGGTCTTGAACTTGATGTAGAAAGGAAGAACTGGCCAGCTTGAGTGCCTACGATTTGACCGGGGTTGAGTGGGCGGCTCGGCCATCGGCTTTTGGGGTGGTCACTTGCTCCTCTTGGTATGTTCCGAGGCGCTTATTTGATGTTGAGGATAGGGGCATCGGCAACTTGATCCTATCCTTGACTTGATTTAGTCTGAGGCAGCCAGCAGTCCATTCTTGTTGGAGATTCAGGATTGTCGCCTTCATCATAGATTCGAGATTGGCCACCTTGATTGATAGGGGTGGGCCTTCACCCAGTGTTCGTGTATCGCGGGCCGCTTAACTTTTTTCCTTTGAATCTTCCAAGTGCAGGCATTGCCGGTGTCCTGGCGATCTTCTTCTTCATAGCTTTTTTGCAGCTTTTTCACCTTTTTTGCCTTAGCCTTTTTGCTTATGATCAAATTCTCCTCTATTTTGGAAAATATGGGGGTATTTATAGGCTTTAAGTGCATTTCGATTGGTCGGTTCATTTTCGGGTGGATCGCGTCTTGACCGTCGATTTGAGGCATGATGTGGGCCAGGTCGATATTTTTGCACAACTTACTCTCCAAGAAAAGGAGTTGGGCGCCTATTTGGTGCTTTTTTAGGTCAAGAATGAATTTATTTATTGACCCCGACATTTCCTTGTTGCATTCATTTAAGCCTCATATCTTTCGGAAACTCTATTCTAGGTTTAAAATTAGTTTTATTTAATGTAAAATCCTAATTTTAACCTAAAATTAATATCTAGTCCTTGAATCCCGGAAACCCTAGTATTTTCTACTGGCTTGAATTTAATCCGAAAGCTCGGGTGAACCCTAATCAACACGTGTAATCGTGTGATTGGTTGAAAATTAATTAAATTAATAAATCGATAAAAATAAATTTTATTCATTAAAATTAATTACATTTTCATTATCTACAGCATGTAATTTAGGATGTAAGTTAACCTTAACTAGTATTAAAATGATATATTCTGAAAAAATTAAAAAATTAAAACTATACAATGTTTATGGATGGAATGAGTAATTTTTTATTAGGATAAAACAATCTTGGATAATAATAACAAGTCAACAAGATATTTTATGATAATATGGTACATCATTGCTCATTTGCTCCTGCCTCTATTTATTCCCTGTATTTGTCATGTGGATGCTAGGCTTCCTTATACTTGATAGAAACGAGAAGTAAGAGGATTGCAGACGTAGTTGTAGCTAATAAGTAGGCGGAGTTGTTAAAGAAGAGACAAAAGGGTTAGGTAGTAAAGTATAATTGCACGAAAACATGGAACATCATATGACTCCAACCACAATAACATCAAAAGTAGTGCTACCTAACGAATCCGGCACTATGTTTTGCAACCACTCACTCTTTCTTACCAACTTCGTCAAACCCCAACTCTAATAATACGCCTAAAATACTACGGAGTACTTGGTACAAAGAGGTACAAACCAATCAAATGGATTCGAATTCGAATCGAATTTGAATTTTTATAATAGTATTTAAATTTGTATTTGTATTCAAATCGAATATTAAAATCAAGTTTGAATTCGATCCGATACAAGTTATACATCTTTTTAAAAGCTACTCCAAATACTATTTTTGGGATTTGAAATTTTGAATCATGATGAGTCACTCTTATATAATTATACTGTATTTAATATGCATGCAATTTACTACCAAACGTGAAGCATATGACGGAATAATGCGTGCTAAACTCATCTATATAAATATCATATACGGAGTATAATTCTACAAAAAAAAAAAACTTACCAAAATCCTCTATTAGCTTAAAGAGTATTGATTATCCCAAATATCTAACTAGTACCTAAAATAATGCTAAACAGATAAAGTTAGAAGCTTATAGGCAAAATTGAGGACACTTACATGTGGTTCACCTACTAATTTGGCTTACTAAACTGTCCTCTTCTATCATCCACTTTACAGTAATCTAGCTACAATAATAATTAGGTGAAGATATAAATGAGTCTCTTCAAGAATCATTTACATACACAAAAGTTCCGAGTCAATTGCACCAAAACATTAGCCTTCCCCACGATCTCTCACTTTCTTCCTACTTCCTCTCTTCATTTATATTCCTCCAACTTACCACCAACCTCTATTTTACGTCCCAATTTATTTGTCCCAAATAGAGAATTGTGTAACTCAAAATAAAGGGTAACAAATAAAGTTTGAAGAAGAAAAATGGGAAGAACACCTTGTTGTGAGAAAGAACACACAAATAAAGGTGCATGGACAAAAGAAGAGGATGAGAGGCTGATCAATTATATCAAGAAGCACGGTGAAGGTTGTTGGAGGTCTCTTCCTAAAGCAGCTGGTATATAAAACATAACATGTTGTAGATTCATGAGAATATTTTAGTTTAGTTGGAGATTTTGTTATAGAACAAAAATGGTTTGCTTGTTAAAGAATTTATTATCTTGTTCAATTTACAAATAAGTTGAATTAATTTGAGGCATGAGTTTATTCATATATATATATATATATATTAAGTTGGAGAGGATATCACATGAAAATTGTTTCACTCACTCGTCTTTGAAGCATTAATAATGGATACAGTCCTTTTAAAAAAAATGTTTTTTCTTTAAACAAATCTCTCATCTCCTACATGGTGATAACCCTAGACCTTTAATAGTTATATAGCTCAATGATTTTCACACTTTTACGAATAATAATGACACCCCACTTTCAATATATATAAAAATATGATTAAGAAATGGACTGAAAACAACATGTTGTGTTGTAAAAGCTAAAATGGTCATTATATTATCAAGTAGATGTTTATTCCTCAATAGTTCGATAGTTGTAATTTACTAAAATTGTGAAATTGATATCCAACTTAAACTTATATATAGTCAATTGATAATGTTAAAAGAGCAAGCATTATATATATTAATAGTACTTCAATGTAACACTATAATTTGTTTTAATTTTAAGATCTTCATGTTAAACTTTTACTACCTCCATATATATTAACCAGCCTTGTTTTGATTGCCATATTCAAACAAAACTATTGAGCATTTAATGGCTTTGTTTTAGGCCTAAGTTTTTTGTTATAATTCTTAATGTGCTAATATGATTAGCAATATGGTTTGCACCATTTACACCAGGGTTGCTGAGATGTGGAAAGAGTTGCAGACTTCGATGGATAAATTATCTTCGCCCTGATCTTAAAAGAGGAAATTTTACAGAAGAAGAAGATGAACTCATCATCAATCTCCACAGCGTACTTGGAAACAAGTATGCACTATGATTCTCACTAAGCCTTTCAATTGTAGTCCATTTCTTTCTATAACAATGTTTCACAACATTTGGCGTTCTTTGTTTCTCAGGTGGTCGCTTATAGCTACTCGCCTGCCGGGTAGAACTGACAACGAAATCAAGAACTATTGGAACACTCACATCAAGAGAAAACTCCTCAATCTGGGAATTGACCCGCGAACACATCGTCCTCTCCACTCATCTCCTGCAACCAAGAATGCTGCAACTGCTATCACTGCCATAACAATTTCAATGGACAACTCTAATTCCAACTCAAATGGCAGCAGCGTGTCACCTGACGAATCTCAAATTAACTTAGAACTATCCATTAGTCCACCCCAGCAACCACATCAAGCTAACAGTGGCGCGAGTTTTGATGTCACGAAGCAGCTGCCACATCACCAGATGGAGGGCGGGGAGGGGGAACCAACGTACCGTTTGTTCACAGCACCGGAAGTGAGCATAAAGAAAACACTGTGCCTGTGTAACAATCTAGGATTTAAGGGTACTTGTTATTGTTCAAATAAGATGGATTTTAGCCATCCACAAGATATGTATGCATATTATAAACCATTAAGCTTATAACTTTTCACATGATTCTATAATTATCTATCTTGCAGTTCATCACTCCATGAGAAATCTATACTTACAACTTTCCAAGCTTGACAAAGTGGTATAAAAAGTTGATTTTAGAAAGAATTTATGAGAAATCTTGTGTAAACATCCTTACTAATGGTTAAATACAGCCATGAATTATGAATAGTTAATTAAAATGTTTTTACCAATGATCCAACTCCAATAGTTTGTCAAGACCTCATAATCTTGAGAATGAAGAAATGCTTAAAGAAAAGAATGAAATGCAGAGAAGAAGAGTATACACAACAAAGAGATAGGGATTTTTTTGCCAAAAGAAAAGCCATCATTATATTTTTGAGATTTGAGCTCAATAAATCTTAAAACAATTTTCCAATTTTTTGCACCCTACCTACTTCTAAATTTTGCTCCCCTAGATTTAGTCCTGGTTCTGCTCCTACATTACATTCTTACAAGTCATGGAAGCGAGGTCCTGAACCAATACATAAGAAGAGCTCATCATTCAATATAACCAGAAGAAAACTCACCAATCAATCCTTCAAATGCATATACAATTATACTCTAGTGCATCTCCAACCTCTCTTTTGTGCAATAAGACTTCTTGTTTCTTTCACATTTTAGTTCACTTGCAATTTTCAATTGAAATCATCAAGACAAGACATTATACTCTTTCCTATTACTAATTTTTTGAAGATGCATACACTTTCCCCATATATCAGCTACCGTTCGAAGTTACAAAAATATAAAACTTCAAATAACCACAAAGAGCCGACTATCCGAAGGGAATGAGCCAACACAAATGCATCAACCATAGACAAAATACCTCTCCCACCTCACTTCCCCTTCCACCCCAATTTCCATGGGTGTTTGCATGGGAAAAAAACAACCTTAGTGCCATCAGCCGCCCTTATCATAAAAATAATGGATATTATGTGTCCATAATAGTATAAATACCATTGATGCACTTCAATTCCTGCTTTTTCCATTGTTAATTTTGCTGAAAGTAAATACCCCAAAACAAATCATCTGAGACTATAAGTTAGGACATACATCCAGGTAATTAAGTCTAATTCTACAAAAGGGCGATAAAATGTTCAGTTTAACATCTAATTGTCCATAATTGACTCCCTCCAAAAGCACGCATACCAGTCGAGCATTCACAACTCCATCACAGCCTGGATAAGACAATCAAACCGGTCAGATCTGCTCATTCATTACGAAATTTGTAATAAAAACATGGCATATTTGAGCTAATATGCATTATAATGGCATGAGGGTAGACACATGTTCTCTATTTTCTTGACACAAGTTCATGTTGAAGGTAAAAGAGTTCTAATTAAAAATACACACACATATATTGAGGGAATACGAAGAGCACATATGAGTAGGAAGAGCACTGTACTTTCAAATGTCATTTCTTGTTATTAGGAATCACATCCAGCCAATAACAAGAACATGTTCTCATAGCAACTTTGAACAATATCGTTAATTAAAGGCATTTGAAATTAGCTATACTTAGCACTTCATGAGCAATAAAATTGAATTCAAGTACAAAAATAAGATACAGATTAGCGTTTCTAACTTAAGGAGCATCCTCCTAAAATAGGCCCAGACTACATGTAATATATCAGTAAGAATTCTTACAAATCCTACCACCAATAACAGATTTCTACCTAAAAGACAAAGCCCTATATTCCTTCTATCATCTTGAGAGATGCAAATAGTAAAAGTTGGTGAATAGGTCCTACTCACCCGCAATTATATTTCACCAGAATAATTAAACACATCCGCAAATGTCAATGAAGCTACAAACAATATCGGAAAAGTAATTACAACTACCTCCATCCCATGAAGATATCCATTTTCACAATTTCTTTATTTCTCATATCTTGTCTCATTTGAATAACTTTTGCATGCATTTCTTGAGGTAGATCCACTTTAACTAGTTATCTCTTAAATTTTTTTAAAAGTCAAAACTAGACAATCTTTACAGGATGGAGGGAGTAATTTTTTTTTCTAGAAGTTCCAATGATAAATATTTTTTATAAACAGAATCCATAAAATGTGCAGAATGTTCTAGGCAGCAATAATCACAGGTTACTTCAGTCAATGCTTTTGCGCCCAAAGCCAACTGTCCAATCACTTCCCTTTTCCCCCACTTACTGAATATACAAACAACTAGCATAAAACAAGTCATTTTGCTCCTTACACCATATGTACCAATTTTTCTTGCTCATTCATATTTCAAGAATTTACATGTAACTAGAGCATTATAGCATGCCAGATTTCAACAAAACAATAACATAGAAAATGATTTAATTTAATTCAATTACATATAACTAAAGCATTATAGCAGAGCAGACTTCAACAAAATAATAGCATACAACAAGGTTAAATGAACATAAGGTGCGCAATGGTGTGCTTCTAATAAAATGTATTCACTTTTGGTAAATATCAATGTCTGTTAGCAAAACAATAGATTAAAGCATCATAGACATATAATAAGAGCGACCAGAAAATGGTGCAAAAACTGAACCTGTCTAGAGCAAAAGGGGAGGTCAAGAAGATCAAGCACTTTGTTTTGATTTTTTACTCTTCCGAGCTTTTTCTGTAAATAAGTAAAAAAGAACTCAGTATTGTTAATCAAATTACCATCCATTAATCAACATACAATGTTCAAAAGCAAGAAACTAATTTAGAGATATAAAACTGTGGAGTCTTTATAAATTCACATGAAGCTACATTACATTCCTGATTTCCTGCTAGTAGCAGACAAGGAAACATGTTTTTCAAAGAGCAACTCACAAAGAGATTGCTTGCTTGTTTGACTGAACATGCAAAGCAGCCAGTTAAAGCTTTTCTGTATTCCTCCTTTAGTTCTTAACATATGTAAATCTAGACAAAGTGACAAACAGCATCAAGTAATTACTCAGGGTATACTCAGAGGGAAACTCCAACAAGTCGCATAATATTGCAGTTGATTTTATATATAAAAAAACACAAGTACACAAAACAGAAACATAAATTTTGGGGAGGAATTATTTTTAAAATAATTGTCATTATCTCCACTCTAGCATGCTCTCCAGTCTCATACTAATCCTCCAAAAACCATTTATGATTGCATGATGGAAAAAACACATAAACCTAAATGTGATTTCTGCTTGCGGAGACGATGCTTATAATGAAAATGTGTATTGGCACTTCATCCAATATATGACCGCTTGCTCTCCTCTTATATGTTGTGAACTATGTTCCCTTATAATTGTGTCACTGTTGAAGTGAGCGACAAAGGAGGGAAAAGGAGACTGACTAGGCAAGTTGCACAGAGATGTATCTTATAAGACTCGAGGGTGAAAATTAAGGCTAAAGAAGAAGAAAAACATACTATTTTTCGGAATCGCTGATGTCCTTGTGTCTTTCTTAGGGGATTCTTCAGCGGGTTCCTTCACTCCAAGTTCTACCAAAGCATTTTCTATTGCATGAAGACTCATTTTCTTAACCTGACAAAGAAGAGTATATATAAAAGGCTAAAACAAACATCGGGGCATCAATTAAATTATTAAACAATAAAGCTGTCATATTGAGATTTTGTAACAAGAAAAACATTTGAACATGCTGATGCAGAACAGTTATAAAATCAAAAATCTAACCATATACCTATCAGCACATGTAGTATAAGGTAGGAGCTAATATAATAATGACAGTGACTGACAGGGATTTGAAATAGGGAAAATGATTTGAAATAGAGAAAATTAGTTTATTGGATATTGTGTTGTTCAACACTAAATATGTGGAACTTAAACAAGCAAGAAGGTTATGCCATGACAAATCACGAAAAGACATGAAAATTAAAACAACAGTTTAAATACCAGCTAAAATAGGAACGTGAAGATAAGAGCAGAAAAGTATGATGCAAAGTAACTGATACCTCAAGTTTATCTTCCTTAGCCCTGTGATTTTGAGGAAGTGTGCGGAACTCTTCAGTCAAACGGATGCACTCATTGACATTCTCCGGTGAAACAAAGTCAAGAGCTACCTTTATGCAAGACTGCATAGGGAATACATCAAGGGGGTAAGATAAAGCTCTACTCCAGTAAATAAAATGAAGAAAATGGATAAACAATGTGAAAATTCTATATTTACAAAAAAAATGTGAATGGTATAATCCAAGTTCATTTCAAGTAAAAAAACCCTTCTCCGATTTCATTTTAATTGTTGATACTCTAATAAAACCACAGCTGACGCCATAATAGTAGTTGGGTCTTGGCTGGCAGCATCAACAAAAATCTCCTAACATCATGGGAAAAAACATTATTTCATAACATTTTAAATGAAGAAGCAAAAAAAAATGCAATAAGGTTGACTTGTTTAAAAGAGATGAGAGTTAATTACAAAGAGCCTTCAAAAGAGACAAATTTGTTTCAAATCAAACCAACATCAGGCCACCTTTATGACCCTAGTTAGGGTCTTAGTACTATCAAGACTCTTGGAGTCCTATTAAAATAACTGAGCAGGAAACCATTAAAGTGGTAGATCATGTTAAAATTACACATATTCAACCAAAACATATGGCAACTTAATGCCAAAAGGAAGTACATCAAATCACAGTATTATGAATAATAAAAAAGTTACCAACAACCATTCGATTCCAAGATGCAACATTCTTATAATGGAAAGAATATGAGGCAAATTCTCAAACATAAAAAATAATTGGAAAAAAACATAGGCGACGAATATAGCATAGTCGTATAACATTTCCACTCTAGCTGAATGTCAGGGTCCAAATCATCAGAGGGATAAGTGGGGATATTGATCATCATTTAAGAAAAAAGAAGTTTAGGCTTTTATAGTTATTACGAGCTAGAAAACAATCCCAAAGAAGCTTTAATCAAATGCAATTCACTTTTGCATATGCATACTCCTAAAAAAAATTGTGAGGAAACACGTCGTCATATTGATAATAATTTGATGATTTACATGAGCACTCTAGCTCACTACTTAATGGTCTAGGAACTACTATAGTTGACATACAAGTCCCTATGGTAATAATATGAGATAATACGTTAGGAAACTTCTATACTTGATATATAAGTCCTTTATAAAATAAAAATTAAATTAAATTAATATGGAAATAACCCTAATAATAAAGTAACTATCAACATATATTGTGGATATCATATGACTTTTGGTATTCAAATAGGGAAGGGAAGTTAAACATAAGGAAAAAAAATGTTATTTCACAATATTGCCATGAGTTGTCCCATGTATTTGTCATATAAGGCGTTAATGGACATGATGTCAAATAAAGTTATTTAAGGATGAATTATTGAGTCATACAAGTATAAAGGGTGTATGGACAATACTTTCTTTAGGCTAGTTAAAAGATACTGTAATAAAAGCTTCCAAGTTCAATTTTTCAGCAAAAAAGTTAGCTTATAAGCTGCCATTACATTAAAAAATTGTTTTGTTCACACATCCTCGTAACATTCATCAATGTTAAGCATGAATGGACAAGTTGTGAATTTACTTGTACACTCCAATTTTGGCGATTCACACTAGCACATTTCGATGAGAGATATGAACAAGAAGCTTCAGAAAAACTAGTATTTTCTGAATTATATGAAGCCAGTAAGCAAACAGCGAATCCATGGATAATTGAACATGAGTATCCAGGGAAATGCATAATCATACATAGTATTAGGAAAACATGATAAAGTAGTCGGGGGTCATTTCCATCTTGATTTTCCAAAACCTAGATTGGCCCCTCCTACCACAACTTATCACATCTTGTCAGTTGTCACTCAAATTATTTTTGGTGTGATTGAGTTGAAAGCGGAGTGACTGGAACACATGGAGAATTAGGAAAAACTTGAATGGTCCTTTTCAGGCATTAAGCAAATCCGAGTTGGGCTTGCTTGGAGTCGAGACCAAGCCAGAGCTTCCAAGTCGGCACACTTGAGGAGGCACTTGTACCGAAGGCAAAGCAATGTAATGTAAATAGATTATTAATGAAGTCAACAATTGTTTGGACTTGGAGCATAACAGCATTTCAAATTGGACATACATCCACACCAAGAGAATCAAATGTTTAATGTTGAAGATTCAACATGAAAATTAATGGTTCATCAACTAAAAGACTTGCAAATACATTTCTAAAGAAGTATTGTCCCAACATTTGAAGTGTATAGAATATACAAGAGTACTTGGAATGGATGAGGTTGTTTGAAGAACTTTTGGAAGCTTGCTTAAGCAAAAAAAAACGCTTGGAGACAAAGCTTTTGTCAACATAGTAGTTTACAAACTACTCACAAATGCTTACTCAAACATCACTATGTAATAATACCTCCATCACAATATATGTGATTGTTTAGAAGAAAAATACTTTAAAACCCCTTTTATGGCGGATATTGAAGCAAACACCCTCTTCTCCTATATTTTTCGAGAAAGAGAATTAATGTGACTGATGCATCTTCTATTTTTGCGCTTCACAATTAAAGGTAATCCTTACTCAGAAATTAAATTAATTTTATAGTAATATAAGTATAATGATAATGAACAAGTATCATTTTTTTTTTTTTCTTTTATTTTTTTCTTCTTAAAAAACTCACTCACTGTCCCCTTACAATGAGAATGGAACACAGACCTCTAAGTCACTGGAAGGCCTCCTAACCACTAAGTTGTTCGATATATAATCAAGAAATGAAAAATGAATGTTCCTTTCCTAAACAATCAAATAGTTGAAGACGAAGGTAGTAACACAAAGTAACAAACTAATACTTATTTCATCACATAAAGATTGTCTAATTTTGACTTTTTCAAAAATTTAAGACATTTTAATACTAGTTAAAAGTTTCATTATTTTCTAAAATGCATGTTAAATTTGGTCAAATAAGAGACGTTATGAGAAATTAAAAAAAAATGATACTACCTCCATCTCATAATGTAAGGGTGTTTTTCATTTTTGAAAATTCCCAAAACTGGTTTCCTTTTTTTTTAAATCAAATTTAGTAACAGAAAGTGAAAGAGAAAACTAGACTTGTGAGATATATTTGAAATTTACTAAAAATTTCAACAAATTCAAATAGGTCTTAGAAAATATGATGAAAAGATCAATAGACAATCTTCATGAGATGGAAGGAGAATAATTAATACTTCCTCCGAGTTTTTTTACTTGTCATCATACACTTTTACACAACTATTAAGAAAAAGTAAAAACAATCAAAATATTAAAAATGTAGTGTCAATTAATTAAAAATATATTATTGGTTGGTTGATAAGTTCAATATAAAAAGTAATCAAAAAATATATTGGAAATATAAAAGTGCAATTTATTATGCTAGAATAACAACTATTTTAAAACAAAAAAAAATTATACTTAGGATGACAACTAAAAAAGCCGGAGGGAGTAATGTTTTGGGCTTTTGTCAATAGATTCATGTATATTTGTCAACTTACCAAGTTTTTCGTGATTGCTATAAGCACACTCCAAACAGTAAAATATTGGATCTGAAATTACTATTTCAACACTCCTATTTATAAATATTGGATCTGAAATTACTATTTTAACACTCCTATTTATAAGTATAGTGTTTTAGGAAGTTTCATTTAAAGGCAAAATAATCATTTCAAATATTTTTGTTACTATTTGGATATGCTTTTAGTCCTCCAATTTTTCCACTTATATCTATCTTAATACCAATATTATCCTCGCATCAATTGGGTTGTTAACACCTATATTGAGGGCATTTTAGGCTTTACATGTGCCAACCAATTCAGATTTTTCTCCAACAATCTCAACCACCACCTTACTTTTCCATCGTTTTACTAATGACTTATGATCTTCTACAACTTTCTCAAGCTATATTTTCTCTTCAATTCAATTGAATTGATGTAGTCGACTTTCTTGTTAAGACTTTGGCCTCAAATTATTATTTTTTGTCTTAATTTAATAAATATAAAATTGATATCCACGGACGTAAGTAAGAAAAGGAGGAAAGCTGAGTTGTTATATCCACACCCAAATAATCTTTTTTCAATATGAAATTACTATTTTATCCCTAAGGTCCCCCCTTTATTTTTAAGTGTAGTGTTTTAGGAAGTTTCAATTTGGGATACAATAGTCATTTAACCCTTTTTGATACTGTTTCAATGTGGATATAGTGTTGCCCGGAGGAAAGGTAAATATCAAATATTTATTGATATTATGATTTCAAATACATTCAACTATTTATAGATTCCTATAACTAGTGTCGTGTTCACAATGTGATGCTTATGAAATAGAAAGGGCAAATAGGATATGAATTCTTTTGCTTTCTAGTCTAATAAAAGTGTCTTTTATTCCTTTTGTTGTGGGTGTGGTCCCTAAACAACTCATGATTGAGGCTTCATTTGGTCATAATTCCTCCCTCTTGGAGGCTTCCTTGACCCCAAGGAGATCAACGAATTTCTTCCAAATATAGTGGTAGTCCTTTCACGACATTTTCTCAGGAGGAAAGTGATTATGTTGCACGAGGAACTGATAAACATAGATTCTTCCTCTTCAAATGGTTCTTTTTTCAAATATAGAGACGGGGTAGACGGAGAATGATCTATCCGGTATTTTCATATATAGACATAGGATAGACATGGAATTATCTATGAGGTAGTACTGATGGCAGAAATTTCTGAGGATTAGTTATCCTTTTGATGTGCATTTTGAGAGGAGAAACATGGAACACATGGTGTATTTTAATCGAGCCGGGAGTTCCAACTTAGAAGCAACAACTTCAACTTTTTCCAGTACTTATATTCAGCCTATTAAGGTTGCAACTTCAAATATACCCACTCTCCATCTTCAAAGATTCTTTCAGTCTTGTTATAAGTCACCAAACTTCTCCATTCAAGCTTGAGCTGAAATGTTGTCTTGAACAGAATGATGTGCCTCCTCTGTTCAGTTACATCATTAGCTACAATGGCACATATTTGAGAAACGAGGAACTGGTCAACAAGGATTGTAGCTATAAAGGCTTGTAACCAAAAAAAAGGGATGTGTTATTTGTGAAGAAAACTACACATTGATACTAGTAAGGACGGAATGAGCAGACCCAGGCTGTTACGGTTTCCTTGTCAAGCTGACGGGCAACCCTAGTTCTACGTGAATAGGTGGTACATTGGATAGTTATTTGGGACTCGGTTGTGGTTATGCACACCCTGGTTGTCTTTCTCGATACTCCGTTGTACCTGAAAACTCGGTCCAAAAGATCATGACAGGCCAGGACTCTGATGCTCAAACCAATATGGAATGGGAGAATGCTAAGAGTCCATGAGGTTTCATCCTAAATACCAATTGGTTTAGTATGGACCCCTGGGTTATGCATACCCTGGGTCATCTTCCTCGATACTTTGTTGTACCTAAAAACTCCATCCAAAATATCGTGACAGGACTCTAATGCTTAAACCAGCATGGGATTTGAGAATGTTAAGAGTCCGTGATATTTCATCATAAATACCAATTGGTTTAGTATGAACCCCTGGATTATGCACACCCTGGGTTTGCATTCCTACTCGATACTCCGTTGTACCTGAAAACTCCATCCAAAAGATCATCAAAAGACTTTGATGCTTAAACCAATATGGGATTTGAGGGTATTAATAGTCCATGAGGTTTCATCACAAAATACCAATTGATTTAATATGGTATCATGAACCAACCTTGGGTGAACCCATTGATGAATCGGGTCAAGTACAAGAGGACATTAAGAACTCAGTCCACATTGGTAGATCATATATATGTTTTAATAAGGTTTTGGATTCATCCATCTGTGATCAATTTATTGAGTATGGATCTCCGTTGGTAGATTACGACCATACATGCGTATTAATAAGGTTTCGAGTTTTGCCCATCTAAAGCCACTGATCAAGTCATGTAGGAACAAGGTTCAAGTCAGGGCCATCTCAATAGGGCCTTGAGCTAAATATAAAATGAGACCCTTTTAATATAGAAAAATAAAGTAATCATATAAAATATAAAAATCAGTTATATTGACTATTCATTCAAAAAAATTGTTAGCGAAAGTAAAACAATTCATTTGCAAATTGAAATTCTCCTGACATTCTTTGAAGTAAAATCATCAATCAACTCTTCGTATTTAATTTTCTCTTGTCATTCTTTGAAGCAAAATCATCAAGCAAATTCTCTTGACATTCTTTGAAGTAAAAACAATAATTTTTTTTTAAAAAAAAGTGGGGCCCCTTTTAAAGTGGAGCCATGTACAATAAACCTAATGTAACTATCCTAAAGCCAATACTAGTTCGAGTCTACCAATGTGTTAGGGGGTCAAACTTGATGTAAACTTCTTGAATAAAAAATACAAAAATCTTCCTAAAAGGAGTCTATTGATTTATTATCACAGACTCTTACAATTATATACACCTTTCATCCTTTTTTTAAGGAATGTTTACTTTTACACAATATTTTAAGTAATTCAAATATGTCTCACAAACTAATTTGTTCATACATCCCTTTAAACCAAAGAAGAATATATTTAGGACTTGCAAAAAAAAAAATATTCATCCCTTACAAGAGGGAAAAGGGAAAAGGGTGGAGGGAGGAAAATAAATTGGATTTGAAGATTACATGAAATGTGTTAAAGAGGGAATTTGTGCCCTTATAGTTAGATTGGGTTGACCCTTGTGCTTGGATTCACTCAACGAATTGGGCTAACCCTTGCACTTGTGATTCGACTCACTCAACGTATTAGGTTAACCCACAAATCCGTTAAGACTAGATTGATGAGGGGTGCTTCGGAGAATGTGTCAATAACTCCAAACTATTTTATGTTTCCAAATTGACCCAAAAGTAAGTGCAAACACTATTTGCTACTTCACAATAGATAAGAAGTGTAGATAGCATAAATGAGACATTTGATTTGTTAAATTATATCGAAGAACCAGAGAACGTAAAATCTTTAACTCCACAAGACATAGAAATAAGATACGCCTTCATTCTACGTTAAAAATTTTGATGTCAAACAACTCATTGGTAAACTGAGTGACATTTTGGTCTATACAACAATAATTACTCCATCCGTCCCTAAAAGATTGTCACGTTTTAATTTTAATGGATTGACTTTTTTCAATTTTGAATGCAAATAACTTTTAATGTGTTATATATTTCCTTGAAAAAAATATATTAATATATATTCCCTCCATCCCTAAAAGATCACATTTTGACTTTTCGAATTTTTCATAGTCGAACTTTGACCGTAAATATTTTTATTTGTGTTGTATAATATTTTATAAAAAATATATCAAAAAAAAGTATATTTTCAATTCTTTTCATTGATATATTATACAATACAAACAAAAATATATCTATGGTCAAAGTTCAACTATAAAAAAATAAAAAAATCAAAATGTGACTCTTTTAGGGATGGAGGAATAGTATTTTCAACATACTTTACTATTAACTTGATAATTTTAATTCAAATAAATTTAGATGTCAATCAAGATCGTAAAATTTGTTAATTTTTTATCATGAAAAAGGCAAATGTGCCCATTTTTTATGGATGGAGGTAGTATTTTAGTTGCACTTGTTCCATTGCACTAACAAAATAACCAAATAATGTCACTTTACCCCATTGAAAAATTTAACAAATATGAATGGTGGGACATAAAAACTGTAATAGACTAAGTGAGTGTTATGCAGAGTATCACTAGACAAAGAAGAGAAACTACATTTTTTTAGGCATGCTGTAAGAAAAGAGATATTAGTCAAACCCCCACTGTGACAATTATTTGTGATTCTTAACTTAGCTTTGGGACGCGTTTGTCTTTGCTACATAGACATATAATCTTGACATCAGACGGATTATTCTTATTTTTTATATCCATATTCAACGGCATTGCCCCATGACACTTTTCATGTTTCCAAACTATTCACCATTAATGTTTATGAATAACTAATTCATGGTATGAAAGTTCAAAAAAGAAATCACCTTCAAATTCCTAACTTGGTGGGGGCAACCTGCTGGAATGAAGACAGCATCTCCTAAATTCTGGACGAAGGTCCAAGGTTCAATTCCTGTCAAAACAAATAACCATGAGTCGGTATAAAAACCAAGAAGGATAACCATCGAAGCATATTGAACACTGAGCAGCTCCGATGAAACAAACCATATTCTTCTTTCAATCTTCTCTTATGCTCCTCCGTAAGGTAAAATGTTTGGTCATGAATTGGGTGAACCACCTGCAAAAGAAAAATGATAAAAAATTCTCTCACAAAACAATGTACTAGGTTAGTAATAGATGTTCCCTTAGAAAAGAAGTTGGTGAAATAAATCTAGATGAAACCATGCAACCACAGCAATTATTTTTCCAAGACCATGATATCTGATGCATGAAAAAGATAAACTTGCATTCTATCTACCTGCTGAATAGGAGCACAATGGATGTGTCTGAATTCCTTGTAATGCTTTTTAAGATAGTCCTCCAGTTTAGGTATATCTTGCCTCCTGAAGATGTCCCATAATGCACCTCCCCCAATGTCATTAAAGCTTTCGGAAGTGTCAGCTATTGTCTTACCACTATTTTCTTCGAGATCTCGACTCTTTTCCAACGTGGCTGCTTCCCCAGAATCAACACTATTGGACGTGCCCTGATTCATTACATTTGAGGAACCATCCACACAAGGATCACCATGATCATTGCTTGTGCATATCTGTTCACCATCTTCGTTCTCTGGACTACCATCCCTAGTAGTAGGCTCATCATCACTTCCTTCGGAGGCAGATTTTACATTTCCCTTCCGCATTCTCATGAGGACTTTCTTCTCACCTGTATGAACTTCAGCATCTGAATTTCTAGATACGTCACTAGAACTAACACCACCCATGTTTCCTTCAGGTTGACCCATAAACAGACTATCATTTTTAAGTTCTATTTCATCCTGAGTAGCATGTTTCTGTTTCAACCTTGCTATATTTTGAAGGTTTACAGAATTCAGGGTCACTCCCTGAGTATGAGTTAATACATTCACCTGAAACAAACAGTTGCTCGACAATCAGCATCCTTCAGATTTTATAGTCATCATTGCCCACTAAGTGAAGAAAAAATATAGTAATGTTTGACTGATATCTAATACATTTGCACCATGAAAATTAATCAAAGATGTCTTACAGCATCAGACATGTCACAGTGAAGCTTGGTCACAGAGTCCCCACGGCCTAGTTCCAAGTTAACGCCATATGCAATATACGTCTTTGGGCCCAAATCAGGTTTCAGAAATTTTGATGGAAGCTTGACAGCAAGATTTAGGTACCCATCACGAGGATGAGTATACTCTTTAAAAGGTAAGCTAGTGATGAACTCAGCATTGTGGCGAGGTAACCGCTCCTCAAATAAACTAGATGGTGGCCAGTCTTTCAATTTCAAGATAATGGGCCAGCCTTCATCGTCTACTTTCACCTTAGAGTACCCTCTAAAGAAATTGGCCACATTAACATCAAACTGCTCGAACATCACAGAAATAACACATTAACCTACGATAAGAGTTTAAGAAATACTAGATTGAACATCATGTGAAAAATGTGAGAAGATCATATACATGTCACAAGCTTCAAAATGATATGAAACACAAATTTGGAATAAAATAAAGTGCATTAACAAAAAAGAAAGACACCAAGACTGATGGAACATTAAGGAGTAAAGAAAACCACACAAAGTAATAAGTACAAGAAATTGCAAAAAACTTCCACGTAACTAATTAACTAATTTTATCATAAGAAACCCACAAACATAAATAGAGTGAGCAGGAAAAAATCTATTCTCATATACAATAAATAATTCAATCCCAGAATTACTTTACTTTAATTTCCTTGGAATTTATGGAAATAAATCATTTCAAAGTGGAACATATGTGTACTACAATTGTGTAGGAAATGACACATCATAAGACGACTAAATAGTTGAGAAAACAATACGCCCACATTTCATCCAAGGTGTGAATTCAAGCGATCCTTCAAGAGATCACATGTTTTTACAGCTCTTTTCTCCCAGCAAAGAGTAAGGCCAGTACAATATCGCAGTTAAAAGTTCCAGAGTCTACAACAATCTAATGGCAGTGTAGGAACTTTCAGTTACAACAGAAAATGAACAGAAGAAAACCAGGAAAACACGTGGTTTCTCACAATGTCTAATTCATTTGATTGCACTACTCCTATAGGGTACTCAGAATATCATAGAATTAACTACTGTCATACAGAATGCAGCATAATAGTGATTAAAAGAATTGCAAATACATGCAGGCACATTATACAAAAAAAAAGAACTACAATCTGACCTCACACCAGTCTAAGCAATTTAAGGCATTCACATCTAGAAGAAGTGGATGGTTGGTGTTTTTTATTTGACGAAACGCACGCCACATAACCATTGGCTCCCAACTCAGACCCAAAGTTGTCTCAAGCACGTCACTGACAATTACTGGCTCTCCTTTGCACCAATGCAACTGAAAATGCTTCAAATCTTCTTGATGCAACTCTGAAGCAGTTGGACGGTATAAATAATTGTCAACAGAATCTGGTCGTGAGGCTGCTTTAACTGATTTATCACTCTGTATTTGATGTTGACCCACAGATCTCAAACATGAGCAGTTCCGAAGCCCACCAGAACAACCCAGTTCGTCCTCTTGTTTGAATGATGCAGTTACCTGTTCCGTTTTTACTAACAAATCTGAAACCCAATTATCTGGATAGAGACACTTCAATTCCAAGGTACCATGACCACAGCCATCAATCTCCTTAGGTGGGCAGGGGATACAACCATTATCGTTTATTTTCCATTCAAGTACTCCTGAAACAAGAGCATTGGAGCTATCTTCACTTGTCGAGAGTTTCAAATTTCCTGCAGTGGGGGGATCGTCCTTGTTAACAGAGGAAGACCGTTTAGATCGTTTAGCTTTAACCTTACCACCATGCAAATATTCTGGTCCCCTATCAATATACTGCATTTCAACTTCTTCAGTTCCCTGCAGGTGACCATCTCTCAGCTCTTTACAACAAGTTAGACAGAGATCATAGGAACACTGTGGGCAGCTTCTGTGGAAATCAACTATAGAGGTTTTGCAACTGTTGCTGTATAAAGCATGAAACAAACATTATAAAAATAAGCACATTCCTTGTGCAATTGGCACTCCTACCAAAAATTAACTAATAGTCGATGAAACAAACCAAAATATTCTTTCATCTCCATGCCACTCTCCTTGTGGTACTTTTACCTCTGCAATTGGCACTCCTACCAAAACAAATAGCAAATTTGTAAATAACAAAAAAGGGAACAAAAAGGTTACACCATTACATGAATTTTACAAAAAAAAATCATCCAAATTTAGAATATGAACCTTGTATCTTAGCCTCAGTTTCAAGTTCCATGACTTGAGCTGTATGAAATTGCTTTAGAAAAGGGAGAAGTTCTCGTACGATATGTTTGGAAAATTGAACCTTTTCTTCATCACTGATTGTAAGTTTCAAAATATTATCCATTTCCTGCAAAACCATTAAAAAATTAAAAATAATGTGACAAAAATTTAGGCTTAATGGCGGTAACATCACTAAGGTTTCAAAAAATTCCAATTTATATCACTCACGCTTCAAATCCACCCATATATGAGCATTCGTGGTTTAAAAGGGGACCCATGCGAATTCACTCTCACAAAAAATAACACGCTCATTGTCAGATACATTATTAGTTTAATGAAGGGTAATTTAGTCAACACACATCAAAATGCTTAATTTAACACTTCTTACACGTACAGTTGGACAACAATAGAAAACAAGTAAAGCTTCGAGAAACCTCGCTCTTCACGACTTTGCAAAGTATTTAAGGGTAAATATTTTTTCCAACACCTCCAATCGGCAAAGATGAAAAAATAAACGATGGAGAGATCGAAAACGCCAGTGCTTAGAAAAGCCAGAATTAAATAAGATTTCGCTTATGTATAAATAAAAATAAAGAAGATTTACGCTTGTAAGCGAAAAATGTGGGAAGCGAATTCAAATTAACCTTTATTAAACCAAGATTGGGTGTTTGGCAGATAAATAAAATAAAAGTTAAGCATTTACGCTTTTGGGAGCAGAAATGTGGCGCTGACTAAATTACCCTTATTAAACTAAAGTCTCAACAAATTTAACGCTAAGTATTTCGATGTAATTTCACAGGCCCTTTTTAAAACACGAGCGATCATATACAATGGGTCCGAAACGGAGCGATATAAGTAATTTTTTTTAAAAATGGGCATGATGCCTTGCCATTCACCAAAAAATTTAATATGATCATTGACCACAAAACAAACCTTTATTGGTGCATCCAACCGCAAGCATGATTTGCAATTGCAATTATTCAGACAAACAGGGCAAGCTTCTGCGAATGCCTCCTCATTCATTTTAGGGTACCTGTGAACAGTACATTAAAATTTTAAGCTTCTTCTTACAGTTGACCCACTTAAGGAAAGGATGAGTAAAAAAACTACTAATAGTTAGAAACATACCATGTATCCATGCATGGTACACAATAGCGCTTTGACTTACACTTGGTGCATCTAACAACTCGTCCTTTATCATTCCTCTGACATTGATGACACATATTTGACACTAAAAACCCCTATCAATATCCCACATCCAACAAGTAAATAGAAGGCTCAAGGAACCATTTAAACTGACAGACAGAAACAGTAAATGCACAGTTAAAGTAAAGACCTGATCATCCTTTGCAAGTCCACGCCGCTTCAGGGGCTGATCAACAGGATTGACTAATATACCAGATCTGGTTGAACGTGTTCTGCCTGTATGTGAGCTATCCTTATTATCTTCTGAATGGTCTGATTGATTCTGCATCTTCATTTTCTTTTCAGCCTGCTTTGCATTCTCATGCCCAGATTCACCATTGCTCGAAGCACTGACATTGATATCTTCTCCCCCGTCGTCATTACTAGCATTCTGTTTCCCTTTCATCGATTGTTCTTTCTGCCCACTTCCTTTATTTGCTTTCCTTTTCCGCCCTCTTCTCTTTCTTACATTACCTTCATCGTGATCCTCATCCAATACTGAATCAAAATTGTAAGTAATAGGCCGCCTATCTCGTAAAGGTCTCTTGGTTTCTAAAATTAGTTCGCCCAACTGAGTTGCAACCTTCTTCTTCGGTCCCCTTTTACGCCCAGTACCAGACTTCTCTTGGGATTGTACTCCATCAGTTTCCTCCACATTCTCCCCACCGTTATTTGCATTCAGCTCCATGTTTTCCTCTGCCTTTTTCTCCTTCGCCTCAGTATCATCTCCGCTTTGTTCAGACATTTCAACATCAACCTTCTCCTCAACTTCGTTATCCCCACTAACTCCACCGCGAACTTTCTCATCAATTTTATCTTCATCCAAGGAGTTCAATTCACTATCCCCACCATCACCAACATCGAATTTCTTTGAAAATTCCTCGCCACCAGAATCATGTTGGATAAAAATAGAATCTTTAACACCCACATCGCCATTTTCTTGATTCTGCACATCCATTCCAACAACTCCCTCCTCCTTCACCAACAAAGCATCATGACCATTTTGTTCAACCATCTCAACATCCCCTACCTTAGCCCGAAAAGCTCCCGATTCGCCACTTCCCATATCGCCCTCACATTTTTCGCATTTGGGTTCCATAAAAATTGAATTTTGCACAACTTCCTCCTCACCACCTTCAACTACCACCTCCTCTTTCATCAAGACAAAATACTTTTTCCCAATTCCTTTTATCAGAAGTATAACCAACCTAGTTATCAAACAAAAGCTCAAAGTAAAAACCCACTAATACAAAAAATCACACAATTTTCAGAAAACAAACAAAAAATTACTCCAGCCCATCTTAAAATATTTAATTTGGATAGTTAACTTATTAAATTCTGAAATCAAATATTTCTATGTATCTTTCATAATAATTGGTGAAAAACATATCAAAAAATAGTTTTTTCAACCTACTTTACTAAGAATACGATAATTTTGTTTCAAAAAACCTCTATATGTGTTAATTAATGCAACAAATTTCCTTAATTTTGAGGTTTAAAAATAACACTATACAATTTTTTGGGATAAATTTTTTTCCATCATATCAAAGTTAAGCTCATACAAATAAAATAACAACATTATTTTTAAATATACAAAAAAATTATAAAAAATAAATTTGTTGAATTACCTTTTCGTAAAAATTCTACCAAATTTGTTGTATGGAGGAAGAAAAATAAAGACGTGAATATGATTCGAAGCCCTAATTTGAGCTTGTTTTATAGTGTCCCTTAATATTCTTCACTTCTGGTCCTTTTTTTGGAAATTTGCAAATTGCTCCTAGTTTTTATTTATAATTTTAAAATTGGTAAAAATATCGTGTTTTATGTTTTGCCATGATAATAATATCGAGAAATATAGATGGTTTTTTTTATTCAAAATGTCGTATTTAAGGAATTATGACATAATTGGTCATATAAAATGTAAGGGTCATTAATCTAGAATATCAATTTTATTTTTGATGGGGAAGTTAAATTTGATTTGGATTACGATTTTCAAGTTTTCATGTTCCGTTGTTCTAATACAAGATTCGTTATTTATGAAAGTCGAACTCACACTGCATGGTGTGATGGTTTATCGTTTTCATTCGGTATAGTGAAAGTTGATTTGTCCTTCTCACTTTGCGATTCGGATATATTTATGAGTTGCCCATTTATAACTCAAATTTATCCTAAAATGTGTAACTTGCATTTTAGAAAATAAATCCTACAAAATAGGAAAACTTTAATTATCAAACTTTTTTAGTAATAAAAATTTTGTAATGATATTCCTTCCGAGACAAACTATTTTAGGAGTAATAAATTTTTTTGACTCTGGTTCTTAATTTTTAATGCTTTTAAATAATGACATCAAATAATCTATACGTCGACACACTTTCTAATTTAAGATAAGATCAACAAATAACAGAATATAAAAATTTAAATATATTGTGTCCTAATTTGAAATCTAATTATTGTTTTCATTTTATTTTGTTAAGTTATGATCATCAATTAATTTTCAGTTATACTATGCAAAATTCCTAAACAACTAATATTATCACAATTCTTTTCGGTAAACATATGTATGAGTGATATCAAATTGATGGTATTGAATGAATAGAATAAAATTGTCAATCGGAGATTAATACATAATTCTAATAAAATTGTTATGGCTTATTTTCTTGTTGTCCTTATACTACCGCATAAGAACATAATTTTCAAATTATCCCCTAATACAATTTTCGTTTCAAGTTATCTCATAAACTGCAATTAATTTCAAATTGTCAACTCGACTAAACAAATTGTCCCTAAACTATACAAATTACTCCTATTTTTTAATGAAAGCTCAACCTCCGCGCATCATCTCAATGTTTTCATGGTAATTGATGGTGAAGAAGACCCCACTGGTTAAGTATATTTCCGTACACAGCATTGGAAAACAACGGCTCAGTGAACACCAGATTTGCAGTCATGATTTTGGAACTCTCCCGCCTTTTTTACATACTTCATTAAAAATGAGAGGGAAATTTATGGGAAAGTGAGATCACTTTTTGTTCTCCTTCAAATTCAAAACTCATTAAATTATGGGGATTTGGTTCTAAATGTTTTTATTGGTTTTTTCTTACATAGCATTGTCTCGTTCATAATAGTTAAAATTAATAGATTTTATTTAGCTTTAATTTTAACACATAACATGTTATTCTAAATTTCAGACAATTCAATCTCAGTGATGAATAACATTTTTCAATCATAAGAGATAATATATTCGCTTTATGAAAGTGAATGCCAATTTAAATAAACAAAGAACATCACCAAATTTATCGAGCATGCGACTTCATGGTTCACTTTTACCTCCTTTGCCATCATCTTATCAGGATTTCCACCGATAAGCTATAAATCGCAATACGAATTCATCAGATTCATATCGTCTAACAAGTCTCATATCTTCTCAAAATATTTGATGTTTGATACTCAAGTGAAGTAACGATAAAAAACTATGTTTAACTTTCGCAAAGAAATACTGCGATTTCATTGGGCTCTCATAAATAACACTTTATATGTTAGATTTATTATACTTTTGTATAAGGAGTATCAGAAGTTATTTATTTTTGATACTCATTCAATTGCTTACACGTAGACACGCTGGTATTATTTGATCCTCGATCAAGGTCGGTCCCTTGATATTTTGGGGCCCTACAAAGGCGAAACTAAAAATGGGGCCCTTCATATGAACATTAACATTTTCAATTTTCACAATTTTAAAAATAAACTAAATATAATATTATAATACTACAAAATATGCTTTCTTCGAGCATTGGTGGAGGCAAAATCGTCAACAATAGTATCAATATCAATATCTTTTAGCTTCTCCCTTCCTCGATTTATGTCAAGTGTGAGATTGCTCAATCTTCGTGACATCAAGCTGAATCCCAAGTAGTTTCGATCAACTTTAAATTGGTAAACTTCTATGGACGCTACGCACACGGCACGCTTAACAAGATCCGATATATAATCGAAATATTTGGATAACAATCAGCACTTCTAACAAATTCCAAAATTTGGAATCGCCATTCTGTTTATCCTAGTAGCCTTCATTCGCAGCATTCTCGCCCAAAACAAACCAAATCAATATCGATGAATCACATGAGATAGCATTTTTAAGAAGTATGCAACACTTTAATCTACTATCGCTCAATGACTTTAACTTATCCGAATCATATAAAATCCAAAAATACTTTCAAATATCTTTAATTGTTCAAATCTCTTCAAATTTAAGCAATCGCTTATATCCACAACGACTAAAAAATAATTAATCCTAAAAGACTCCTCCAAAGATTGTAATTCTTCATTCTGATCATTTTCATCAAATTGTTTTTTCCTAAATATAGGGCGCTTTGTTCGAAATATAGGATCCACATTCATATCAAATGCAACTTTTCTAGCGGTCTCCAAACTTTTCTCATATCCATCATTTCTAAAATTTTCAAAAAATAACATAACATTTTTCACTTGCTTCATGGAATTGGTAATGTTCATAGTCTTATTTTGTAACTGTTGGCTACTATATTAAAGCCAATCTTAGACTAAGAAAGAAGATTTAGAATTATGACAAACATGGTATATATAATCAGTTTCTATTTATTTGGCACTTTTGAACATCTTGATGTTTACCTTCATGTTGTGAGTCATTATCATCTTCGCCTCTCTAATATCATCAACATTAAGATCAAATAATTTTAATGTATTTAACAATTCATTAAAAAGTCCCAATCCAGAAGTGTCATCTACCTTCAAAAATCCTAAAAAATACTCTTCTATTTTTATTTCCTTACTCGACATATCTACACACCGTACTACAAGTGACCATCCGCTCTACAATTTAATTTACATCCACAAGAGATAATCAAGAATCACAAAATAATATTTTGCTTCCTTTTTATAGTTTTTAAGAGAACTTCTAAACACATGCCTAAACGAGATATTAATTCATTTTGTATCTTTGTAACTAAGATAATTTGTATTTAATTTCATGATTTTGGATAATGCCTAATATGATTCGTATTATTGATCTAAATAACGAATCATCTCAATAACTCCCAAAAATTACCATTACTATCTTCGATAAAGTTTTTCATTAGATCCTCTAAAAGTCAAATTATATTTGGCAAAGACATTTTATGACGAAGCATGCTATTCTAATCAAAACTCGCTTACTGTGTTTTTTCCTTCATAATTTCTTGGTAAATCATTATCAATAATTTCATTTTTTCCCAACCTTAATCTTAGCTCATTCCAAGAGTTCATATTAGTCATATGTTCAAAACTGTTTACGCTCAGAAAGTCTTACACAAACATGTCTCCAATCCTTAAATCCTCTATCAAGAACAACGAACTTAAATTTCTACTGGATTTGAATAACTTATAACAAAAACAAAATATTTTATCCAAATGTTTAGAGTAAATCAACTATTTTCGATCTCTAATTTCCATTACTCAATTTTCTTTCATAATGACTATATGAAATGCCTAATGCTCTTCATCTAAAGGAAATACAAAGTTCAATTCTCTTTCATAAATCTCTTCTCAACTAAAATATTCCTTTGTTTTATTATCAATATTTTCCCAAGTTCTTGGGTCATATATATCAAAATGGGGTAAAGATTGAATTATCATTAACTAAATTTACATGATTTAATTCAATTGTCACATTATTCTCATTATCAAGTTCATTTAACATAATATTTTCATCACTTAAATTTTCATTTGATTCACTTGATTGTTCATTAACTACATCATCATTTGAACTTTTTGAGAAAAATTTGGCTTTAATATCTCATTTTTGTGGGATCCTACAAGTTCATTTACTAATTTCTTTTTTTTCTTTTTTGACTTCCGATAAATATTTTCTTGGCATAATTAATAATTTATAAATAAAAGATAATAAAATAGAAATACGTGATATTTAATTATATAACAAATAACACCCAAAAATATAAATAGAAACACAAAATGTAATTATGTATTTAAACGACTTAAGAAATATAAATGAATAATATCACCCCGATTATTTGAAATGTGTGCGATTCCAAATCACCAATGGTATCGTTGGACTTTATCAAAAATTCCAAATCGATAGGAATTTTTCTAAAAAGCACTAAGAAATTGGGCGTTTGACTGAAATTGGGATTCGAAGTTAAGGTTTGAATGAAAAACTAATGTTAAAAATAGAATTGGAAGTTGGGAAGGCTTTGTTCCGGAATTATTAATCTTAATTTG
This sequence comes from Lithospermum erythrorhizon, assembly GCA_019722365.1. Lineage (NCBI taxonomy): Eukaryota > Viridiplantae > Streptophyta > Magnoliopsida > Boraginales > Boraginaceae > Lithospermum > Lithospermum erythrorhizon. The sequence continues at coordinate 439,140 of JADFUC010001538.1, read as the reverse complement.
GAAATCGATATCGTTTCATTTAGGTCAAACTGAATATATGGGAGATAATTGAAATTGGGATTTTAAGCTTCACTTAATAGACTAATACTATAATCTACATATTGACTCGAAGATTAATGTACTATCGAACTATCGACACTTGGGTGAATTGATTACGGTGCTGGGGATAATACATCATAATCAATATTCGTGGGACACTCATCATTAAAAATTTTGGGCCCTTTAGATTTGGTCTGCGGTCAGACCACCAAGCATGGGTTTGGCCGGCCCCTGGCTCTTTCCATACTCATGAAGTGTTGAAAACATATATTTGACTTTTCTAAAGCAAATATAAGTATCTATCGATTCTCAGACCAACATTATCAGATAAAAGAGTATCGATAGTTACATTTCAGAGCATGAAAGATTTGGTAGCTATGCATTTTGATAGTTATATTAATTGCTTACACATGTATCAACGGTAATATGCCGGAAATATACTAGAGTATATTTGACAATCAACAAAGCTGCCATACGATGACGTTGAACTTTACCAGATTATATATATGATAGATTTAATATTCCCAAAAAAAATCACCTAATATGAAGTATAATATATACAAATAACACTCTCACTTGCCTTTGGTCGATTTATGATATTGGTATCAACGATTCCTTCGATACGCGATTTCCAACGGTCAAGCTTTAGTAAGAAATAAAATCAATTAATTTAACTACAAAAAAGTAAAAAAGTGAAACCTTTTGTTTAACAATAAAGTAGATTTACGACAATCACCCACCCCAAGCCTACCTGGCGCTAAGATTAACAACCTACACACCGTAGCTCACCAATCTACTTGACAACAACATAAAAAAGACCTCATTTGGATATCGATAATAATAATACACTTTTGTCCATCGCGCGAACTAATAACACATCACACACAAAAATGTATCACCAACAAAAGATGATCAACCTAAGAATACAACCATACAATACACACATAGTTCCACAATACAACATATTAGTAGTAATGTCACACACGCACCCTTCAATATACAAGTCCCAAAGCCGGAAAACATAATGTAAAGAGGAAAAGGATCAGTTGAGGATCTCTATGCCACTACCGCCTTTTACCCACGATCTTTAATCCAGCTTTCAACGCAGCTCTTTCAAGAACTTCGAATGACAACCCTAAAACCCAGTACCTATTACGCCCGCCCATGAGAATAAGTGAGTCGCTTATAAAGTCGAGCGAATACAAATACCACAGATTTTACCCAATCACATATAATCATACTTATATATGAACATATGCATATACATTAACCAGGCTACACAATGAATAACTGTCCACAAATCACATAGAATCCTCTTATACGATATCACATAATACTATACCCATGAGCTTATAACCATCAATAACGCATATTCATTTAAGGGAAACCGCCTCAACACACAAAATAATCAAATGAGGAATCCACCTCCACAAATAGTAAACAAACGGTGGAATCTACTCCACAAACACAATCAAACGGTGAATCCACCCTCCACAAATAATAAACAAATTTATAATCCACTTCACAAATAGTAAACAAATTTAATCCACCTCCACAAACAATAAACAAATGAGGAATCCACCTCCACAAACAATAAACAAATGAGGAATCCACCTCCACAAATAATAAACAAATGAGGAATCCACCTCCACAACAATTCCATTTGTGTCTCCACCTCCATCCTCCGACCGAGGCTACCCCCTCAATATGCATATCACACCAAACCTCCCGAATCCACTGGCTACCCACCACGCATACCACATCAAACCTCCCGGCCTACGGCCACCAATCGCTCCACATATATACACCAAAACACCAAAATAAACCCTCGCACACGTATTTCACACATAAAGACACGCTGTATAACCACAATAACCACCACAATCTCATAATACTTAATCACAATCACAACTATCTCATAACATGAATCATAATCACAACTTATCTCATAACATCAATCATAATCACAACTATCTCATAACATCAATCTCAATAACTCAATACACATTTCAAAATAGTCCTATGACAAAACACATGCAAAAATATATAAAACATAATATATAATGGTGGCTCCCATCGCGAGATTTCAGACTACCGAGCCAAAAACAATACAATGACACCTAGGTACCCATGTAAGCCAGTCCGGCTCAACTCCTATTCAAAGTTAAATTATACATTATAACACATTCCGTAATAACCTCTCTTAACATCTATTAAGCCCCCGAGTATTATGGCTACATCTCACAATTCAAAAAATAAATCTAGTAATCATCTTATCCTCGAATTAAGATACACTCCTAAAATTCCAACTTAACTACATTCTAATTACCAGCTTTATCAATCCCAATATTCGGTCATCACTTTATTACCCCAACCATAACACTTTAATCAAATTCTAATCAATCCAACAATCAATTTCCCAACTAATTAACCCATTATAATCAACATTTAATTCAAAACCCCAATTACAACTCGACTTGGAATAACCCAACTCAACAATATCCTCTACGAATCAACATCAAAACGTCCAACTTACATTCCAAAACAACTATATTAAAGTCCCATAACATCACAATACAATTTAAAGAAACTTAGAAAAAGTCAACCGATCCAATCAATACATTTCAACCCCTAAAATCAAGTATAATCACTACTACTCACATATTTCAAGCTTTGGTGATTAATTTCTATATCATTTCAAACTTTTAAAAACTCCACCTCAAAAAGTCACCAAAGTCAAACTAATCAATTCCTACACATTTCAACCTCCAAAAATCAATTGTCATAACTCTAACTCATCTAATCTAAGCCTAGATGATCCATATATATATCATTTTGAAGTTCCAAACCTCAAGGTCAAATGAAGTAAACTAAAAGTCAACTCTTCAAAACTCATGAAATATCTCGCAAGATTCAACCTTTTCTACCTCGATTCAAGCAAGACGATTTAAGTGGAAGATATTCAACCAACGATCTTCGAAATAAAGAACAATTAAAAGAGAGAACTAAGAAAAAATCAAGGAGAAAGCAAGGCCAGGGTACTAAATGACGAGATGAATGGGATTATGATAAAGGAGATAAATGGGGTTGGTGGAAGATATTTATATTGCAAGGCCCCGTCGGCCATGGCTTATTTCTCCAATTATCTCAGACTTAAATCTCAAATGAAACCGATTTAAATGAAATTTCCTCTACATAAACTACTACTCATATAATACTAGCTTCCTCATGACATCGATTTTATTCCTAAAATTATTTACTTATCTCCTATCTCCACCACCAACTCAAATACGTAACACATTTCAATCGCTAAGTCATAACGGCTATTTCATATGATGAATTAATTAACAATGGTGACGTGTGTAGCTGACAAATCTCTTCCAGCTTATAGACGGGTGTGACCTTATCCTTATCCAATGCGGCAGTGTCGATCAGTTTTGATCATCAGTAAGATTTTACGACTCGTCTATTTTGATCCATTTCTAATTCAACAAATTTAAATGGAATTTGTTGGAATTGAATTGATAGATTTAATTAGGTCAATTGACTTTTGATTGATTTAGTTTGTGGGACTTTGTCAATTTTGATTTTTGAGAGATTTGTCAAATCTCATGGAGAAGACAGAAGGTTTGGGGAGCTGGGTTGGAGGCAACTAAGGACAAAATTAAATTACCTAATTTGTTTACTTTTCGTTTTAGTTCAAATTTATTGTTTATTTTTATTTTTCGTTCTTCAATTTCAATGTATTTTCACTCATGCCTTTTCAATTTGATTCCTATCGTTAAACATGTAATTGATAATGTGAGACCACCTGTCCCAACTATGTCTCTTAATCTTGTTTGGAGTAAGGAGTAATTAATAGTGTCGAAACTTAATCTCTGAGTTTATTAATAAAGAGAATTCTTTGCTTAATCCAAGATCCTTTGTTAATTTTAACTCAGAAGACCATTTTTATTTTCTTTTGCAATATAAAGACACTTCCACAATTTAAATGACCAGATTATCCTTAAAACACAACCACCACCACCCACCGCACCTTCCCCCAATCGCACCCCCCTCCACCTTCTTCCCTTTTTTCCGATCCGCCACCCCTCGCCACCACCCCCCTTTCCCTATCCATACCCATGACCCCCCCTCTCTTCCCCACCCCCACCGCCTCTCCCCATTCCCACTGCCCTCCTAACTTAGCCACCCCACCCTCCTCTTCCTACGACCCTACCATCTCTCCTTTCCCCCACCGTGTGGACCTCCCCGCTTCCCCATCCCAGACCCCTCCCTTTTTCTAGGACTTTGTAACCCCTCATTTTCTACAATTAATGACGTTTTCTCCCCCTTATTTTCCTCGCAATTGCGACCTTACTCAAAGGGGATGGTTTTGATCAAGGAAGAGGGTGATTTACTAAAGTAGGGGCGGGGAAGGCCGTGGGGGAAAGGAGAGAGGACAAGCTATTTAAAGGTGATGAGGATTGAGACTTCGAAAGCGTGAATTGGTGATTCGAATTGTTAATGTTATTGGCTGAGGAAGTGTATTAAAATTTTTAAGTGGTAACAGTCTTTAACGGAAAAAGTATGCTAAAAAAAATAAAAATAGGAAAGCACAAATTAAAATCCTGTTAAAAAAAGTGCTAATTATCCAAATTTCTCATTAATAAAATATAAATCAACTATATTATTCAAACAATAATGACCATAGTTTCACATCCACTTATGACTTAACATCTGCTGTTCATGTGCTTCATATATAAATGTTGAGAGATTGGATGTTTCTTCTAAAATGGAGAGTACTTGAACACCATTACAATATTACAAATGGCTCACATTTTACTAGGAACAACAAGGTATTTGGTGTGACGTCCTTGAGCAATTATCTTCCCAGTCTTTTTCTTCCTCAACTCTACACTGACAACAGCAATCGACTTCCCCACCCGTAAAGTCCTTGCATCTATCTCAACTTCATCCTGAAAGAGAGACGATACAATTATTGGAACGGAGAATGAAGAAAATAAAGGACGGAAAAGAGAAAGAAAAGAAAAGGATGAACAACAATTGTCTACACAAGGGGTACTGACTATATAAAGTTGAACGATATAGGCATGGTTAAAATGGGTGAGGTGGAACCTCAAACATTCAACTACACAAAGCTACAGTGACACCATCTTAGTTACAAGAATATAATACAGTGATACTCAGGCTGGTTGAGTAACCATAACCATATTATAGTAATATGCTGGCGAGCTTGAAGAGCAGACTCACTATCCCAATAGTTGGGTGGCAAGAAGAGTGATAGTAGGTAAACAATATGTAAAAACATTAAACATGGATCAGAAGCTACTAATCCGATGATAAAGCAGTCACAAATGAAATAATTCCTGAATGGAGTAAACCATAAATGGGCTCCTGACGGTGGGAATAATGGTCATATTTAAGTGATGATCGAGACATAGATACGAGAATTTAGTCATAAAGAAAAATACTACATCCCACTTACAACTTTACATCTGCCACATTTTAGGTTTGCATATTACAAAAACTTCCCCCTTCAAAGGGAGACCAGCTGTTTAAAAATTGTTATACTGCAATTTAACAGGATTATAGTATCTACAGATTACATCTTGGAGATGAATAGAATCTCCAATCCAAATAAAGCAGGTTTACGAAATTATTCAACTCGTTTCAAGCAGATGTATGTAATATCTACAGAATAAAGATAATATATTGGAGATGAATTGAATCTAGCGTTGATATTAGAACAGGTTTAATTTATATATTCAGCTCATTTCAAGCAGATACACGAGTGGCATTTGTCAAATAAAACTAGGTAAATGTAGCTTGTCCTAAATGAATTTAAACATGTCAAATGAAAAGAGGAAACAACACAAATGTTAATTTTTGAAGTTTCATTCAGTCCCTAACTATTTCTAATTAAAGACAAAGATGGACTTTCTTACTCACCAAACATACGAGGTTGGCTAGATAAGATCGAAGTGATGCAAACAAATAAGAAATTAAAGCAAAAAACTAAATAAAGAGCCACATAAAACCACGACAGCATAAACTTAAGAGGTGTAACAACACATACACCGACATTTGCAGCATCCATGTAGGAAACATTAATCTCCACAGAGACGCCGGTAACTGGACAGCCTGCAGTGTACACAGCAGCAGAACCGATTATGTCCACCAGACTTGCCGTTACTCCACCATGTAGAGTGTTAGCAGAGTTCTGTTTCAAAACGCAATAATAGTTACCACCAACGACAATTACATTTCGACAAATATTAAACTCTTTCCATCTAAAACAAATACTGCATTGTCTAGTTTAAAATTTTGATGGTTGACTTCTTAAATTTTGAACTTAGATATGTTGTATAATATTTAGTGAAAACCATATCAAACGATAGTATTTCAACATATTTTACTATTAACAAGATAATTTTGATTCAAATCAAAGTTATTTGTGTAAATTAGATTACGTAGTTCGTTAATTTTGACAATTAAAATCAAACTGGACAATCTTTTTGAGATGGAGGTAGTATTACTAAATGATCATTCTTGCACATTAGTGCGGAACTAAGAAGACCGACGGTCAACCCACCTCAAAGATTGAATTTTTCATGATCATAGTTCTAACATTGCACCAGTAACTTCATTTCCCCTATTAATTCTCCACCCCTATTGTAAATTCAAGGGTCCACCCAATTAAACTCACACCTTCCTCTCAAAGTACAAATTCCAATTATTATCCAATGCCCAACAAATAAATAACTAGATTACAACAAAAACCATTTTCATGAACAAACATAACTGTGTCCTAGCAAATTGTCCAAATTCCAAAGATTGAATTTTTATAATATCAAATTCTTTGTAGTACAAACATTTGACCAATAATATATCTCACCCCCCCTCCTCTTCTCTAAATTTTCCACCACTGTAAATTCAAGAGTCCACCCAATTAAATTCACACCTTCCCCTCAAAAATTCAAATTCCTAAAATTATTATCCAGTGCCCAACTGGATCACCCAACACATAACTAATTGGATACATCGTATTCATATAACAAATTTGTGGGACAAGGCTTGGTTCGGTTTTGTTATTCAATTCCCAACAAATAAATGGCTAGATTACAAAAAAAAAAAAACCATTCTGATGAACTACAATAATTGTGTCCCAGAATATTATCCAAAAACAAAGAAACATAATTCACACCTTAACATCAAAATTCAAATTCCAAAATAAAGAGTGCCCAACAAATCTATCTTAGAAAAAAAAAAATCTCATGAACAATAATAATTGTGTCCCAAAAAGTTGTCCAATAACAAATAAATGTAATAGAATTGTGGGGGACAAACCGTTAGGCGAGAGGAAACAGTGAAGGAGCAAAGAAGGCGACCAGGTTGGATTAAATCAACTTTGATACCCTTCATGATAAGGGGCTCCATAAATCTGTGAGGCAACGAATCTATTATTGTCTTGAATTTCTCATCTCCCCCACTTTCCAACAGCTTTTTTGCTGCTTCCAAATCCATTTTCAAAAAATTGGGTCAAATAAATTCAAGTCAAAATTGATGAATTAGATAAGTGATTCACAGATTATTAATACTGGGAAAATGGACAATTACTGTATTTGCAGCAATAAATGTTGGATTTATAGGTTGACTGGTGGTAGCTCAGGGTCCTGAATTGTTGTATCCACTACAAATGATTTTTAAGAGTTAAAAAACGATGAGTGGAGGGGACCTTACACCACCCATGTACTTAAGATACATGAGATAAGTCCCGGGCACATCCAAAGGACATGTGACTTAACATTTCCCTACATCGATACTTGCTCGAATCCCTGGGTAGCTCGTGATTTGCCGTGGCTGCCTCAGTAGCTACCTACGCTGTTTCTGCTGGGTAAGCCCTGCCTCCCCGAAAAGACATCCCTTGCTTACCTCCTCATTGGCCGAGTGGATCAGTAAAATACTAAAATGAAAGAATATCATTTTTTTTTGAGATACATGAGATAAATCAAGCAGATTCCGGTCTCAGCCTACGGTACTAGAGTTTCGCTTCGTCACTTCAATACGGTGACATGCTTCATGCGATTCAAATCCACACCGCATTTAAGAGACGGTGACGTTATTCAAGATTTCAGCCTTTTACCACCTGAATGTGACCGAAAATGATTTTAAGACTTGAAACTACGGGCCTGCATAACTCACCGTAAAAAACCTACAACAACCAACGATCTTTTACGTACTCGCATTCTCTTCTACGTGAACAGAGCCACCTCATAAAAATCGAACTTCTAGACACCTAAGTAAGAGTTTCAAATACCCTGCCTTCATGCAACAAGGTGGTTTGACTCTCATAAAAAAGTCGAACTCAGATCAAGCCAAGTTAAAATGAAAGCTCTAGTCACTGATCAATTGAGACACATCCCGCAATTAACTCCCCCATAATATCCTACACAAGAAACCTCGGTAGTCATAAGAGGAAATGCTTCACATACTTTTAAGAGTAAAAGTGAAATAACCCGAATTTTTTTATTTAAGTAATAATTGAATATTGCCCTACTTAAAATAAATTCGAACTAAATAAGGATGTACCTAAATCACTACTCATCTTTTTCCCTCCGAATTAAGCAAAGAAATCACACTACGCCCGCTCCGAAACCCTCAAGGCTGGGTCAAGTTACTTCACGAGGCTAAGTTACCCTAATTAATAAAAAGAAAATCCTTCATCCTTATCCACATAAAACACAAAGCACTTCTTCTTTCTTCTCTCATCCTGTTGCCTAGGATGCTCCTTCCCATTTCTCCCCAAAATTCTTCTCTCATTTGGTGATTATTTTCTCTCAAAATCATACTCCAAAAAGTTCCTAACGAGTTTTAAGAAGAAAAAGGTATAACTATATCACTTTAAGAGTTATATAACTAGTTTAATTATGTCAAGTTACTTTAATTAGTTAAGTTCATTCACTAATGATATTTAGAGTTTATATTTAATGGTTTAAACATAAGTAGGTTGATTATAGGGCTACGAAGTTATCAAATCTAATTCTTGTCGAAATAAAGAAGAAAGTGATTGCTTATAAGATAAAGAAACTAAACGATGTGATCATATGTTGCTAATTTAATTATGTAATAGAAGTTGATGTTGGTATTTAATTTAGATTCTTGATATAACCATAATCGATATGTATAAAAAGATAAAAAATGTGGCATAAGAAGATATCGTGAAAACTTTTAATTTAACTTGTTAAGCTTAAAGAGTGTGTCACAAGACAGAGGTCGTTGTTAGTTAAAGCTATCTAATAAAAGCAATTGTTATTATTATATTCTTTTAGCGTGGATATCTAGCAAGAGTTCGAGTGAAAAGTTGTTGATATCTCATTGCTGAAAGTAGTATTTATATCACGCGACATAACCTATTATATATATCATGCGGTATGTAAGTTGTATAGCTTACTACTAATGAAAGCTATATACGCGATACGCGATATCAGACTCATGATGCTGAAGTGCATGGTTATAAGGATCGCTATATATTTCAGTCATGGTATAATGGTTTACAGGATTGGTTGACGCGATTTGTCATTGGACTCTATTCCTAAGTAATGTCCTCCTCAAGTGTGTCATGTGACTCTCATCTACTGGGCGTAGGTAATGGGAGAGTTGTATTTTATTGGTATTCGCTTGTTTCAGCGTAGGCAACGAATGACGTTTATTTTCCTCTATTAGGCGCACTCTAATAGAGTCGAGTAGTAGCTTATTGTCGCTGAAAGTGCTATACCGATGCTATTTATCATAAAGGAGTAGTTTATTCAAGTGGATTATCTCGTATGATTAGATTATCGTGATTATTGATTATTCGAGAGATGGATTATATTAATTGTCGAGGCTATATGTTTACATTCAGATATTCGTTATATAAATATTCATATCGAACTTCACCACCCCCATTATTTCGGGGAGACCCCAGAATTTTGTGAAAGGCTATAAGTTCTGTGGAGGCATCATCTTTTGTGGCGAGCAGCTGATTATCACCTTAGGTACGGTTCGGGTGGCTAGGATATCCTCAGCAGTCTTCTTCTTCTGATCCTCACATTTTGTAGCATTTTGTCGGAGTTGTTGTGTATTTTGATCACATTATGTATATGTATATACGTTTGGAGGTTGATATAAATGTTGTCTTAGAGACTTATGAGATTAATTGTATTTTGTAGTAATTTGGGTCAGATTATTCAGTTTCGGTGTACGATTATACGTTTGACGATGATGAATCTGTATTACTAGTTCTACTCCCATTTGATCAAGCATATTATTATGATTATTATGAATCAAGTCTTTTTAGGGTTGTCATCCATCTATCGGGTGACTCGTATTTGAAGGATGATGATCCCAACCTTAGGCGGCCGAATTCGGCTCAGGAATCCATTTTTCCGCGCTCATCGGTAGGTCCACGGTCATCGCCACCGATGCGCCTCGATACCGGTCTCACGGAGGGGCAACGATGGGGACTCGATAAAGTTCCAGCTTTTGATTGATTGGGTATCGTAGTGTTTATCGAGACTGAGGTCTCACGCAAAAACCCATGCATTTAAAATGCACGTTTGACTCGCCCATCGAAGGGCCAGCCATCGGCACTCTCGAGGTCACGACGGGCAACATCGGAAGAGGCGATTTTTGGAGAAAATCTGATTTTTTATTATTATATATAGTATTTCAGACTCTTTGTGTTCAACGTGGTACGGTGAATGTTCCCTGTAGAGCACCTGGAGCGAAAGCAAACATATAAACACTCTTCTCGCGTAGCTCAATCACCAAACCTCAGAAGTTAGATTTATTCTTAGAATTAGCGAGAGCTTATCATAATTCTTTCATGAGGCTGAAAAGTAGCCAAGCGAGATTCAGTCATATATGAGAGATGTGAGATCTTCGAGTCCTCAGAATAATCTTCAAGTTTATTAAGGATTCGGGCAGGGGTTTGATATACCTTTCTACGTCATGAACCAAGGTAAATCCTTGTATCATTATTTCGTATTTATCTTTCTAGTCAGGTATTGTCATATCTGTTTAGCTTATCATACGCGGGTACTGCTTATCGTGGTGTATTCTATGAGCTGTAGAGAATCCGTTATCGTAAGTACGAGACCTTTAAAACGGCTCGAGGGTTCTCATTCCCAACAATCGCAGATCGGTCAAGTTGTAAAATTGAGACGCGTTGATATCTAGTTGTTGATATCGAAACAGAGTTGATGATCGAAGACTATTCCGTATATCAGATGACCGTAATGGAAAGATAATGTCATACAAGGCGCCAGAGTCGCCGGTAGACTAATTGGTTGAAGATGACGTCAATTTTGGGTGAATGTTTCAAACACGCAAAATCGCTGGCCGTAAGATTTCTCGGAAGGTCAGCAAGACGGGCGTCCACTGAGATTGTGATACGAGTGATGCTGACGCACATCACGCGTTATTTGCAAGATTCATTTAAAAGTCATCAAGTAAACGAGGTCCCGGAGGAAATTTACCATTACTGGCCATGCTCGCCTGATGTTCATGTGTCAGATCGTCAGCGACGGGCTTGAACTTGAAGCCGAGAATCGTTGTACAAACTACGCATGAAAATCACACGGGTTTCTTGGTTGTTGTGGCATATGTCTCGGCGAATCGGAGAGTTTTGCCATCGTAGTTCTGATGTTGCCGATTAAATTCCCCGCGGTCAGGAATTAAGACGCCTCCGAAGTTCCGAGAAAGCCTACGGAAATAAACGTTGTCGCCGATAAGTCAGCGAGGGTAACTACTCACAAAGATGCCGGGAGCGAATTCTTCCGTGATTTAGGCTATAGGTCAACGATGTTTCAGATTCGTGCGTAAAATTGCCAATCCGTATTTTTGTAGATTCTCGAACATTTTTCCATACCGTCAGGTCGTAGTAGTATAGAGACGCGAGTCTATCAGAGTATGTCGATTCTTTGGATGTCGGCTACGGTAATGGGCCGATAGCGATGGTTACGGAACTGCCATGGCTGGCTTTGACACCGCTGCAGTTGGATAAGCAAAGAGGCGCGGGTCGCACTGACACTCAAGCAATGGGCTGTAAGAGATCAATGTAGGATCCGACGCAAGGAAAAACATATGAAATTGACACTTAAGGTTTCTTGGTTATTAGAAACGGTTGTCGTGGGTGATAGGGAGTTTCGTGAAGAAATGGATGTCGCCGGTATTCATGTGTTCGACGCGCCGGTAGGTTCTGCCGGTGCTCCGAGATTCTGGGCAAACGGTCGCATCAGCCGAAATATACCCAACCAAGAAACGCAATACTAAGCTTAAGCGAATAGTCTCATTCTCGGTAGAAGCTGTTGACAAAAAAAAAAGAACCGTCTCCGAAGTCGTATTCATCAATCGGGTTAGCAAGTCAGGTTTCAAAGTCGCCAGCGGTGTAATTCCCAACTCCTAATTATTTTGCTAACTGTCAAGGATGTTTTGATCAAACATCGAATGTCAAATGAATTGGACTGCTGAGCTTTGCGATCGGTATAAGCAAGTTAGTAATCTATCACGACCAATCTAGCTTCGGAGGTTGCTCCAAGCAGGGGTTAAGATCGATGCCAAGATTGTTTAGCAGCAGTAGAAGATTTAAATTGTCCTGACGAAAGTAAAATCTCCAACGGGTAAATTGCAATGGCTATATTGCTTTCTTCGATACTATGTCATGCCACTCAAATGACGTTGTGGGATCGCTGACAAAAGTATCGTCGATCAACTTCAGCTGGAGTTCGGTGAACCTCGGGAAGCCAAGGATGATGTTTGAAGATCTGATCCGAAACGCTCAAGCGAGATTGTTGGTCTGCGGGAAGCCATTTTTTCCTCGTGATTCATCGAGTAGGTCATCGTGCGACCGAAAAATCAACAGGAACGAATGGGGACTCGATAAAGTCTCAAATTGGCCTCTGACAGCTTTGGGCATCGAAAGTGCTCATCGAGACGACGCACCCACCCACGGTTGCGTAACGCTTGACTCACCATCGAAGGCCATCGGTAATCTTGGAGGCCAATGGCTGAGGTCATCGGAAGAGGCGATTTTTTGGAGAAAATCCGTTTTATCCCTTATATATAGCATTTCAGACTCAGGTTCTATGCGCCATAAATGTGTAATGAGGAATGTTCCTCTAGAGAGTACCGGGAGTGAGGTGAAACATGTAAATACTCTTCTCGTGGAGCGCTAATCACTCAAACCTTGTAGCTAGATTTATTCTGGAGATACAGAGTTTATCATAATTTTTAAAGAGGCTGAAAAGCAGTCACGTAGGTTCAGTCATATAATGACGTAGAGATCTCGAAGTCCCTAACAATCTTCAAGTTTATTAATGGGACCAGCCATTGACGCCTTTCACGCTGGTGTAACTAGGTAAACTGTGGTTACTTATTTCCCAAGATTTATCTTCTCGCTTATGCCAGTTGTCATATCTGCTTAGCTTATTATTTACTTGCATCTGCTTATCGCTACAGATTCTACGAAGTTGTAGAGAATATGAAAGTTATCGGCTGTAAGCATGATTGCCGGTAAATGGTTGGTGGTTCTCGATTCCTAAATAAACGGCTTCTCGAGGTTCTTGTCCTCTGATATTACTTAATTTAGCTTAATTCCGCCAGATGCACTTCAATTGATCGTGACTAGCTTTCATTTCACCATTTCACACAAAGCTTCTCGCCATGCACCCACTTAATCCATTACGACAGCATTTGCACACCGATATTTAAAATTTTAATTTTTCAATTAATTGAAATTTTGCATGCCGCATAAGTATTATCAAATTTTGACATAACGTAACCCTGAATTGATTGATGACTAATATGAGAAAATGCAATACTCCGTACATTTATTTGAATGACCTTATTTAACTTATCATACATTAAAATAGAAACTTGATTTTAATTTGTAGTCTCGGACATGAATATATTTGTAAGAGTACTATTTGTTCACTTTTATTTTTCTTCTTCCCTTGCACTCATTCCAACAAATTTTTGGAACAACCTTTACAAACTTCAAGTTGCACATATCAAGTTCATTAATTTGGAATCCTAGGAAGTCTTAGTTCATCCCTAATTATAGTGTTATAATGTGAATGCATACATAAAAGTATCAAACCCGTAAGACATATAGCGAAGATTAAAAAATATTAAATCTATTTAATTTTTTTTTATTATTTAGGTGGGGGCGAATTCTATATAATAACTTACAATTGTATAATAAACTTTAAAAATTTCAATATTAAGTGACCGTTATTATCTCTTGATCCCTTCTAAACTCCGTCACTACACATATAATACTCCTTAATATAATAGTGTTGTCGACAACATGATTAGGACATAAAGAAAAATATAAGTTTCATGAAAGATTAGTTAAGCCAAGGACACTAAAAGGTTGGCTGGATTGAGAAAATTTGAAACTTACACGTCTACTTTATATGAGCTAATACTTTGCAACACTTTAAACATTACAACTTGCTTATATATAAAATTGAAAGGCATGAAAGCAATTACACAGATTCTGTTTTCAAGTATAAGTTTAACATACAAATATCTATTTTAGTAAGGGAGAGTACAGAGACTTTAGGCAGTATTGGAACAAAACATTGCCATCTATTCTCAATGGAAGATCGTTAGAGTCTCGGTGCTCTTGTATAGTTGTATCTAACATATTTCACTAATCACATTTCTATATAGTGGCATAATAATTACATAATCGAGATTTAGGTGTACGGTGTATCAAAATATGATTTTATTAGAGAAAACATAATAATACTGTGTATTAACAAAGAAATGACGATAGTACTAAATTAGAAATTCACCATTAACATGTTTTCGATGGTAGGATAACTGTCATCTGAACCAACTCCCAACTATTTCTCAGAAACATGTCCATTTTCTTTGATATCATTAGGAGAAGCAACTCCATTTTCTTGCTTCTTCTTCTCCTCTTCTTCTTTCTCCTTTTCAGCTTTCAATTTTTCTTCTTCTTCCTTTTCCTTTTCAGCTTTCAATCTCTCCTCTTCTTCAGCCTTTTCTTTCTTTTCTTCTTCAGCCTTCAATCTTGCTTCTTCTTTCACAATGTCAAAACCTTTAATCAATCTCTCCAAACAAGTATCACCATTATCATCACTAGACTTCGGCATCAAATTCTCTGCTACATCAGCTGGAGTCATTTTAGTCTCCTCCAACAATTTCTCAATTGTGGGAAACAATTCATGTGAGTCCAAATTCCAGTAATTCTTAGCCAAAACTTTGAATGATTCAAAACAACAATATGATAACTCAATGTGCTTATCCATCCTTCCCCTCCTAATCAATGCCGGATCAAGTTTTTCGACATAATTAGTGGTGAACACAAATATCCTCTCTTCTCCACAAGTAGACCACAATCCATCAATACAATTCAACAATCCTGATAAAGTCACCTGCAATCACAAAGATAAATTCTCATCAACATAACCAAGATTATACTTTTATATCCATATCATTTACAAAACGTAACATGCATATTTTATATTTTCTTCTCGTTTTATTGGACTAATATATAAAGAATTTGAGACCGGTGCATGTCAGTATGTATCATGACTGACCTCACTACCCTTCTTATCCTCATCTTTCTTGAGCTCCTTCTCAACTTTACTCTTGTCCTCATCCTTCTTCTCCCCTGAATCTCCCTTCTTCTTCTCCATTTTCTTCTTCTCCCTCTGCCCGGTAAGATCAAGAGAACAATCAATATCCTCAATCACAATAATCGACTTACTACTCGTGTCAATCAACAATCTTCTCAACTCAGTATTATCCTTAACAGCAGTCAATTCAAGATCATAAACATCATATTTCAAGAAATTAGCCATTGCAGCAATCATGGTAGATTTTCCAGTTCCAGGAGGACCAAACAACAAATATCCTCTTTTCCAAGCCTTCCCAATTTTCCCATAATACTCTTTAGACCTACTAAAAGTCTCAAGATCATCGATTATCTCCTTCTTCTTCGTTGCCTCCATCGCCAAAGTATTGAAACTAGCAGGATGGTTAAACATAACATGGCTCCATAATCTCCTCCTACCATACCCTCCCCCCTCGCTTTTGTTATTCGTAAACAGCTTCCTCTGCCTCTGTTGCACTGCAATCTCCTTCCCTTCATCAAGAACATGCTTCAAATAAGACTCAGTCACAACCTTCCTATGTTTTTTGTGAAAAGTCAACGTAAAGAATCTCTTTTCATCTTCTCTTGGGTAGAAAGATATTGATTGTCTATTAGGGGGGATTTGGCTTGATGCCCACCAAAGTTTCACACCTTCAAATTCATCGTTGACTTCTTCATAATCATCCATGCTGAGTACTACTACTTCACTTTCACGAAGAACTCTGGCTTTCAATCTTTTGGCCTGTGATCATACCAGAATTTTTATATAAGGAGCGAATAACTTTATATCATATAAGTAAGGTAATATATAAAAACTTTCGGGCGAACCGCATAAGAATTTTTTTTTTAAAAGAAACGTATATTTTTCAAAAAATTAGGGAGGCGACTGTCCTATGCCCCTAGTTCCTCGATTACCTGTGATGAAGAATTCTTTCCTAAGTATCTTTCAATGGAGCTGAAGGCTTTGCTTCGTTCGAACCACGAATCGCCTTCGAATTCATTGAAGGTGATCTGGATGTAGGGGTAGAAGAAGGAAGTGATTTTTTTTGAGTATCTTTTGATTTGGTTACGAAGTTGGTTAGGGAAGTAGTTTTGGTACATGGTGTAGAGGAACATGAGTGTTGCTACTGAGGATCCAAATTGAGTAAATATTTCAGTCATCATGTTGTATTTGTTTTATGTTTGAATTTTGATTTTCAAGATTATGGTGAAGGTGTAGAATTTATTGATGAAGATGGTGATTTTCAAGATTATGTTGAAAGTTCAGAGTTTACTGGTGATGAAGTGCGCCTGGTATAGAGCATCTGAGCATGTATTTATACTGAAATGTGTTTATGGATTATTTTTATTCATCCATTTGTTTTTTTCAATATAAATGAATGGTTGATAGTCATTTATATATCATAAATACAACCTAATATGTGATACATATAGCATAAGTAATTAATCAAAATGTAACTAATTATATTACTCCTATTACAAATTTGGTGCCTATCACAATATCCCAAAAATCATAAAAAGTTAAAGGATTCATATTAGATTTCATTGTTATAGTCTACTCCACTATTAATTAGTTCCTTCCATGATTCGGTGGGGGCAATTAGGACACAATTACAATTTAAATGAACAAAATGTATTAATTTAGGAGTCGAATGATAAAAGAAAAACATTAGACGTTCAAGACCTTTTTGACAAAAAAATAAATTTATTTTATTTATTTTTGTTTATTATAACGAGTATATTATAATGAGTATATATTAATTAGTATAATGAATATATATATATAATATATATATATATAATTTAAAAAGTTATGAAATTAGCCGTCTGCCTGATTCAACTACTGTATATAAACGATACAATCCAAATATAAAAAAAATTCAAAACAAGTTATGAAAGGAGCTGTTTGCGTGCCTTTGATTCCGCTAGTTATTGTGAAGTGAAGTTTTCGATTTCGAATCGAACTTTGAACTTAAATACATAATTGTACATTGAAGAATTATAATTAAATAATATTATAAAAGTATTTTTAAAATCAAATTTAATAATATCAATAAGGAATAAGAAGTATTTTGTGTTCAAAGTTTGAATACGAAACTGAAAATATCAATTAAATTACAGAGAATATAAAGTTAATAAAATGGAATGATTGAATGAAAAGATTATCTCATTGAATTGTTGTATTTCACATAAGTGTGGGCCTATAGTATGTTAGTTCTTAAATATGTGTTATTTTTTGTTATTCTTCCCGTACTAATTACTGTAATACATGCAAGAATATCTTCGATATTTCCGCCACATCGACGTTATTCTTCATTTAACCTCTAAGCCACATGAAAACAAACTCACGTGTTACGGCTACTAATTTCCACCGGCCGCCACACCTACCTACACGCCCGTAAAATTTGCCATTCGACTCCATACCGCCTACATCTTGGGCCAAACGCAAGACAAACCGACGTCAAACCTTATTTAATGTCCTTTTGATTTAATTAAACCCGACGCCAACATTTTAATTAATTTCTTTTTGATTTATTTTACCCCGACGCCATACCGCCTCTATCAGTATGTAAAGAACTTTTTAACTTCGACGCCAAACCAACTCTAATGAATAATTTTTTTTAAGTTAGCAAATTCCGACGCCATACCGCTTCAATCGACGCTAAAATCGACGCCTTGGGATGAAATTTCGCAATTTTGGAAAAAACACTGTTAAGATAATAATATATAAAAGAACGGGTCGCATTCTCGTCTTATTCTCGCTTATTAAAATCATACAAATATAAAAATATCAAAGATCCAATTCATATTACAAAACATATAATTCATATAACAAATACAACAAAAAGATCCAATTAATATAAAAACTCAAATATATTAAACATCTAACATTAATTCATATAAACATCAAACATTCAAAAACATAAAAAACCAAATTTACTCCTTTCAAACTTAAACAGTATTCCCTACAACAAAAGTTACAAAAATAAATTACATATATTCATCAAACTACATTATTAAAGATAATAAAGAAAATAAAACATAAAAAATGTAATAATTACATTTTTGAAGTGTTTGATTCAACCACTTTCTACAAAAACAACATAATAAATAATATCTATTAGAAATTACCTCTTTGAATTCACCTACAAAATAAAGAAAGTGAATAAGTTATTAATAATTACCTCTTTCAATTGACCACTTTGAAGTCACCTACAAAATAAAATAAAATTTGAAGTTAGTACACAATCAAATTATGGAAATGAAATTAATAACGTAAAATAAAGAGGATATTATGTTGAGGGTTTGGGAGAAATAATGTTGAAATGATTTATAACGCGAGATATATATGTTGAATATGAAAATTTCAGATAGCCCGTCGCCATCCCGACGTTAAATGAGGCCATTACTTTATTTGAATTTCTCACTTTTTCGTGGAGGCGGAAATCAAATTTTGACTGCCGCCAAAACCGACGCCATACCGGCTGCTTGTTCTTGAAAAAAATGGATCGCAGTAATATTTACGGACCGCCGCCAAATCGCTTCTCCACACCGCCGCCAAAGTTCTCCATCTCCGTAAAAAAACACAAGTAAAAACCAAACTCCCTCGCGATATCTCAGCGATAATGTCCATATCACGCTTTTCAACATAATATCAATACATAATCAATACAAAGTACACTAATACACTTCATCAGGCATTTCAATACTTAAGTTTAATACAAAGTTGTCAATTACACAATGAAAACTTATAAATTCAAAAACATTTGGATTATTAATTGTCTTCAAGTGAGTCATTACTATCATTCGGGGCCAAAATAGCCTTCCCCATCATCATCAATCTTAGGCTCCTGCCGTAGTCCGACTCGTAATCCGAATCATTCCATGATTTTGATACAATACATCGCCCTCCTTTTCAAGAATAATCTAAAAACGCCCTAAACTAAATACTGATTGACAGACCAATAGGAACCTAAGAGGTCATGATCCTCTCGAAGATATCTTCAGTATTCAAAGCGATATTATCCACATTTTGCATATGATTTCTAATCGATACCCATTAGTATACATCCAAGAACGATCTTGAGACATTTTAACTAAATTTATTGAAATTAAATCGGGTTACTAATTATTAATAATCATTTTATAAATTATTAACATTTGAAAAAATGATGAAAATCACCCATATACCTTTAACCCTAACTTCAGGTAGCGAAAGCGATTGTTAAATTATCAAGAACACTGGTAAAACCTTCAATTTAAAATTAAGTGGTTAAAGTTGTTTGTGAAAAAATATTTTTGGCAGACATGTAAAGCGCATTTTGCAGGAGTTTTTTTGGGACGGTAGTGTTTTTGGAAGGAGTATTTCTTTTAAGAGGGAGTGTTTTATGTACCATATAATGTTTCTATTCTCGTTTTGGTTTTAAAGTTGTCGGGCAGTACATACCGACCATCCCGACGCTAAAGAGTGCTGTCAAAAACAGACTGCTCTCATAAGCAAACTAACAACTATCGCTTGAAACAATACTAAACAACAAATTCGAAGAGAATATTTAAGCATCAAACATAACACAATACATATTATTAAACACAATATTTAAACACGAAATTCGAAAGTCGTTCGTACATAAAAAACTTAAACACAATATTGAAATACTAAACTCGAAGTCTTTCATACATCAAAAACTTAAACACAATATCAAATACATAACTTAACGATTTACGGTACATATCGGCACCGAAGAAGATCACATCAAGCATTTACTCGGCATTGTCTTTACTACGCTTGGAGATCAACAATCTTGACCGTGCCACCCGGCGCCTAATGTTATGTTCTATAGCAAATTCATGTCACCCATCAAGAAACACAAATGTTGGCGCCCATCAATGGTCTCTCAGATAAGCATCGAATGATAAACGCGCCTAATTCCACTTTCGCATAACAAAGTCCTTTCAAGCTCGATGGTAGTTCTTCTTCCCACAACGCTTAGCGGAATTCCTCTCGTTAATCAAATAAACATTAATTTAATACAAGAGAAACATTCAAATTAAGAAACACAATACATAATACGCTTACGGTAGACGACAATCAAGGTCTAACATTAATCTTAAGAAACAATCGATCACCACTGTTTCTTTTGTAATGCATAGCATCTATTAACAACATCGAGCATTAACAAATCAACACAATAATTGAACAAATATAACTTTGATATATATTAAAAAGTATACGACAATAAACAATAATGACTATATAATTGGATATTTAAACAATTAACAATGAAAATTAATCAATAATGATGTACCATTGCACAATAATTGACAAACATACCTTCTTCGATCGGAAGGGATTGAAAGGGTTGGAAGGTTAAGAAGGTTTTGTTATTTTTGTTTCTAAACTGCTATTTTTATAAGCAACTGTGGCGACGGTCCGTATAAATTATATTTTAATATAATAATAAATAATGGCGTAGTCTTCGCTGTTAGTAAAGATCGGGCGTCAACTGCCGCCAACTCCAACGCCCTTTATGTTGATATGAACTCTTATTTTATGTTTTTGTTAAATTTATGATTCACGTAATGTTATAGGATATACGATATTGTTATATGTAAATAATTAGTGGATATGGATTGATTCAATATGAAATGTTACGTTTTCCGACATATCACATGTAAAGTATAGAGTTACAAACTCTTATCTATATTAACGTGTGGTAGTTCAATAGTGAAGAACGATCATCGTATAATATACATAATAAATGTATGTAATGTAATTATAGTATATGTAATTATGATTGTCTTATAACAAAATATACGATAATATATGTAATCTATTTCATATTATTAGTTATGATTGACTTAAAACATATAATAAGAATTGCAAACACAGTTATAATAATTTTTTGGGAAAAAAATATATGCCGATTAACAGGTTATGACACTTTTTACGAATACGAATGACCAAATTTTGTAAAGTTATCGACGCCGAACCGACACAAACCGCTCCATTTGGGATCACTCGTGAGCTGGGAAATCCCACGCCGAATCGACGCTTACACCACGAATACATCATCTTGCATTCCCACGCCTAACCGTAAATAAAGATTGGAAGCCCGACGCCAAACCAACGCCTTCCCGTTGCCATTTATTGAGTCTACGAAAAAAAACAGATAACTTAACAGAACACAGTTCTATACGAGTCCAACCTACAAAACAAATCAACACAACACACCAACAACACACATCAAGTCCGGTAACACACCAACAACACACATATTTTATCCTAAAACACATAACAACATATATTAACACACCAACAACACACATATTTTATCCTAAAACACATAACAACATATATTAACACATATATTAACATACCAACAACACACATATATTATCCTAACACACATAACAACATATATTAACACATAACAAATACAAAGTCCCAAACACAAATACAAAGTACCCAAATACAAATATATTATCCTAAAACAATAAAATCTATCATTTACAAAGTACGAAATACAAAGTATCAAATACAAATAACTAATCAAGTCCGGTAATATCATTCGACGGGGTCTCCCGAGGCTTCGGGGCGCCGGGTCTCCCGAGGCTTCGTGGCTGGACCGTAATCTATGTATGGGGCGCACGCCTCGGCCCCGTCAGACGCGCGGAGGCGGGCGTATACCGAGCCTGAAAAGATTCCATCCATTTCGCTAACAAACCGGCCGCCGGTGGGCGCTCTGCAGGAGATGTGACGGCTAACGGTGGTAAAGTGCTCTCCATCGAAGCCGCCGCTAGGGGCGCCATCACATAGCCTAGCTCAGCCCAAATCGCCTCTACATTCGAGACCTCGTTTTTCAACTTTTGCTGCTCACCCAATCGCGTGACCAAATCCAGCCATTCTCCTCCCGAACCTCGCCTCAAGCCTCCTCAAACTCTCCGCTCGAGCTCCTCCATCACATCGCCAGCTGGGCGGAGGCTGTGTACTACAATCGATCATCCACAAGCAGTTCGCAAAGAACAGAGTACAACCTCGCACTAAAAACCCTTCCTCAACTCCGCCACGGCATCCGTGGAGGTCCACAACGACTTCACTAGCAGATACTCCAACGGATCCATATACTCCCCGAACATCTCGTTGAATCGAGGCTTGTACTGCTCCTGCAATTTGAACACATTCACAATAAGGGCTGGATATTTAAAAAATAAACAATAAACAAACAAACTAAATATACTTACATAGGAAACCACCAAATCTCTCTCGGTAGTAAATTTTGCCTGCCTCCTCACCGCTTCCTTATCCTTTTTCTTATTTAGCTCCATAAAGTATCACCTAACGCAAGTTCTTCTTCCCAGCCTCCTTTTCTATTGAAACACAAATAAAGAAAACTTTAATTAGGATTTCAACAAAATATTTGAATTAAATAAAAACAATAAAAAGAAAAAATTTCTTACCTCCTCATGTATCCTGGTAAACATCGACTTACTCCCAAGCGGATGCGCCACTATCCGCCTGGCCCCGAGATGCATTCCGACTCGCTTGTATCGAGATTCGCCGGCTCGGGATTCTGGGCCCAATGCCGATATATCGCCTCTAATCGGGCCTCTGCGTACACCAGCCTCTACTTTGGTCGCTACAAAGTGTATCAACTGGCCCGATACCTTCTCGGTAGCCTTCCCCTTTCTCCTCGCCGCCAAGAAGCCTCCACTTCTTCCGCAATCTCCTTGAACAAGTGTCACCGGAGTTATTAGGTCCCATTTGTAATATTATCTCCTGAAAGACAAATAAAATAAAATTTCATTAGACGTGCTGTTTACTAAAAATATTTAAACAACTTTTTAAATCCAACCAAAATTTTATACTTACCGTGAACGATTTTATTTTATCTCAAGGATCGACGAATCTTGGCTACGACTTCAATTTTAACTTCGATAGATTCCCTCGCTCACTGGCCGCTGAGTAACCTGTTAACTTTATGACCGACTCACCCTAAAGAAAAAAAAGAAAAAATTAGATAACATAAATAAAAAATATAACTAATTCAATCAATTTAGACAATATTACCGTACTTACGAGTTAAGGGAAGACTTTCAACTTCTTTCTCCCAATCGGCAGTCATTTGTCGATCTGGCCATCCTCAGACATAACGCGGCCACTGCCGCCCTTCTACGCCGCCCGAGTCCGATCCCGCCTCCGAAATAATAATCTAATTGATTACATAATAAATAATCAATAACAAATCAACAATCTAATTAGGATTAACAAACTAATTACTAATTCAATAAACAATCAATAATCTAATTCACATTCGATAATCAATAATCAACAATCAATAATAAACAATCAATAATCAAATTCAATAATCACATTCAGATTACTAATTCAATAATCTAATTCGGATTAACAATATAATTACTAATTCAATAATCTAATTCACATTCGATAATCAATAATCAACAATCAATAATCACATTCGGATTACTAATTCAATAATCTAATTCGGATTAAAACACAATAAACAATGTAATTACTAATTCAAACTCAATCAACAATCTAATTAATAATTAAAACTAAATAAATAATCTAATTATTAATTCAACATCAATAAACAATATAATTAATAATTCAAACTAAATAACAAATCTAATTAATAGTTCAAACTCATTAAACAATCTAATTAATAACTAATATTAAACATTCAAATGAAATCTAAAACATTAAAAAAAACTAACCTTAATCAATCAGTGCTGTGGGGTTTCCCAATCGAGCTTCAACTGAGAGATGGGGCAAGGAGAAATGATCAAAGGAAGGTGGTTAATAGAAACTAAACGTTGTAAAGTAGTTATACTGGTATCGAAAGTTCACATCGAAAACGTAAAAATCTACATCGAATCAGAAAAATGTATATTAAAATTGTAAACAACCAACTATTGTGAAAAAATTAAATTTTTTTCTAAAATGATCATCTATTTCAAACTGGCGAGATATGCTATGTTTGTTTAAGCTTCTTATGATAGATTTTAGAGATGACGTGGATTTAAAAATAAAGATGGAAAATTATTTTTAAAAAAAACGTGAAAATGTATGTCAATCAATTTAAATTGATGATGGATATTGACATTTAATTACTTTCTTCTTCCATTTGCATGGTAATCACAAACAAGAGTACGTTTCATTTGTTAATTGATCTAAATAAAGTCGTTGAATGAGAGAAAGGTATTGCCCCTTGGAAAGTGAAGGGAAGGGGTTCTTGGTCCTTTTTAGATTTTATGTTACGTTCATATCTGCAAAGGCCAATAATAAGCCAGGTTAAAAGTACGCAAATTCTTGAAGACGTGTATTGTGAGTTGTGACATCATTGTAATGGACCTCAATGACGTCCAACAGTCCAAGTCATACAGTAATAACACACACGGGGCTACAGAGACGACTAACTGATTATTTAAACTAATTGTTAAAAGTGTCAAAAGTTATAGATGAAATTAATAGTTTTAGAGTTGAAATATGAAGTCGTATCTGCTTTCACACATGACTATTGGCTTTTAATATGATGCTACCAGACTATTTTAAGGTTCCGTAAGACACCCCAACTTAATCCTGCGCCTGAGACTTTTTAAATAGCCTATACACTCGACTTCATACACCCAATTTCACAAATAAAACGACTATATCACCCTTAAATACAGATTGAGTCATAGTAAAACGACTATTTCATTCCTAACACTAGTATGGTGTGAAATGACTATTTTGTCTTCTCCTATTTCCAAAATTTAGTAGTTGTAGTTTCATTATGGGCAAATTGTCATTTCACTATGACCTTAAATGTGTATTTTAAGGCATTATAGTCATTTCACTAATGAAAATTAGGTGCATGAGTCAAAGCTAGAGTAGACACTAAAATATAAGTGCCTGCATTAATTAAAAATAAGACAGTACTACATGTATTAATTCAAAACCATATTACGCGCCTTTCATCCACTGCTCAAATTAATACTAAAATCAATATCTTATGGATGTACATAGCATCGATCATCTAAACCACTCAGACAAGCTGTTGAGCATATTCAATACGCAGATAAGTTCCTACCAATACTCCCGCATTAACCAAGTTTTTCTAAATTCATAGACGCAATCAAGGACTGACCTACGATAAGACAAGGCAGTCCTCGAGGTACACCTTATGTTGATTTGGTAAAAATAAATGTTTGACAAACATTTTAAAGTGTAACTTATAAGTTGAATCAACTATGTCAAATGTTAGCAAATTCTAACTTTTATTTCAACTATTTTTACTAACTTATGTTTCTATTAATAAAAAGAATTACCATTATCCTCAATATTCAACTTTGTACTATTTACCATTCATTTAATAGTCATAAGATATAATTCTTAGTTATACCAACTTTTAACATTTTACTTTTTATTTAAAAAAAATAAAATAAATAACATAACATTTTTAGTCATAAAAATATATTTTTAGTTATAATTATTTTTTATATTCTTTCAAATATTAAATTATAAATAAATTAATATCATAAAGATAAAAAATAATATATAAACGAGATGCATTGAAAACATTTTTACCCTTTCTACAAATTATAAGCTATCGTTATCAAAACACGGTAAAAAAAATTTCATTATACATGTTACTCAAACAAATCAAAACAAATTCGACAACTTATATTTAATCTACTTATAAGTTACATTTATAAGTTATAAAAATGTTTAGCCAAACGGCCTGAAGCGCATCGTGCACCAAATAGTTGAAAACTGCATTCATGGAATTGATAAGTTTTCACTAAAATGATTCTTGAAGCTTTCTTGACCAAATGGGGGAAAGGATTTAAGAAGGTGAGTGTTGAGTACCAGCTTCATTTTAAAGCAACAATAATAAAATGGGTTCTTAAAGCTTTTGACCAAAGAATAAATTTTAATATAATAATGGGTTCTTGAAGTTTTCTTCACTAAATAATTTTTTTAACATAAAACGGGTTCTAGTTGCATCAAATAACTGATTTTGGGGATTTTAGATGAAAAGTGCATGTATTTAATTTAGTTGAAAGTTCGAATTGGGAATAGGTATGGTTAATAGGTGTGTTATAAAAGTTTGGTTAGGTTATATGTTATGAATTAACAAAAATATCCTTCTAAATTTAAATTCATTAAAGTCAAATGCTCAAAAAATGGATTATTGAAAGTTCATGTGTTAAAAATTGTTGGAAATCAATGAAATTGATTCCCTTTTATTATGCCCATGTAATCAAGCAGATCAATTTATTTAATGGCTTATTAACGCGATACTGTAACTTAAATAGTTCACCTTAAGAATGTAGGCCATTAGCTTGGGTTCTCAGTATAATTTAAGCAGGCTATGAAATATTGCTAGATCTTTACTATTAATCGTTATAATAATAAGAATTTAATAATTATTATTATTATACAACTTACTATTATCTCAGCCTCAAGGCCACACATACAACGAGTTTCAATTATATTTCATGCAATTTAAATTAAACGAGATTCTTATATTGGCATTTATCTCAATATTTATATATTTGTCAAATATATATCATAAACATCAATTGGTTAAACTTGCAATTTTAATCACTGGGTTAATTGAAATTGATGAATAACTGATAAGTTATTCGATAATGACTGCTATATTTTAATTGACTTGTTAGTTAATTAAAATGGAACAACTCACTAAATGACTCATTATTTTATCAGGGCCATAACGGTCTAATTAAGTTAACGAAGTTAAACCGATTTCTTAACGTAGCCGCTTTAACGATCGATTATGTTTTTTGGTATTTAAAGAAAGAACAAGGTTTTCATTTCATGAAAAAACACTTGCCTCCCCTTTTCTCAAACCGCCTCCCCAAGAATGCAAGATTTTCTTCCAATTTTGTTCCTCTACAACTCTCTCTAGCAAGCTCAAGTCTACGGATTCGTTTCCCTTGCCAGCAATCTAGAGGATGATCATTTTGTGCATTGCTTTGGAGAGGTTTTCAAGTGGGCTTTTCACCCGGTGGCACTTGTGGGTTTTGATCGCTTTCATCTTCCGCCGCAAACGTAAAGTTAACTCTATTATTCATAATCAGAATTTATGTGTTTTAATAATATACATTATTTTGAGGATTCGGGAGTATGAATCTTTAAAAGCTTAATCACAAATATAATTCATACTACATTCTAACAAAAATCATCTCAAATGTGATTTGAAAAGTCGAAAGCTTTATGCGATATTTGAAATGCTTTTCGTCATATGGCAGATGAAATTTAACCTAGATATTTTAATTAAAATATAGGCTTTTTGGTTTGCACCCCCCCCCTCCCGAACTATTAAGCACTTTTCTACGTAGCCCCTAAACTTCTATTTTGTCTAAAGCACTCTGCATTTTTCCCAGTAGCCTCTTGAACTTTTCTTTCTTTCTTCAGCCATCCCCCCTCACTCCCCTAGACCCAATTTCAACTAAAATACATAGTAAATACAATGAAATGACTATGTTATTCCTACATTATACCACAAGAGACAAAACGTTAAATGAAGGACAACCTATATTAAAATGACTATTTTGTTCTAATAATTATACTTCAAAGATACACTAAAGTATACCTTGAATTTGTACCATAAACATAAAATTTGATTATTATATCAATTGAAGCCATGGAATTAATTAGTGATTTCATTTGTCAGCAAAGTGGTTTCAAGGCTTGGTAAGGAGGTGCATGGATGATTGTGCAAGTGTGAAAGTGTAAGGCAGTTAAGAAAGGAGTGTCTTTATTTTAATTATATAAAATATTTTAAAACGTGTCTCTATTCTCTTACGTAGTGTCATATGGTAAAATTGTCATTTAACCGTTTAAAAAAAAAAAAAAAGTCAGAAATTAGGTCTGGGGTCATGTCAGACACAGAAGCTGGGGCCGTCCGAAAATCCACAGTATGGTGCCTACACAAAGCATTACAAACTTTGCGACTATATCGAAATTATACGAGGCTATGCCTCTCACTCAAAAGTCAAAAATATATGTATTACCTTGTATAATCTAAGCTAATTATCACGTGTGAGGCATAGAGACTTAAAACATTAAATTTTATTATTGTATGGACGTATTCGTATCATGTTAATAAATTTATAAATTGATTTCGATATAGTAAATTATTTGGAGCTATCTTATAGCGTACTCTTGATATACTAATCATAAATTAACTGGTATTAAAAATATATACTATTAAGTCAATAATCGAAGTCAGAACAATTTCCAAACACATAGTTATATACTAGTTAATGAGTCTCACAATTGTTCATCTAAATACTTAAACTAACTCGTCAGAATATCATTAAAGATTAACGATCACCAACATTAGTTTTGTAATAGCTCTTACATATTTCATGAATTCAAAACGCATTTAAGACTTCATTTAGATACGGTTGTAAACAATGACCTTTTTTCCCCAAAATACCTAATTATCATGAGCAATTGTTGAATTACACAACTTATTATCAAAAAGTGCTTCAATTAAACTCTGAGTTGCTTAAACTTTAAATTAATTATCAAAACGTATTATCTTATAATTTTAAATAATTATTAATTTGCACTCTATCCCCAAGCTTCCGACCTCGCCACAAATATTATCTGTAGAAATTTTATTAAATAATCAAGTATTAATTTATCAATTTTCTACTATAGTTGATAATTGCAAAATCAGAAAAGGAAAAAAAAAACTCAAACCCCTCAGATTTAATCGCACACCGAAAGATAATTTATCAAGCTTTCTATTATATGATATCAGTAAACTAAAAAATGAAAAGAATCATAAGTTATCGATTAATTTAACACTCTATCCCCGAAATGCATGCATAAAAAATATTATCTATTACGCTTTATTAAATAATCGGTATTAATTTATCGAGTTTACTATGCTTGATAATTGTAAAAACCTCAAACCCCGCATATGGCCGGGCAATCAGGCTAACTATCTGATCTTCACTCATTGATAAATCAAAATAAAAAATAAAACAAGGAACTAACAAAAAATTATCATTAATTTAGCACCATATCCTCGAGTAGGATCGCCAAAAATATATATTAGATAATATTAAATAATCTAATTATTAATTGATCACCTTCTACTATAGATAATAATTGAAAAAAATTAAAAACAAGCACCTATCCCCGAGTCTGTGGATCGTTGTAGAGTTTTATGTTAATCGGATATTAATTTATCGGGCTTCTATGATAGTTGATAATTAAAAACTAATTATTAATTTAACACCATCCCAGCGAAAAAAATATTATCTCGAGGGAGTTTATTAAAGCTAAATAATTGATTATTAATTTATAGAGTTTTTAAAAAGGGAAAAAAAGGAAAAACCAACCCAGCTCGAGTATTAATTTATCGTATGCTTCTACCGGTGAGTTACACAGTAAAAAAAATCCCTCCTATGACCTGACAATTGAGTATTAATTTATAGAATTATTAATTTGAAGAATTTATCCCCGAACAGACCGACTAAATATATTATTTGTAGAAGTGACAATCAGCTTTAACAAAAAAAGAACCCTAACTGCCAGTATGGACTGTGTTCACTTACATGCGTTACACTTTTATAACTATAACTATGATATAATAAAAATGTCAAAAAGAGTGACATTCAATAATTACAATCCCATTAAGCTTATAATCATATAATAACAAATTTCAAGACAAAACAATTATTAAGAAATGTTTAATTTTAAAAATTGATTATAAACTGGATTTGCTAAGATCAATAACATATATTAAAAAGTTAAATAAACAAGAAAAGGAAAGCAATAGAATGATACCAACATGCCAACATATACATGCAATTTCGTACCCATCAAGCTTTATGACGCTTATTCGATCACAAATTTAAAAAGCGACTATGACTTCAAACCGACTCCTACTCCTCCAACTTCGTCAATCTGCCGAAATTGCCTTTCGAATCAACATCTCGATCGCACTTCTTTCTCCTCAGAAGGGTTCCGAAGATCGGCTAAGATGTCCTCCAATGGCCAAGGCTCGCTTCTACTGCCGGATTTCGAAAGTGTGTGACTACGGGTGGTCACAAACACTACGATTTATCAAACGCATCAAATGGGCATAGACAACATAAGTGGAAATTCAAGATGGTGGAATCGACTTTGGCCTCTTTGATTGTACTATCGGGGATATTTATGTGGCAGCATGGTACCTGCCAATGCATCTCTTTCCCTCCTGGTGATTACGCCTACACGCCTCCTACCCCAGAAAGACCCCACTCCTGGCCCATGCCTATCGACCTCTACTGCTCAGACGGAATTTTGTATATAAAGGGCATCTTTCATTGGCCATGGCCGTGACCGAGGCCCAATATGGCTCACCATCCTTCATGTATTTCAAATTAACATCTTTAATATCTTCCTCGTAGCTACACAGTTAGCAAAGTGGCCATGCCAAGACTTCCTGCACTTCTGGCACAAATTGGACATTTAAGGCCATTTATCTCCGGATCCTCCTGATCTTAGCTCCGTCTCGGTACTTTCTCTTCGTGGAAATAGGAGATTATAGCGTCCAATCCGCTGGTGACACTCAATTCGCGAATACTCTCTTTTCAAGATGTTCGTCAGGTCACAAACTTACACATATCCCTACAGCAGCCTGTCGTAATGTGTAGTCAGTAAGCCTGGGATGATGGTCCACTGCTTTTCCACCATAAAGAATACGCTTAAACAAGCATCCTCCCAACCCCGAGTAACTGCACCGCCTTCGCATGGTACTTCAATGTGTCGCTTACCCCAAGATGCTCCCTTTAATTTTGGCCTGATGACCCGCCTTGAGTCCTCCGCCTCTTTAACTAACAATTCTTCAACCCCCATAGACCTTACTAAATTGTGAACCCCTAATCATGGCTTCGTATTCCGCCTCGTTATTAGTCAAGGGAAAGCTAAACCGTAGGCGAGAGCTTCTCCTTTCGTGTCCTATTGATTTAATCTAAAGACCTAACCCCTTTTCTCTATTACGGGCGCCATCCACAAACAACGCCCACCGAGGCCACTTTCTCAGCTGGGTCTCAGTAGAATGAAAGTCGAAGTTGTACACTCGACAAAATTCGCACGTTGAGCTTCATGCTGGGTTCAGGGAGCGATGGGATATATCTCTGAATTCACTCAACTCGAGCAGCCTGTGGTTAAACGCTTACAAGGCCGGATTCAGTCACAGACCTGACTGGCAGACTGGCACGCCTTTGGGCTTTTCACGAGACCACACCGCAATACCCTATAACTAGGTACCTCTCCTCGGTATCCTCATGACACGGGTTAACGTAATATATGGGCATTTGTTTCGTCAGCCCCTTTACTACCCGCTAACCGCTGAGACCGAATATTACATACTGTGAATCGTTTCTCCGGTTCCGTTGACAAGAATTTAGTGGGGAACCCAATATTCCTTCGCCTTTTCAAACGCCTCAGATTCATGGTCTCAGTAAACTTTCTTCGACATTCGCCCAAACTCACATGTAGGTTTTTTTCGCCTCGACTAAGCATAACCGATTTCTAGCCAGACATCCGTCGCCTTCGTAACTCTTTATAGCTCTTTGGGGTCGCATATCCATAAGCGCCTTTATCTTGTCCGATTCGGCTCAATCCTCGTACCATCATATAACTCCAAGAATTTCCCCGAGAGCGACTTTGGGTTCACTTTCTTAACCTCGCTTCTTCCTAAGTTGTTAGTTTCCTAAGATTTACCGTATGTTCGGCCTTCACCCTACTTTGACCAACATATCACAACATATCTCCATATTCCATCCAATTTGTCAGGCAAAGATTTACCGACCATCCGCTACGATGAGTCTCAAAGATTTTTTCGCTCAAACGGCATAACCCACAAGAATACAAACTATACTCGGTTATGAACGCTGCCCTTCCTCATCTTCAGCGCCATACGGATCCGATGGTACCCCAACAAGATCCATGTTTAAACACCTCATGGCTCAGACTCTGCCGACCAAAGTCACTCTAAGTACGGTAGTAGATAGAGGTCTGGGGCATGCTTATTCAAATTCATGGTCTGTGCACACGCGCCACTTTCCACTAGATTTTGACCAATACAACGCTTTTGCCACCCATTTAGAAATTGTAATTCTCGTATGGCCTGCTGGCCATAGTAGAAATTGGTATCCTTGATGGTATCGCCAGTTTTCCTACCAAAGAGTCTTTCTTTGTTTTAATCGCCTAGCCTGATCCACATATACCGGTGCAACGCGAGCATGACCTCACCCTTCATATCCTCAGTCCCCATGCAAAAATATCTTCGAACTCTGTATTAACGCCACCAACTTCTTTTTGATGCCTGTTCTAACTCTATCCATCCTCAAGGTCCGTTCGCATTTCCCCTTTGAAAGGGATACTCCACCTCCTCGTAGGCATAGCACCCTCGGCACCTTCCCTTTCTTTGAACGGGTTATCTTCCTCCTCCTTCTTGACCGAATTAATCTCCATGTGATTTTCCCGAGCCCGCTTCGCTGGGAACCCCTTAGGTTTCCCATTTACTGGAGGTACCGAGGTTCGCAACACCTTCCTCGTTTTTTGTCGATCCTCACATCTCTCCTATGCCCCCGGTCGGAACTCTATCTTGAGATGTCCCGAGAAACTATAGCCCTTATAGCTGTTAAGGTCGGACGACCGCAAGGCCCAAGTATATGACCGGGTTCTGACATTCAAGATCGAAATCGTGGTTCCCCATCGTGATAGTTTTATTCCCCGCCCCCATCAAGTAACTAACGATGTTATGTCCATCGCCTTATGGAGCGGCTCAGAAACCGTCATGGCGCGACAGAGGTTGAATACTTCTCGAGTCAACCCATCAAAAGTGAAAGCGCATGATAAGATCCACCGAGCTTCCCAGATTCAGCAAAGATCCGCCGACCACGAATTTGCACATCTGGGCTATGACCATGGTCATCATAAGGAATTCAATTCCTATTAACTCTTCATCTGCGGAAAATAACCTGTCACTTTTTATCGACGGGCCTGGAAGACTTGAGACGGACCTCTGAAACCTTCCTAGAGTTACGCGAATCACCCCTCCTGCGGGTCCTCCCGAGATTGTATCAATCCGACCCGTGAGTCTCGGCAGATCAGAAGGCTCTGGGTTTACTTGTGGCGGCGGCGGGCTCTTGCCATGTCGCTGGCCACTACGATAAGTTCCTCCCGTTGTATACTCTTTCAAGTATCCTCTCTTTATTAACTTCTCTATCTCTCGTGATCCAAAACCTTAATCATTAGTAAACATGGCTTACGCCGAACACGCAATATAGCGTTTTGTCCCTTCTGCCTGCAGTACCTCACCAGACCGGGCTTAGGGAGGAGTCTCTTATCTTCAATCTGAGCAGAAATCTGCTATTGGGTATCAAGTAGCGGCAGAACTCCGCCGCCCCCTCACCATTGCACTAATCCTTTTTGAGGCGCTATTCAAAATTTCTTTGAACCTTGCCTCGTCTCCGACAGAACTGGTCCAGACGGGAGTCTTCCTGAAGTACTTAGAACGCCTCGCTTCTCAGAGTGTCCAGAGGTCCTCGCCTAGATTCTTTATTTTCGAGATCCTCCAACTCAACATAATCGGCGAACCTGCCAGTAAGTTCATCTTCGGCGCGGGGTTTCTAACTGTGGCTTTTGAGTTTTCAGAGGACAACCCATGTAAACGCCATGGGTTACTCATGGTCGATCTTTAATTGTGGCATATTATACCGCATGATACTCTTCATGGTTTGCTTAGGCCCTGCCGATATCCATCATGCCCGGCCTATCCTCGGCATTTCAGATGTTGCATCCAAACTTTGCTAAGAATGATCGTCATTGCACGTGACGATAATTGGCGGTAGCTTACTTTCAATCCAAAGCTCATTGACAGTTATCGAAAATGCTTTAGCCGTAAATGTCGATTGTTGACGTTATGGTCATTTTTAAGCAAAAATCCTCAGAATGTTTCATCGGGTCCGCCCCATTAACCGGTAAATCATGGAGGCGAACTCCTCAGGGTAACGGATCCCGCCTGTTTATCAAGAGCGGCATTTTGGTCTTACTTTTTCTCAGTAACGGTCAAATTTTAATGTCATCATTTGTTGTTTAATTTGCCCACCTCAATAGAACTCCGATTGTATGGGTCCACGAGACAGCACCTGTCTTCAAGGGCTGCTTTCTCACGATTGTCTCGAAGTTCTCCTTACACCCTCACCGCTTCTGGGCCAGATCATCTCTGCTCCCCGTTGTTTATGTACTGACGACCAATCAGTTCTTTTCCCCGCTCTTTATTAAGTCAGTTTCGCTTTTACTCCGTTTTGTATTTCGCCAATATCCTCGCATTATCATTCCGCTGGCCGCCCGTTGATAAGACGTGACATAGGACGGTGACTCTCGACTCAGAACCGACATGCTTATATTTTCACGACTTCCTCAGATCGATCCCTACGACGGCCACTTGTTTTGTACAATTTACTGCTATTCGGACGTCAATTTAAAAGACTCAAGAGACCTTCTAAACTGACTGACTCCTCTCCAACTGGGTCAATTGGGTCGAAATTGCCCTTCGGGAATTGATCTCAAGACCACACTTTCTCCTCAGAAGGTTCCCAAGACGGCGAAGATGCCCTCCAACTGGTCATGTCCGTCGGGCCGTCTGGATTGAAGCGCGACTCATCAAGCACACAAACACTCATGACGATCACCAAGAATTAAGATATGGGACAAATATATGGAAATGGCAATTGTGGAACGAATCAAGCGCCTCCCTTTCGATTGTATTAATTGGAGATGATAAGTAGCATGGTACTGCCACAGACTTTCCTCATAGTGATTATCGGCCACGCTCCATCCTGCTGGCCGACTTCCAGACCCTGCCCATCGATCCTGACCCAACGTATTTCGAATTTTGTATATATATCATGCAATTTTCTCCTAATTCTCATATTGTTACCCATATAAAATAGTTAATTCTTTGACATCCTTTAGGAAGTTAAGTCTGTCTCCATCCCCGGATTATCATCTTCCTATCCTATAACATCACTTTCAGCCTCATCACTCTCTCCATCTCCTCATTTCATCATCAACTTCTTCAGATTCTTCAGAAGCCATACTTGAGATTGTATCTCCGTCGATCCATTGCTTGCGTCCTAGACATTGGAATTGTCTATAATCAAATTTTGTTTCTTGTTAGACTTTTTGTTTTGATCTTTAAGCCTTCGTTCAAGAGACCACCTCTCTTTAACTTGTCTACTTCATCATACACTATACTACTTTCGTGACACGTTGTTAAATTCCGAAAATCAAATTTAAAGCCCTCGATTATAAGTTTAATCGGTCACCGACCGATCGACAAATCAATTATAATTAAAATATTTAATACCGAATATATTTAATTGTTGGATAACGCTCAAGAAAAACTAGTTTAATCAGACAATATTAACTTTGCCATACTTTAATTAATTTCTTAAATTAATTTATATATATATAAATCATATAATAAACAAATAATACTACAACAAATAATTAATTAATATTATTAATTAAATAGTAACAGTATTAAATGTAATAAATGTATTAAATAAATAATAAAAATTAAAAGAAAAATAAATAATTGATGTCGTTCTCAAATAATATCAAATAGTTTAGAGAGACACCGTATTATCTAGGGCATTAATCACTATTTAGAAACCCCAAACATGTATTAACTATTCGTCATTACTCTTTTTAGGTTATTGAATTTGTAGTATTTAAAATAGCAAAACCATGTTAATTTACTTTTCTATTGTAATTCAATTACGGAGTAGTGATTCATGATTCAGATATCTAATGTCATTTGTGACCGATAAGAATTTATTTTTGAAAATATATAAATAAATAATAAATGTCATTAAATAAATATTACTAAATATTTAATTAAGTATTGTAATATCTAAAATATGTGTGGTTTTGAGAATAAATAAGATTTGGGAGAAATTATGGTATGGGTAAGTCTATAAAATGAAATTATCAATTTGATTTAGTTAAGAAGACATAATTAAATTAAAAATTTTAACTTAAAAATCTCTTAAATATTTTGATATGATCTTATTTTATTACATTCTTAAATTAATTATCAAACAAACTTTATAAAAAATTTATCAAGTTAATTAATTTTAAATTTAATTTTTTTAACAAACACCCTCTTCATCAAGTCCTTGATAAAATGAGTAGTATTCCCTTTGTTTGTCCTCAGACTCAGTGCATCAAATTGCCATTGAGGCAAGAGCTTTCTGATCATGTTACTCAATTGTTGAAGATAGATAAGGCCTTTGTTGATTGACTTCGAATAAAGGCTGGTGTGGAGTTGCCATCTTAATTTGCCATCTTAATGATATAAGACTATTTGAATAATTATTGTTTCTTGTGGCTTTGAAATGATGAAGCACAGTCCACTATAAAGAAGCAGATACCGAGGACTACCATGAACAAACTATTGGTTCAGTTTACCTCTAAGGACTTGTGTTCCTCGTTTTGAACAAATTATTGGCTTAGTTTAATCTACCATGAAATGGTCAGTTTATACCACTAACCAGCATTGTGAAGCAATATACCTACAGATAAATGAGGAGAGTTCTTTTGTTGATAAATCTACCTGGTTAGATAAATCAGAGTTCATTGTGTTATTAGATTATGCGATTTTAATCAATTAATTAAAATTAATTATTAAAATTGATTAAAATTAAATGTGTTATTTTAAAATGATCCATAAAGATAATATATATACTATCCTATTTTGTCTTTAAATCATTTATTAAAGTAGTAGCTAATACAAAAGATTTTTTCAAAAAGTCAGCTACCAAAATCACCCTCTGTTTTACGCGCTCTATTTAAAAGGCCAAAATTGCTCGGTGCCAATATTAAATATTTTTCTTAGCTTCCGAAAAGTTCTGTATGAAATTTAGCTTCAATTTTTTTGTTTACTAATTGATATCAAATTTATATTTTTTAGATAATTCATAAAGTAATTGATTTTCAAAGGTTATTTTTAATAAAATAACTTAATAAAATTACATAAAAACTTCTTGAGATTTACTTTCATTAAAATACCATATTTTGTGTAATATTTTCTATTATATTTGTTGAGACTATTACACATATTTTATTACTAAAATTCTAAATTAAATTACAAAATAAATAATTCACATATAAAAATACATATTATTCAAAATTAACAATGTCACACAACATGTAACCTAACACATTCATTATCATAATGTCATTTTTGTAATGTGGACTGCAATCGCTATTCATAGAAATAACAGATTTTGATAGATCTCTCAGGCCGATAAGCATTGGGTCTGCGAATAACGTCACGAGTAATAATCAAACCTTACGACCTAGAGCATTCCGCACAAAATTATTTAAATTTTTTCCTAAAATCTACTCTTCATATCACTCTTATTAAATTTAAAACCACACCATGAATTTTGAAAACCTAGATGTTCTATTATATTTCACTCAAAATGAAACTTATCAAAAAACACTTTGTAAAGGAAACAAAATTGAGGAGATAGAAATGAAAAACATGGTAACCAAGGGAAGTTAAATGAATAAATAATTAGGAGATGAGTTTTTAGGCCTAGAAATGAGGTTGGCGGTAGAAAAGCTTAAATATATAGGAACTCAAAAAGTAGAATAGGGCATCTATTATTTGTTATTTTCAACTGTCCATATTCTACATATATGATAGAAAAGACTAGAAGTTTGATGCAGGTGTGCTCTTCATTTATTATGGGATCTTGTATATGTTGTACATAATAAAATGCTGACTGTTTTTTTACTATGGAGTTTTATTGGTGTTTCAATTGTAAGTGTTGTGCACACACTTTCAAAACAACGCATTTCACTTCTAAATACCAAATGAATGTAAGGACACTGGTTCTTATGTAATAGTTGGTGTTCCAAATTTGATTTCTACTGTAATTTTATGTAATAGTTGTGTTCCAAATTTGATTTCTTAATGTAAAAATAATTCTAAAAATTAACTTTAGTTATAAGTATTTATTTGACTATTAAATGTTATAATATATATAGAAATATATATCTATACTCCTATTTTTTAATATCGTTTTAATATTTATACATAAATTATTAAAATAAAAATAATAAAAGTCAAGATCAAAACGTAGAATGATAATCAATCAACAATATTATTGTCAAGTTATTTATTTTAATGTAAAAGAGAGTCAAAAAGACATTAAAATATAAAATATTACTACGCTAAAATCATAACTATAAAAACCATTTTAATTATTAAAACGGAGGAGTATAAATTATGAAATAAAAAATTGATGTATTTACGCCGAGAATCAAATGTAGATAAAATACTGAGTTATAGGAATTGTGTATATAAAAATATAAAGAAAACTTTGATAAAATATAAACATACATGTTTTATTTAATAACATACATGATCAGATAAGGAATACAAAATTATTAAAAAGAATGAATCTAAGATATCAATATTATACGATCACAAATTCAAATACTCACGCTAGCTTAGTATAATCATGTTGCCCCATGAAGAATAATTCTGATTTATTGCGACTTTATATTTATTTTAATTCCCAATCTACTCCAACAATTTAATTTGACCTCCTCTAGATATCCCCTCCTCATCAACAACAAACAATACTCCTATTTATTTCCCAAAATCCAACAACAAAACACCAATTCATTGTCAACTTTAAATTTGACTAATAAGCTTACCAAATTCAACTATGACAATACAAAAACCCTATTTTGATTTTGACTTTCTCAAAAAGAAAGATTATAGTCCTCCTTCTTGGGCAACAAAGCTTAACCCAATTCCTCAACACATTTTTTCTCTTGGGCATGTAAGTTTGAAAGAAAGAAAATTGTAAAAATGGTTTTTTTTAGTGGAATTTATATGTTCATTTTTTATGTATGTGTGTTAGGGAATATGGGGGTTTTGATTTGTTATTTGTGTTTGTTTTGATTAGTTTCCCAAAAAAAAAAAAATTTGATTCTATGTTCATTTGTTTATGTATGTGTGTTATGGGGGTGTTGTTTTGTTTTGTTGTATGTTTTGATAAGTTTACTGGAAAAATGGTTACTTTTTTTGCTTATTTGAATTTGTTATAGAATTTATATATTCATTTCTTTATATGTGTGTATATATGTGGGATTTTGATTTGTTTACCAAAAAAGAGAAGAAAAAATCATTTAATTTTCTTTTCTGAATCTATTATGGAGTTTATATATTCATTTGTTTATGTATGTGTATATAATTATATATGTGGGATTTTGATTTTTTTTTTCTGTTTTGATCGGTTCCCGAAAAAAGAACGGAAAAGGGTTCCTTTTTTGCTTTTATGAGTTTGTTATGGAATTTATATAATCATTTGTGTATGTGTATATATGTGGGATTTTGATTTGTTGTTGGTGTCTGTTTTGATCAGTTTCCTACTCCTATTCACAAATGGAACCTCCCAAATTTGCCAAACGGTACCGAGGTTTGGCTCAAGGTATGCTCGATGATTACTAAGCAAAACTTTCGGTTATGCTGAATGCACATTTTCATTTATGTCTGTTGAATTATTCTGTATCACCATTTGGAAGGGTTAACCAGAGTGTGATTTTGCTTCGTTTGTGTTTATAAGGTTGAACGGTTGTATTTCTATGTTGCAACTAGATAACATTAGCACAAGTAATAGTTAGGTGTGTTTTGGGCTTTAAGGGGAAAAAAATCATGTTCTGATGATATGTAAATGTTGGTTGTAGCGTGATGATCTTTCAGGAATGCAATTAAGTGGTAATAAGGTCAGGAAACTCGAATTCTTGTTGGCTGATGCAGTTTCCCAAGGAGCCGATTGTATTGTGACCATAGGTGGCATCCAAAGCAACCATTGTCGTGCAACTGCAGTGGCTGCCAAATATCTGAATCTTGATTGCTTTCTCATACTACGCACTTCAAAGGTGTATGATTGTAATACCGGAGTAGTTAATTCACATTTTGTAATATAAATGCGGCATGAAGACAATGTTCCTTCTTACTATATTTTTTTCCTTACTTTTCAGGCTCTGATAGACAATGATCCTGGACTGACGGGAAATCTTCTGGTTGAACGTTTAGTTGGGGCGCACATAGATCTTGTTTCCAAGGAAGAATATTCACAAATTGGAAGTGTGGTTCGTTTCTTTTTGTTTTTCTTAATATTCCTTACTGCATTGCATTATATTTCTTGGAGATTGTTTTTAGTTTTTGCTTTCGGATATTGGTTATTATTTTTATTTGAAGCTCCACAGAGAGATTTGAAGATCTTCTGAGATACATAAGTATGTACTTTATAATTAACCAGACATGTATTGAGATGGCTCTGAATTGTGTTTGATGGGATCTATGTAATACTTCTCCTATAATCTGCATCATCGTAGCTATGAAGGGAAAATTTAGCAAGAATTGTTAAAGGTCCCACTCATAGAAAATGTGAAAATCAGAGAGGAAAGGAAAGAGAGCGTTCAATAACCATATCTGAATTGTTCTTGCCAAGATGTTTTGATTATATCTGAATTGTACTTGCCATGTTCCTAGGAAAGATGTTTTGAGTTCACGTCACGTATTCTATCATCATATATCTCCGCTTTCATTACTTATGCTAACTTATTTGTGCTTTTAATCAGGCTCTCACTAATATATTGAAGGAGAAGCTAATAAATGAGGGGAGAAAGCCATATGTCATTCCTGTTGGAGGATCCAATTCTCTAGGAACATGGTGAGGCTGCTTCATGTTGATATATTTTCTTCTGTGCATGAGAAATATGGTATGGTAGGAAGACGTACATAGGGAACTCTAACCAAAGTACCAAACCAACCATTATGTTTCGTATTCATAATATATGAAACTCTAATATGGAAAATTAACAAAGTTGGATTTGTTAGTGTTAAAACTACCTTGCTCTCGTTTGCTGCATTATATGAAGAAACACTATTGGTCAACTTGAAGCATCTTTCTAAATTTATGAGTGGAACATAATTCTCTTTCTATTAGAGCCGTGTTTCGATAAAAAAAATTATTCTAAATGTTCAATAAGTTATTGGAAACTGTATTTTTCTCTTTCTTTTCTTGTAAACTTCTAAACATCCCATTTTGATTTTTCGTCTCATTGACAGATGGTCTCTTGATTTCATTGACACAATGTAAAAGCACTGTGAAGTTAGTTTGTATAGCTCTTATTTGATCTCTTTATTATCATCAGTTTTGAAGCAGCTGCATTCTTAGATGATCAACATTTTTTATCCCTTTTTTTGTAGTTTGCTCATAAAGTATCTTTTAAGAGAAGGAATTCCTTTGTCACATACAGATACTGTATAAGCAGTCTTTTGTCAAAAAAGTTAGGGAGGTGGAAGTGTATATTAGCTCATCAGTTACTTGGTCTTCCTGTCTTCCTTACATGTCTTTCTTCCTTTGTTTGCTTCCTTTCTCAGGGGCTACATTGAAGCAATTAGAGAGATTGAGCAGCAAGTCCAGATCCGGAAGGGTGAAACAGAATTTGATGACATAGTTGTGGCATGTGGAAGGTTGCCATCATTTTATCATGTTTTTTTCCTTTTCCTTTGACCGACTTCTTTTGCTCATAGTGATCTCCTAATTATAATTCAAAGTTGATAAGGATACCTTTCCGTTCTTTATTTGCATAGTTTCATACATCTGTATACTATCACTGGAACGTTTGGAATCTTTTTAAGTGGAAAGAGATTGTAATGGTACTTGGGATGGGTGATTTAATAAGGCATGGAAATTCTATAATTGAGATAAGCATGGCATTGGTGTTTCTTTTAGCTTCTAGGTCAACATGTAGTGATTGTCTTTTATGTTTCAGTGGGGGTACGATTGCTGGTCTAGCCATTGGTTCATGGCTCAGCAGTTTGAAAGCAAAAGTAACCCTTCTAATTTCATCTCCTTGTAACTTTCATAATAGGGGACGTCGCCTTCCATATACTGATAATTGGTTTTGATGTAGGTAACTGCTTATTGTGTTTGTGATGATCCTCGGTACTTTTACGATTATGCTCAGGACTTACTTGACGGAATTCAAGCTAATGTTAACTCTCGTGATATAGTCAACATTGTAAATGTGAGAACTTCTTGAAATATTGATCTTATTTGGTCTTCAAATGTAATCTGTGATGTGATTTAAGTTGTTGAGAAGATCTCTTTTCTGTTTGTACCTTTTTATGTTGTTTATCATCATGTTTTTATTATTCCAAGACCGCAACATTAGATTATATCACAACTTACAAGTAAAAATAGTTTTCTTGTTATGCATACTTTGTCACAGAACAACTCATGAACAAGCACTACGACATTTCTTTTAACACTCGCCCTCTAACTTCTCTCAATTTTACCATGGAAGATATTTACAATCAGATATATATGACTTTTCTTAGGCCAAAGGACTAGGATATGCTATGAATACATCTGAGGAGCTCCAATTTGTCAAGCAGGTTGCTGAGGCCACTGGTGTTATTCTTGACCCAGTCTATAGGTATGACTGAACTTTTAGTCTCTCTCTCCCTCCCCCTATTTTGAAACTGCACGTCCTGGCTGCAATATTTCTTAGAAGATGCATATTAGAATGTCAAATACTGCAGGAAACATTTGCCGTGTTTTCCACTGGCACATGATGGTTTCCTTATAAGTTGCTAATGAAGTATGCATTGTTTTGACTTTTGCATAAACAAGGATCACTGGTTGCCATGAACAGGTGTATCATTCGATAACATTCAATTCATCAAAAACTTCGGCGTTCTAGCGTGCTTGAATTATCATTGTATTGTACTAGTTACCGTTGCTTAAATATGTTTCTGAACATGTATGTTGGTGATGGTTGAGTCGGAGACTAGGAGTGTCCATATCTGTTGACAGTCGCTTTCTCTTTTATTCGCATTGTTTTCATAGTGGAAAGGCGGCTTATGGGATGATGAAAGACATGGCTGAGAATCCAGCAAAGTGGGAAGGGAAAAAGGTTATGTTCATACACACCGGGGGCTTGCTGGGTTTGTATGACAAGGCGGAGCAGATTGCATCATCAGTATGTTGGGGTTCTTAGGCAATGAAGAACACAACACAAATCATACATGAAGTGTATGATCAAGAATGGAATTCGAAGAATTCTATCAAGACTAGGAAACATAGTTTGAGTAGGATTTGGACATATTTGTTAGATAGAATTGTTTCGCGTTGGGATCACGATGCAGTAGGATTAGAAACGAGGATTTGTATCATAAATAGGGTTGCAAATCATATCAAACACTTCATCTTGAAATTGATAGGATTTAGATTACTAGAGTTAGTTTATTGTTTTGAGTTGATTGATTGTATTGATTCAAGTTTAATAAACTATTCTAAAAGAAGGGAAGGTGATTCCTGAGAACCTCAAACATCTGTATTGATCTTGCATTCTTCGATTGTCAGTGTCGATTAGGAGTTCATCATAGTTACCGTTATATTTGGGGGTGGGAATTAGGGTTCTTAGACATCAGGTGGGGATTTTCAATTAAGAGCTTGAC
Source organism: Lithospermum erythrorhizon (assembly GCA_019722365.1). Lineage (NCBI taxonomy): Eukaryota > Viridiplantae > Streptophyta > Magnoliopsida > Boraginales > Boraginaceae > Lithospermum > Lithospermum erythrorhizon. Next base: position 394,827 of record JADFUC010001538.1, on the reverse strand, counting down.
CATTGAAATCTGGCAATTAGGAATTGTTACAGGGCCTTAAAAATAACTTTCTGATGAGCAAATGGAGAAGAATGGATATTCCTTGAGACTGTTCCGAGAAGATGGGGCTGGAAAAATGTTTTAGATTTGCTTGTAGTTTGTAATAATTATATTATGATTGTATCATAATAAAAGTATATTAGATAGATTGATAAACAAATGAAGAGGCGCCACAATAATTTGGTCAGCCAGCCGATGTGGGGAGGAGGTGTCAGAGATGTGCCTCGAGAGTGGTCATGTACCAGCCTGGCCGGCGTAAGCAGAATAGCTTCCATGGCAATAGAAGCGCGACCGCAGGATTGACAACAATTCTTAACAACAGGGATCGAGCACGGCCAAATGCGTAGGGGCGCACATGAAGGCGGCCGTGTCCGTGAGATGTCTTATAGTGGACAAAAAAAGTATATTAGATGGATTAAATTAATTAGTGATAGTATTTAAAATTTTCCTCTAAAATACGTGACAAAAGCCTTCAGATGTGGCATCCTCATGCTTGTTTTGAATCCAAAGAAGGCCAACTGGGTAAACTCACTTAACCTTAAAAGCTTGCTTAGGAGTTGAATTCGCCAAAACTAGATGTATTTTGATAGTATTTATTAAATTTCATATTCATTGGTACTCACGGGCGTATGCGTAACTTTTACATAAAATATATTTAAAATTATCGAGCTTTGATTATTTTAGAGTTGAAACTTTTTGTGTATGTATTTTAACAGCTTACATTATTAAAATATAAAAATAAAGTATTTGAAGATTTTCATTAATATAAGAAAAATTGATATGAAAAAAATATTATAGAGAATGATATAAATTTAGGGTGTGTGCTAATTTTTAGGAACTCGAGTTATTTTTAAAAACTTCATTTTATCCATTTTAGTTTTTCATCCCTATTATAGTTTTTTAGGGAGGCGTCATGTCTTTCTTAGGAAACATTTATTATATATGAAATTTGAAGTATATTGATAAATGTGAATATTGAATGACGAAAATTGAATTATAACTAAATCTGAATGTTGAATATTTCTTGTTGTTTGATAATAGTTGAAAGTAAGGGTGGAGTTGTAAACTGATTTATCCCTATCTTAGTTCATTTATATATATGAATTATATATTATACAAATAATATTATAATTGATAAATAAATAATAAATATTATAATAATTAAATCATAAACAATATAAACATGATTAAATAAATATAAAAATAAAATAAGTTACAAATGTCAAGAGTATCTAATCATTGTATGGCATCACATGATTTTGCGATCTAAAGAAGTGAAAATTGTCGATTCCGTAGTTTGGTTAATTAAATAAACATTTTAACTCGTCGATATATTCAAATTTCTATAATACGAATGATCTAAGGATAAGATGTAGTTTTGAAGGGATAAATGAAATGTAGGGAGAATTGTAGGAGGTGGAGTGTAAAAGCGAGGTTATCATATGATTTGATTAGATCAGTATACTTAAGTTAAAAATTTTAGCAAAATCTTTAAGAATGTTGATAAAATCTTGTTTTATTCAGTACTTATAATATTTAATTATTAAATAAACAAAATAAAAAATATTGAATTAATTAATTTTAATGAAGTGTAACCGTTCTCCTTATTAGAGTACACGTCCCTTGAATTTTTAAATCATTGTTAATTCTTTTGGCTTGTTGTATGGGTTTATTGGATTTGACAAACCTTTTTTTTTTAAAGGAGACCTGCAGCAGCAAACAACCTATATATATATATATATATATAATAAAAAAGCCATGCTAGTCACTCTTCTGATAGAATCGAGCAGGATTTTTAAATTATTTGGAAGGCCTCACAGCAAGCTAGAGCATTTGATGTTCTCACTCGGAAGCAAGCTATATTTTTGTTTCTATCCTTAATCAACTAATATTAACTCCTAACAGAAGTGGAAAGTTATGGTTAAATTAAAGGTTTTTGTTCATTTAATGATTAAAAATATAAATTATACTATTATATAATATATTTTTTCTTTTTTTTTATTGCATTTTAAGAAATCATTACCATTTCTCTCAAATGTTTTTATGTTGAATTTTACAAGCTTGTTTTGCGTTGTTATGAGTTAGTCTTAAAAGATGAATTACCGGATCTTTTTATTTGAAAGGTTAAAAGTTTAGTGTCTATCTTTAAAATGTTTCAAGTAGTTCAAGTGCCTATATGAAATGAAAAATCTTATCAGAATTGATTAATTGTATAACTTATTCTCCAATTGAGCCGAATTAGATGAACTAGGGTTAAGTTTGTCAAGATATTGAATTAGGGGAATCGATTTCAAAGGCAGAGAATTGAAAATATTTTATAAACTTGTCAACCGAAATGAAAATTACACCAATACCTTTTTTTATACATATGGACCAATACAAAGCCAATAACTAACTCCAACTAACCTAACAACAGATTGAAACAACTTTCTAACAATCAGGCACGATTAAACTAACCAGCGCAGGTTCGAATCCTCTCGCCTATTATTTCATCTCTTGAGCTAACTAAAATAAACAAATGCAACATCTCAACCACCATCAGTTGAACTGCAACATCTCAAACCAACACAAAATACATCATAATATTTCATAAGTTGCGGTCCTTTTCAGAGCACAACAAAAGGAAAACACAGAGCCAGGAAAGCACTACACATCTGATATTTTCCAACATGTGATCATTGAAATGGTCTGGACGACGGATATAATGAGCATAATAGGATTAACTTTGTAGCACTGTTTAATAACGTAATAATTCTCGAAACACAAAGTCCTTACACTGCTGAGTACTGAAATTAAATCTAACAAGAAGGATCGAATCATAAACATTCATCCTTAAAAGCTTCTACCTAAAGAATATATGTAAAATCTGGTATTTGAATGTAAGCTACCCGAGATAATATAAAGGGAGCTAAGATAATATTAGTCACTATTGTTACCTGAACTATATCAGGAAAGCTTTTCCTCCTTGATCCCATATCATCACCAGCCATCCCAAGCATACGCTGGTCCACCAAGTCAGGAGAACTATTCCGCAATATATTACTGGCAGGGGCTTTTCTTAGTAACATTAACTCATCATCTACGTTATGTGTAGGATGAGTTGAGAACACCGATGAGCTTCCACAATATTCGGGAACATTATTGTTCCTCCCGTCTTCCCTCCCACCAAACGAAGTACCCATCCTCCGGGAATGCTGAATTTACATCATCTTCACTCCTTCCATAAACTCTAAAAAAAAAAAAAACTTCAAAAATCTACAAGAATTAATCCAACAAGACCCCAGACCAAAAACAATTTTTTTTCTTTTTCTGCCTGCGTTTGTACTCCGTCTAAGCTTTGAATATCTTTCTTTTGCCTCTTACCAAGGTCTTAGAACCTAAGAATTCAAAACTTTCTTTTGTGCCTGCAGGTCATGAACTTGCTTTTCCATACTCCTCATACGGCAGTGGTGTTGGGTGATTGTTTGCTTTTTTCCATTCCTCAAGATTTTTTCAAGGTTAGTGTTGCAGGAAGCAGCCAAGGGCGCATCGAACTCTTAACGGATCTCATATTAAGCTTTGAAAGCAGTGTAACTCATCTTAAAAATGCTTCCTCCCAGGACAATGAATAAGTAAACCGTACGCACTTTCGTTTGTTTATGCAGTGGATGAAGTTTTTTGATATGAGCATCAGTTTTATCTGAACGGTTGAAGTTAATAGGTCCATCTCCCTTAACCAATGAATAAACATCTTGGGTTTTGTCAACCTTTTTATCATCTTTACCTTGGAAAAAAAGCTTCTCCTCCTCTTTTACTACGTAAGTTGATTTTCCAGACCCACGAGGTAGTAGAATGTGTGGTTCTAGTGTTTTTGCAAACAATTGATTCAACCACATACAACCTAGCAGCCTCACATAAATGTACAAAAAAGACCTCACATGCTTCAACGTATGGTTTCATAACAATTGCATCACGCATTTCAATGTTATTGTCCATACCAACAAGTTCATTAATAGCTTCGATCATGTTTCGTGGACCAACTTGGTTCCATGGTTGACTCGTATATTTCCCATTATAGTCTTCTAATAAGTTGAATGTATCAATTTTAAACTCACAGTTAAACTGAAACTTCACTTGATTAACAATACATGCAATCAAATAGAGAGAGGATTTAACAATGACAAATTTAACAGAAGTTTGTTGCGGAGTTACAACTTCAACTTCAAGCAGAGGATATGCTTCCTCGGAGCAGTTCAAATTTGGAATATCTTCGAAAACACTACCATCAAAGCTACCCATCACCCTCAACCAAGTTATTATTTCAACATATTTACTAAGACTACCGCCAACATCGTCGTCGATAAACCACTTCTTCTTATGATTCATAGGCATTTTATCGTAGGAAATATTACTAAAAATAAACAGCATTCAAATTGAACTGCACACGACATTCAAATTACATTAGTAACATACCTGAGCAGCGGGAGGCGACCGAGAGAGTAGAAACTTTCTTATTCTGTTTCTTCCAAGAACCCATAAGCCCTGAGGTAGAAACTTTCTTATTCTGTTTCTTCGAGAACCTAAGCCCTGAGGTGGACCAACAGTAGAGTTCTTTCTTATTTTGTTTCTTCTGAGAACCTTCTTTAAGTATGTTGTTGCCGTTTCTTCCCCATAATCTAATTATTTAAATATTTTAAAAATGGATATGAGATATATGAAATTGAGGGTTGTAGGAAGTAGGCAAATAATGTTTTGTGGTTAATTTGGTGTAATGCGAGTGAGATACGAGTATTTGAGTTTGAATTTGAGCGAGAAGAGGAGAATGGGGCTAAAATCAGGTTTAGGGATTGACGAAGTGGGGGAAAATCAGTTCCACGTTTTTATATAAGGACGTCATCGTGACCTTTTAGAGCTGATATGTTATCTGTACCTTGTGGCAAAAGCAGTAAGTGTTTGGGGTGAAATAGTATTACTGCTACATTTGCTCAAGTGTGATGAATTCTGAAATTATCTTTCCGAGGTAAAATGGTCATTTCACTGACAGCTCTTGTTTTTAATGATATGCCTTCCATTTTAAATCATTCAGGAGATTAACTTTTTCAGAAGGGTTTTAACTTCGTCGTGACCGGGCTCGTGATTGTCGTCCTCCGGAGATTCTTTTTTCCGAAGGAGGTTTTTCGCCATTGACCCAGGCTCCACGATTAGCCAAATCCTCGAGATTCTTTTTACGAAGGGTTTTAGCCGTGACGAGATCAGATTGCTTCGTCGGCTCGGAGGGTGCTTTTCAGAAGGGTTTTTAACCGTACGTGACCCGGTACGCGTTATCGTCAATCATGGCCGTGACCGAGGTACCGCGATTGTAAATGACCGATTCTTTTTCGAAGGGTTTAGCCGTGACCGGGCTCGCACGATTGTGGAGTAAACTCGGAGATTCTTTCCGAAGGAGTTTCTTTATCGTGACGAGGCTCACGATTGTAAATCGCTCGAGTGCACAGAAGGGTTTAGCCGTCGTGGCCGGGCTCACGTTGTTGTCAGCCTCGGAGACTCTTTTTTTCGAAGGTTTAACCCCGTCGTACCACCATTGTGACCAATTAACGATTGTAATAGATCCACTCAGAGAGATTCTTTTTCCGAAGGGTTTAACCCATTATTGACGAGGCTCGCGATTGTTGTCCTTCAGGAGATTCTTTTTTAGAAGGGTTTTAAATGCATTGGCCAGGAGGCTCACGATTGTGTCGCTCCGGAGATTCTTTTTTCCGAAGGGTTTAACCGTCGACGAGGCTCGCGATTGTAAATCCCAACCGAGGTCTTTTTCCCAAGGGTTTTCTTCGTGACCCGGGCTCACGATTGTCATCCTTCGCTGGCCGTGACCCGAGGCTCGAGAGATTGTCGTCGCTCCGGAGATTCTTTTTCAGAGGTTTTGTACGTCGTGACCCGAGGGCTCGCGATTGTCGTCGGCCTCGGAGATTATTTTCCGAAGGGTTTCTTGGCCGAGGGCTCACAGGTCGTCGCTCAGGAGATTCTTTTTTTCCGAAGGTTTTCTTCATCGTGGCCCGGGCTCACGATTGTCCTTTCAGAGACTCTTTTTTCAGAAGGGTTTTAACCGTCGTGACCGAGTACTTGATTGTCGTCCTAGGAGATTAACTTTTTTTCAGAAGGGTTTCTTCGTGACCCGGGCTCGCGATTGTAAATCCCAACTTCAGGAGATTAACTTTTTTTGAAGGTTTAACGTGACCAGGGCTCACTTGTCGTCGCTCGGAGATTCTTTTTTTGGAAGGGTTTTAGCCGTCGTGACGAGGCTCCCGATTGTCGTCCTTTCAGAGGTCTTTTCCGAAGAGTTTCTTGTGACCAGGCTACTTGATCATTCGAGATTCTTTTTCAGAAGGTTTGCATCGTGACGGGCTCGCGATTGTCGTCCTCAGAATATTCTTTTTGCGAAGGGTTTCTTAAAGCCGTGACCAGGCTCACGATTGTAAATCGCTCGAGATTCTTTTTCCGAAGGGTTTTAGCCGTCGTGACCCGGTTCGCGTTGTAAATGCAGCTCAGGAGATTAACTTTTTAAGAGGAACTTATTACATCATTGACCCGAGGCTCACGATTGTAGATAAACTCGATTCTTTTTTCAGAAGGGTTCTTACGTCGTGACCCATTTCGCGTTAGCAAATCATCGGAGATTCTTTTTCCGAAGGGTTCTTAAATGTGACCCGGTACCGATTGTAATAAAATGCAACTCGGAGATTCTTTTTCGAAGGAGTTTCTTCATCGTGGCCAAAGGGAAGGCTCGCGATTGTCGTCGATCCAATTCTTTTTGGAAGAGTTCTTGTCGTGGCCGGGCTGCGATTAGCCAAATCCCTCGAAGATTCTTTTTCAGAAGGAGTTTCTTCATCGTGACCCAGGGCTGCCGATTGTCGTCACGCGGAGATTCTTTTTTCGAAGGGTTTCTTGATAAAGCCCAGGCTACCGATTGTCCTCATTTCAGAGGTGCTTTCCGAAGGGTTTAACCGTCGACCCGGGCTGCGATTGTCGTCACTCCGGAGATTCTTTTTTCCGAAGGGTTTCTTCGTCGTGACCCGGGCTCCACGATTGTGTCGCTCAGAGTGCTTTTCCGAAGGAGTTTGTCGGCCCGGGCTCACGGTGCTTCGTCGCTCCAGTGCTTTCCGAAGGGTTTGCCCCCAGGCTCGCGGTGTAATCCTCCGAGATTCTTTTTTCCGAAGGAGTTTCTTCGTCGTGACCCGGGCTCACGATTAGCCGTCAACTCCCGGAAGTGCTTTTCCGAAGGTTTTATTACGTCGTTACTAGGCTCACAATTGTAGATCGCTCCAGAAATTGCTTTTAGAAGGTTTTAACCCCGCCATTGACCCAGAGGCTCAGGAATTGTCGTCACTCCGAGGAGATTCTTTTTCATGAGGTTTTCTTACATTGTTGAGGCTCACGATTATGTCGTCACTCGAGAGAGATTCTTTTCGGAAGGGTTTGCTTCGCCGTGACTCGAGGCTCACGGTGCTCATTTTCGAAGGTTTCTTAAGCCGTGACCCAGGCTCACGATTGTAAATGTCCGAAGTGCTTTTTTATCAGAGGTTGCATCGTGGCCAGCCAGGCTGCGGTATGCGTCCTCCGATTCTTTTTTTCGAAGGTTTTTCTTAAATCGTGACCCGAGGCTCCACCGATTGTCAATCGCTCAGGAGATTCTTTTTAAAAGTTTCTTACGTGACCGTGGCTCACGATTGTCGTCGCTCCGATTCTTTTTTTCAGAAGGGTTTCTTCATCATGACGGGCTCACGATTGTCGTCGCTCAGAGATTCTTTTCCGAAGGGTTTCTTCGTCGTGATACACTATAGAAGGATATCAAACAAAATAATAGAGATAAACAGAGAAATGAGGAGAAGGGAGAATTTTATTGAATAGAAAATAGTGACTCCAGGATATTCGAGAGCCCTGGTTACTCTCCAGCCTATGGCTCAATTACAATATAAATCAAGCATGCCCGATCCTTCTAATTCTGAGAGGCAAAATGGTGTAATGAAAAATGTAAGCAATTCTTAGCATTCAGCTTTTTATAAGGTATAATATAATGATATATAAATATAGATATAGATTGATAAGATGGAAATTGCATATCAGAAACTGACCCGGACAAGTACTTAAATACTACAATAAACTAAGTAGTGGTATACATAACACTAACCCACTACTGAGACAATTAAGAGACATGATTATTGACTTATCTAACTAACTAATTTGACTGGTGACTTAGTCATGAAGTGGTAACTGCTTCTTCCTTCTGGGTAACTGCTTCTTCATTCTGGAACAAGCGATCAACGGTTGGGTTGGGGTCATATCAACTTGACTACCGGAACGAATTCCATGGATCCACTCTCTACGGAGTCATCCCCAGGAAAGTAATCATCCGCATGTTCCGTCCCACGCTCATCATCGGAGTGGTCAAGATGACACAAAGCTTCCGGAGTGGACCCTTCTCCTTTGTCTAGACACCTCAAAAACTTCATTATGCCCTTTAAAAACTTCTCATGCTTAACAGGTTGTCTCAGCAGAGTTAGCCTATTCTTGACATCATGCAATTCGTTCGAGCTCCGTCGTTGCCTCCTCCACCAGTCAATGCGACCTCATCAAGATCATCATTACCATCATCCCATCACCCACCATCATAAATGCGTCATCCCACCACTCGTCATAAATCCCAGCAGCGTTCTTCCACAATCAGCATCAAGAGCCGTCTTATCCTACAGATGTCGGCCTCCGGAGAAAGTGTGATCTTGTTTCTCTTTTTTAACTTTGAAAGTGGAGAATCATATTTTATGTTATTAGGCTCAGAAAACATTTTGATTGGGTGAACATCTTTGATTTTAGCAATAATAAAAATAAGGAAGTTAAAAATGCCATGTAGTTATGAAATTTCACCGATGATTTACTTTAATTTATTTATAAATACATTATACAAATTTTACATAAATATTTAATTATTACGATTATATAATAATGTATTAAATAGGAAATAATGAGTCAGTGACAAAGCAATCGTAGAATTGGCTTGGGATGAGGTTGGGCTCGGGCTCGATCGATAATGAGCCGAGCTATGGAGCTTGAAGGTTTATTACATATACTAATAATAATTAATGTAATATTAATAATTTATAAGGAAATATAGGAAAAAATTGAAAATGCTTGGAGAGCTCTTATTATTTTAGTCTATCTATCTTAATAGTTAATACGGAGTATGTTGTTTTGATTTGTTTTATGAAATCTCAATATCATGTGTGCCAAGAGATTTACGGTTCTTAAATTTTCATGTTGAATCACTATTAATCTTGTTTTCTACTAAATTGAATTCTTATGTTATTATAGTAATGATTACTTTTACAAACATTAAATACAGTAAATTGAATTCTATTTAGAACCCATCGAGATAGAATTTGAAGTTTGAAAATTCCTTGAACAAGTGAGCCAGCTCGGCTCGAGCTCAGTCAAACGAAGTGAGCCACTAGCTTGGCTCGTCTAGTCACCAAATGTAATACACTAATAGCTCGTCAAATATAATGCTTGCATCCATAAACCGATTTCCACCAAACAGGATTGATTTAGTGATTTAGATAACTAGACTAGTGCACTCAATCCAAATAGTGATGGGTCCATGTTTGAGGTTCATCATAAAGAAAGAAACAACCTAAAGTGAGTAAATCTGAATCCTCATGTCTAATTCATAGAGGTTCAATTTTTACGGGGTAAATTTTCAAATTTGACTATATAAAATGACAATACTGATAATCAATTCACAAAAACAATAATGGAATAAAAAACCTGAATTTGAGTAATAAGATAGGGGGAGGATACCTGGGGTTGAGGTGCCATCGGTTCTACTTTTTATTAATTTAACTAATTTGTATTATTTCTTGAAAAAAAGCAAAGGTATCGTTGCACAACAAAGGTAGAAAGTTTGCCTTAGGTTAATATAGCCAAAACAGGGATAGGAATATAGGATTAATATGGCCGAAAGCAGGGATACGAACCGGGCCCACTAAAATGTGGCGGCTATCTGTGCGCCCCAGCGATGGCTTCATGGCGTGAAATAAGCTAGTTCTTGAGCAATGGCGAGCAGCGTTAAGGTTTATAGCGTATAAGTGAATTATTATGTTGTTTAGCGCAATGAATTTTTAAACATAGCAAAACAATGGTCGTTTCTGGCCAAAACAATAATTTGTCTTTATTACACAATAAAAATTAAACATTTGTTCGATAATAAGCGTAGTATTAAAACTTTGTTACATTTTATGTCTGTAAACAACCAATCTGAAGGTCGCTTAAGAATGAATACATAAAAATTAATTAAATAATTAATTACATAAGAATGACTTAAATAATTAATTACATAAGAAATATTAAATAATTAATTATATAAGAATGAATAAAATAAATTAATTACATAAGACAATTAAATATTTAATTACATAAGAATGAATTAAATAATTAAGTATATAAGAAATATTAAATAATTAATTGCATAGAATGAATAAAATAAATTAATTACATAAGATAATTAAATATTTAATTACAAAGTAATAGATTAAATATTTAATTACATAAGAATAATTAAATAATTAATTACGTAGAGAATTATTGAATAATTAGAGTATATAAGAATGAATAAAATAAATTAATTACTAAATTTAAACTCTTCCAAACATCATCATTATTTGAATTCATTTTTTCATCATTATTTAAATTGTTGTTTATATTTCTCAAATTGTAATCATCAGAAACTCAATTATTCGTTTCTTCTCCAAGTAAGTACCATTTAATTTACTAACTTTATATTAAAGAAATGATTGTTAAGAAACTAGCTTATTCAAGCCATGATTGTTGTCTGATAACTAATTGATGGCGTGATTATTGTTAAATATGGCGAATTGAATGCATGATTGTTGTGTAACAAACGAATTTAGCCAATGATTGTTACTTGATAAGCGAGTTTATTTTGTATTTATTAGACACTAACCATGGACATTATATGTTATGTTTTTATTTTCGAAATATTATGTATTAATTGAGATTATAGGTATTAATTGAGATAGTTCTTTATCAATTATGAATTGAGATTATTCTTAAATATTATAAAATTATTGAGATTATGTGTATTAATTAAGATAGTTATTTGTCAAATTGTTGCTAATATTTCTCAAATTATGAAATTATTTTGATGTTAATATTTCTTAAATTGTTGTCAATATTTCTCAAATTGTAGTCAAGAATTCGTTTCTTCTCCATCTTATCTCAATTTGTGTTTGTTTGGGATCAATCAACGAGTCATTTATTAATGTTGAAATTAGGATTGAAGAAAAATATGTTAAAATTATTGTGGTTGTTAGTAAACAGCCCGAATTGTAAGCAATGATCGTAATGAAACAAGCCGGGTTATGTGTGATTGTATTGGAGCAATGAGTTATAAACGATGATTCTAATCCAACTAGCGAATTGACATAATGATTGTTTTATAATTAGCGAATTGACACAATGATTCTAATCAAACAAGCGAATTTAGTCAATGATTGTTTATTATCAATGATTGGATTTTCGAAACATGTATTAATTGAGATTATTTATTATTAATTGCGAGAGTTATTTGTCAATTATGAATTTTTAATTATGTCTTAAATATTATGAAATTATTGAGATTATGTCTTAAATTATCTGATTATATCAGTATGAAATTATGTAAATTACGAAATTATGAATTGAGATTATGAAATTATGTCAATTATGGAAATTGTAATAAATTGTGTAGTAAATATTATAAAATTTATTGTTAATATTTATTGATAATATTCGAATTATGTCAATTATGAATTGTAATATTAATTATAATTTCGAATGTTAATAATTTCGAAGATTTTGATAATTCAATTTGATAATTTTAAATTGTGTCAATTATGAATTGTTGTAATATTAATTATTGTTAATATTTATTGTTAATATTTTGATAATCTCAAATTATTTAAGTCATTCTTATGTAATTAATTATGTATTTCTATGTATTTAGGCATATATGGGTGTATTTTTTACGTATTTGGATGTATTTAGTTGTATTTAGGTGTATTTCTATGTATTTAGGCATATATGGATGTATTTTTGTGTATTTTGATGTATTTAGGTGTATTTCTATGTATTTAGGCATATATGGGTGTATTTTGATGTATTTGGTTGTATTTAGGTGTATTTCTATGTATTTAGGCATATATGAGTGTATTTTTGTGTATTTGGATGTATTTAGGTGTATTTCTATGTATTTAGAAATTATCTGGGTGTATTTTGATGTATTTAGGTGTATATGTATTTAGAAACGTATATAGGTGTGTTTTGTGAATTTTGATGTATTTAGTTGTATTTAGGTGTATTTACATGTATTTGGCATATATGGGTGTATTTATGCAGCATTTCTGTCCATGTTTATAAGGCAGTAATTAGAACAATGTTTACATTTATAAGCAGAAACAAAAACAAATACATAAGAATTAAATAATACGTAAATTAATTAATTACAAAAGAATGAATTAAATAATTAATTACATAAGAAATAATTAAATAATTAATTACTTAAAAAATGAATTAATAATTAATTCATAGAAATAATTAAATAATTAATTTCTTAAAAATAAATAAATAGTTATATAAGAATGAATTAAAGAATAAATTAAATAATATAGGCTACGTGGAAGGCGTGGAGACGACTACTTATGAGAAATACACCTAAATACAACTAAAATACATCAAATACACAAAAATCTACCTAAGCGAAACAAATACATTGAGTGTCTTTTTGTGTATTTGGATATATTTTATTGTATTTAGGTGTATTTGTATGTATTTAGGCGTATGGATGTATTTTACGTATTTTGATGTATTTAGTTGTATTTTGATGTATTTACATGTATTTAGGTATATGGGTGTATCTTTTTGTATTTTTGATGTATTTAGTTGTATTTATGTGTATTTCTATTTATTTAGGCATATATGGGTGTATTTTTGTGTATTTTGATGTATTTAATTGTATTATATTTAATTTGATAGTATAATAATATAATGTAATTATCAATATATTTAATTTTATCATATAATTCCTTGTTGTTTTCACTGCTATTTATAGGTTAAACACAATCAACTTTTTTTAATTTTCAAATCGGTAATTATAGTAAACGTTTACTACTTTATACATTATGCATACGTTCACATGGCAAGGACATGATTGGCGTGCATAGCGTGACTATACATGATTCACGTGCGCGGCGTATTTATACGTATTTATATATATAAGATGCATGTATTGTATTTGTTAAATCACCACCATCCAAATTTTATCAAACTTCTCTCAAAAGTTTTTATCAAAGTTTAAATTATGAGCGATAACGGACGTCATCCCGGATTTATCGATTTTGATATTGGTAAAAGGATGGTAAATATTTTTAAATTTTGTCGAATTCTTCATATTTTATTTTTTTTAACTAATTAATTCATACTATAAGATGTAATGTCTATCTACGTAAGAAAGAAATACATTATTGAAGCCTTTTAGTGTATGGTTCTAGCTTTGTAGAGATAAGATGTGAATATCTTTTTCTTTGTAAAGTTAGCTAAAATTTTATCAAGTTTTCACATACGTCGTAACACACATATAACGAATATCTATTGTAATGCGGTTTTAGGTTCGAGATTTATACGGATTCTCCTCGGAGTTTCAAGAAAGCATTTTTCGAGGCGTATCTGACGGCTGATGTGTATTCTGATTCGAGAAGCGGGAATGGTCATTTCTGAGATTCTGTTTGTTCGGCCAGGTCGAATACGTATTCTGAGATTCGACTAGAAGCAAGCGAGGCATGAAAACATTTCTTGTCAATTGTGGAAATGGTAAAATAATTGCGTGTAATAAGTAATCTTTGATTGATATCAATGAGCCCGCGTTTCTCGATATTAGGTATGCGATTTTTTTTTTTTGCCGTGTTTGATGACAAGCTACCCAAATTCACGTTATGTTTGTAAGGAAAGAAAATTTAGTTGTCGTGGTAATTCGTAAAGAAACAAGCTAATAAATCCAATGTTTGTTTGACAACAAACGAATTACACATATGTTTGTTGTGTTATAAGCGAATTAGAGCACATTACTGCGTGCTTATAGTTATAATTCTGACTTGTTGCTTTATCATAGGTATAGTTCGACATTTACGCACTGACGTCTAAGCGTATTTGATGGGAGGTAAAATAGTAATTTCGCGCCGTTTCTTGTTTTTTGGTGTGTATAGCAGTTCGTTATGTGGAAGCTAGAGAAAATAGGAAAGCAGCGTAGTGCAGTTCGGTAGGTATCTTGAGTTAGCGCGTGGGTTCGTCTCGGCGTCTGGTTATTGGCATTTGTTGAAACAGCGCAGTGAAGCAAAGGCTGAATCTGCAGGGCAGGACGAGGTTGAGGCGTGTCGTGATGTCGGGGTATCTTGGGATCTTAGGTATACGTAGGCTGCGGTGATTTGCGTCTTGAATGCTATGCGCGCCATGTAAATCAAAAAAAAAAAAAAACGTAATGTAAATATGTAAACTTGAGCATGAAAACCGCCTTAAGATTGTAGGACGGAATTGTTCCTCTTTTAACATAGCTATTGACTTAACCACAATGCTTAAGCATGTGAGTAGTAGCTCGAATTGATATTGTAGATTGAGTAGGGCTTCGATTTATATTCGCGTCTTTCTTTTTCTTCTTACATACAACAAATTTGGGAGAATTTTTACGAAAAGGTAATTCAAAAAGTTTATTTATTTATTTGTATAAGCTTAAGTTTGATATGATGGAAAGTTTTTTTTTTCCAAAAAATTGTATAGTTTTATATTTAAACCTCAAAATTAACTAATTTTGTTGCATTAATTTACACATATAGGGTTTTTTTGAAACAAAATTATCATATTCTTAGTAAAGTAGGTTGAAAATACTATTTTTTGATATTTTTTCACCAAATATTACGAAAAATACATAAAATATTTGATTTCAGAATTCATTAAGTCAACTATCAAAATTCAAAAGTTTAGAATATTTCTAGAATGGAGTTGGAGTAATTTTTATCTGTTTTCTGTAAATTGTGTGATTTTTTGTATTAGTGGGTGAGCTTTTGTTTTACAAGTAGGTTATACTTCTGATATAGGGATTGTGAAAAAGTATTTTTTTCTTGTTGAAAGATGAGGTGGAAGTTGAAAAGAGTGAAAGGATTCAAGAAGGTGGCGAGGAGGAAGTTGTGAAAAAATCAATTTTTATGGAACCCAAATGCGAAAATTCTGCGGGTGACAAGGGAAGTGGTGAATTGGGAGCTTTTCGGGGGTAAGAACGAGGTCGAAGGGGATGTTGAGATGGTTGAACAAAATTGTAATGATGCTTTGTTGGTGGAGGAGGGAGTTGTTGGAATGGATGTGCAGAATCAAGAAAATGGCGAGATGGGTGTTAAAGAATCGATTTTTATCAAACATGATTCTGGTGGCAAGGAATTTTTGAAGAAATCCGGTGTTGGTGATGGTGGGGATTGTGAATTGAAGTCCGTGGATGAAGATAAAATTGATGAGAAAGTTCGTGGTTGTGTTAGTGGGGATAACAATGTTGAGGGGAAGGTTGATGTTGAAATGTCTGAACAAAACGGAGATGATACCGAGGCGAAGGAGAAAAAGGTAGAGGAAAACATGGTGCTGAATGAAAATAACGGTGGAGAGAATGTGGAGGAAGCTGATGGAATGCAATCCCAAGAGAAGTCTGGCACTGGGCGTAAAAGGGACTGAAGAAGAAGAGGTGCAACTCAGTTGGACAAACTAATTTTAGAAACCAGGGAGACCATTATGAGATAGGCAGCGTATTACTTACAATTTTTATTCAGTGTTGGATGAGGATCTCGATGAAGGTAATGTAGGAAAGAGAAGAGGCCGGAAAAGGAAAGGAAATAAAGGAAGTGGGCAGAAAGAACAACCGATGAAAGGGAAACAGAATGCTAGTAATGACGACGAGGGAGAAGATATCAATGCCAGTGCTTCGAGCAATGGTAAATGTACAGTTAAAGTAAAGACCTGATCATCCTTCCACTTCAGGGGCTGATCAACAGGCTTGACTCTGGTTGAACGTACTCTGCCAGTATGTGAGTTATCCTTATTATCTTTCCGCCTGTCAGTTTAAATGGTTCCTTGAGCAATTTTTTTACTTGTTGGATGTGGGATATTGATAGGGTTTTTTAGTGTCAAATATGTGTCATCAATGCCAGAGGAATGATAGAGGACGAGTTGTTAGATGCACCAAGTGTAAGTCAAAGCGCTATTGTGTACCATGCATGAATACATAGTATGTTTCTAACTATTAGTTTTTTCTTATCCTTTCCTTAAGTGGGCCAACTGTAAGAAGAAGCTTTTTTTAATGCACTGTTCATAGGTACCCTAAAATGAATGAGGAGACATTTACAGAAGCTTGCCCTGTTTGTCTCGATAATTGCAATTGCAAATCATGCTTGCGGTTGGATGCACCAATAAAGGTTTGTTTTCTGGTCAATGACCATACTAAATTTTTTGTCACATTATTTTTAATTTTTTAATGGTTTTGCAGGAGATGGATAATATTTTGAAACTTACAATCAGTGATGAAGAAAAGGTTCAGTTTTCCAAACATATCTTACTTGAACTTCTCCCTTTTCTGAAGCAATTTCATACAGCTCAAGCCATGGAACTTGAAACTGAGGCTAAGATACAAGGTTCATATTCTAAATCTGGATGATTTCTTTTTTTGTAAAATTCATGTAATGGTGTAACCTTTTTGGTGCGTAATGGCATTTAAAAGTTTTCATGAAGTTTACCTCGATAAGAAGTTTGAATGCCCATACCTTTATATAAAACTATCAATGTAGTAGTATATATTAGATGCCATGATAGATTTGTTTGTTTTTTGAAGCTGGATCAAGATACCAGCTACTGAGAATTCCCTTTTGGTCCCTAAACCCAAATTATATATGCTTGAATTTTATATTTATTCTTTTTTGTTATTTACAAATTTGCTCTTTGTTTTGGTAGGAGTGCCAATTGCAGAGGTAAAAGTACCACAAGGAGAGTGGCATGGAGATGAAAGAATATATTGGTTTATTGGTTTGTTTCATTGACTATCAGTTAATTTTTGGCAAATATTTCAATATGCTTATTTTTATAATGTTTGTCTTATGCTTTATACAGCAACAGTTGCAAAACATCTATAGTTGATTTCCACAGAAGCTGCCCACAGTGTTCCTATGATCTCTGCCTAACTTGTTGTAAAGAGCTGAGAGATGGTCATTTGCGGGGAACGGAAGAAGTTGACATGCAATATATTGATAGGGGACGCAAATATTTGCATGGTAAGGTTGAAGTTAAAAGATCTAAACAGTCTTCCTCTGTTAAGAAGGATGATCCCCCCACTGCAGGAAGTTTGAAACTCTCTAGGGATTCGACAAGTGAAGATAGTTCCAATGCTCTTGTTTCAGGATTACTTGAATGGAAAACAAATGAAAATGGTAGTATCCCCTGCCCACCTAAGGATATTGATGGCTGTGGTCATGGAAAACAAATGAAACAGTGTTCATCTAACCTTGTTGTATGCTATTATTTTGTTGAAGTCTGCTCTGCTATAATGCTTTAGTTGCATATAAGTTATTGGCTGGATGTGATTCCTAATAGCAAGGAATGACATTTGGAAGTACAGTGCTCTTCGAACTCATATGTGCTCTTCGTATTCTGTCAATATATGTGTGTATATTTTAAATTAGAACTCTTTTACCTTCAACATGAACTTGTATCAACAAAATAGAGAACATGTGTCTACCCTCCTGCCATTATAAGGCATATTAGCTCAAATATGCCATGTTTTTATTACAGTTCCGTTATGAATGTGTAGATCTGACCGGTTTGGTTGTCTTATCCAGGCTGTGATGGAATTGTGAATGCTACAAACTGAGTATCGTACTTTTTGGAGAGTCAATTATGGACAATTAGATGTTAAACAAGAACATTTTGTAGCCCTTTTTGTGAACAGCTCCTCTCTGCTAGACACTGGAAGTAATAATGTCTAACTTATAGTCTGGGATGTTTTGTTTTGGGTGCTGTAGTTACTTGCAGCAACTTTAACAATGGAAAAAACAGGAAGTTGAAGTGCGCCCAAGTAGTATTTATACTCTTTGGACACATAATGTCCATTATTTTTATGGAACAAACTGCTCATAAAGTATGTTCGGAGAAGGAATTCTTTATCACATACATATAATGGATTATTTGATCCATATTGATGCAATGCGGCCAGATGAAGAAGACTGGCACCTAATAAAGTGATCAAATAACACTTTGTTGGTCATAGAGCTATTTAAAGTAACTTCACAGTGCTTTTACATTGTGTCAATGAATCAAGAGACCATCTGTCAATGAGGGTTAGCTTAGTAATCATCAGGCATACCCAGCAGGCAAACCTCGGTATCAGGTTCCATTTGTAAATAGGAGCAGGAAACTGATCAAAACACACAACAACAAATCAAAGTCCACATATATACACATACATAAGAAAATGAATATATAAACTCATAGTAGATTTAGATAAGCAAAAAGATTGTTTTTTGGAAGTCAAAATGAAAATGGGTAGAGTCTCCATCGTGACCACAATCGTGTGTTTGAGTCGTCTTTGGTAGGTCGCAGCCATCGGAAAAAAGAATATCTGGATTGTGATCGTGATCGTTTGTCAGATGATGATGGTTAGTCTGATGAGAAAAACAATCTGCAGAGTGGTAAGCTATTCGAGACCTTTGGTCACTGATGAAGCTATATAAGCCTATAAGATCAGATTTTTCATCAAATCTAAGCAGACAGCTATAGGCCTGCCCAAATAGTAATTTTTAGTGAAATGACTTAGTGTGCCCTTATAAAAGTTCTTAACTACTACACTTAGGGAGGTCAAAATAGTCATTTTATTCCAACACTATTTGGGTATATGTACAACAGCTCAGAAACTAAACCTATTTTTCCCCAATTCACCTAAACCTATTTTGCCCCAATTCTTACAACAGCTCAAACTAAACCTATTTTCCCAATTCACTAAACCTATTTGCCCCAATTCTTCATCAAAGCCTAAACTTTTCGTCCTTTCTCCTCTTCTCACTCAAAAGAGGTTCCAACAAAATCCCTCAACTTCAAATTCAATCCATTTTTAAACTCTTTTAGTGTTCCACCGTCCTCCCCACTCAAGTAAGTGTTATTTATCTTGATTAAAATATGGTTATCGATTTAGACGAGTATGTCAAGGAATATTTTCATATTACTAGAGAAGAGATGGAGAAAATCAGAATACAATGTTCTAGTGATGATTGGTTTGAGGCCCAAATTGAGTCTATACATAATGAGAGAGAGAGGGAAAAACATGGTAGAGCATCACTCCGACCACAACCTCTTGCACAATTTATGTAAGCTAACTGTCAAACCTAATGAGGATAATAAACAGTTGGCACTGTATGGTACAATATATGCTCATTTTTTGATGCATATAAAGACCAGTTGTGCATCAAATTTATACACGAGGATCTGATGTTCCTGAAATTTTAGGAACAGACCGTAGTTTGACTCTCAATGGTCCGGAGTATGAATGTTGGCGATTATGCTTGTTGCCTTTGTTTTGGAAGTAGAATAGATGTGAATTTGTTCGATCAGAACAACACTATATTTGCAAAAACATGTTTCTCTTTGGATAAATTTGATGATAATTAAGAGCAAGTTAAATCTATGGTACTTCGGCTAGAGACAAGGTCTCTTACTCTTCAGTACATTGCGATTCCGTTTGGTGTTCATTATGCAGCATAGATGTTAAATTCCTAACAGGAAAGAGCAATAAAATTGTTAATGTCAATGGGAAGAATTTATTTTCGCTATCTTTGATACATACGAAATTGTTCATCTCAAGAGTGTGTACTTTTCAAGAAGCAAGATACTGAGTTTCAACGAGTTGATCTTGGTTATGTAAAACTTTTTCCGCTCTCCACATGTTGGGTGTCGTCACCTGCATATTCATCCCTTATTATTGAGGTGGATTTATCAGAGTTTGGATCAGGGCGAAAGATTGGAAATGGTACTATAAAGTTGTTACCTCAACAAGGGTTGATGTCTGGAGGATCGTTATTGTTAGATGATATAGATATCAAGGTTGGTGTAGCATGGTTCTCACCTCAACCTCTTGGACGAAATGATTATAAGGTAAGACATATTATCTTTTGTGTTTTTAGTCGATTTTCTCTTAAATATTTTTCTTCGGGTTGCTCTACTTGTTGTAATTTTTCTCTTTTCAACTTGAATGAAACACTAGTTTTCTGATTTTTTTTCTATTTAGTGTTCAACTAGTTTGCCACAAATCACTACAAAAATGCTAGAAGAGATGGAAACTAAGCAAGTATTCCCTACCAAAGAGGTTGACGTGATGAATATTGAGGGAGGAATTCTGGAACAAGAGATTGAAGAGATGGATACTGATGGAAGGACCAGGTTTATACTTTTTTGTTCTTCAATCTTATTATTTATCTTTCATTTCTTATTCACTTTTCTATCTTCTCCTTGGACCTAATAGGATTTTTTTTCCCTTTCATTTTAGTCTTCTACTGCTGATGATGATGATGATGGCGAGTCTCCTGTTGATGATGAGTCTGAGGGAGGAATTCTGGACCAAAAGATTGAAGAGATGGATACTGATGGAGATGATGAGGTTTATACTTTTTTGTTCTTTAGTCTGTGTTTCTTTTTGTTATCTTTTCGTTTCTTATTTACTTTCTATCTTCTCCTTGGTGCTATCTGAGTTTCTTTTTTTCATTTAGTATTCTGATGATGATGATGATGATAATGGCGGAGTCTCTCTGTTGATGGCAGGAGTCTCCTATTGATGGTACGGTGATGTGTTGTCATCCAGCCCCTAGCCGATGCTCGTGGTATGTAGCTCATGTATATTTATGTGAAATTTCTTGGATGCTCTATATTTCTTAAATATCAATCTATCATAATTTATATGACAAATTGGATTCGAGGACTGTTCCGTTCTTTTAGCTATTGCAATAAATGAACATAGTTGAGTTTGTTTCATGTCTTCAGCGATTGAGTTGGGGAGCATGTAGTTACAGTGTATTGGAAGATATAGCATAGAGTCCCTAGCAGAGCTGTCTCCCTAGTGCCATATTTGTGGAATTTAGTTGCATTCCTCCCCCCTTCCAACCCACACACAACAAAAAGTTAAGGAACCATCAGATTCCACAAACTTTGATTGCTTCCAAATGGTCATCTAATTTATTTTTTATTGTTGGGTCCTTCAGGTATCATATAGGAATTCTAATTTATAATAACATGTGTCTTTCTAAGGCCTGTGATTTAATGTGCTGTTTGAATATAGAAATTAATATTATTTTCTTTTGCTTGGGAAATGCTTGTTAGGTGTCTTAAACTCTCATAAAAATAAACCCTGGTCATCTGAAGCTGTGGAATCTTCTCAGTCTTCATTGGTCAAGAAAAGTCAAAAGCGGTGCAGATTCTGCGGTTCAATTGAAGTTTTTAAATGGTCTAGGTAAAGGACTTTGTTGCCTTATCTTTAAAAGAGATGAAAATGATGCATTAGGGTTATCGAAAATGTAGAAATCCATACTATACAGATGGTTCCGGGTTTTTGTGATTGTAGTGCCCTGGAAATGAGTTTGACGTGGGATCATTGAGGGTTGTTTAGCTATCCAAGGCTATATGTGAACTGAGGCGGCTACTGCTTTGATTCTTTTAAATGGTATGAGAAGCAGTTGTGTTCTTTAATTCAGGGTCAACATGGAGGATTTGCTGCTATACATTATTCGATCTTCGAAGAAGCAGTTCGTGTTACCATTAAGGTGTTATTGAACCTCAAAACAAGGAGTTTTGATGTTAATCCTAAGGTGTGGGAATGTACTTGTAACTCCAATATAGTCATTATGATTATTCATCGGCGCTATAACAAAGACAACTACCCGAGTGTGTTGTTCAAGAGGACTCGGGATGATCTAGTTGGGAAATAAGTAATGATTCGACAATTCCACTTCACGAGGTCTCACAGATTGTCGTGCCATCATATTCCTCTCTTATTGTCAATGTAGACCTGTCATTTGGCGTTTCCGATCTTAAGTTGTCATGTGCTAAAATGGTCGAGATTGGTAGAAGGTTCCAAGACTGTGAGACAAATGACTATCTTCGTATCGAGTTAGATTGGTGTGAGATTAAGTAGTAATATTTATTGTACTATTTAGGAGCTCTGATGGTCTTTTCATATACAAAATTAATGCTGATTAGAGGCGGTTTTATCTCAAGTTTTAGTATGTCTGCATGTTTCATTGCTGGTCTGTTCTGTTTTTGGTTTGAACTGGCTGTGTTGATTTTGTAAGAACAAACCTCTAGAAAACGTTTTTATGTATTGCTGGGCTATTGGCAAGGTATAATATAATAGGCACATGTTTTATATGCATTTGTTACTAATAACATGGACTATACGAGTTGAAGATAATACTCATGAAAGCTTAATAACACTTAAGCCCAGGTTGATACTCCGTATTATCTACCATAATACATACATATATCTTGAATATGTAGTTGGGCTTCAAATATTATGTATTTGTTTATATACAGGACAAAAACTAGTAGTTTTAGGCGAAGAACCGAAAATGCTTAGTATGACAAATTCAAGAAAGTCATGGAGGATAAGAAAAATTAAATTTCTTTTGCTTTCGGATTTTTTAAGGGATGTTTGTTAAATTTATTACACTTAAAATTATTAATTGATGCCAATTTATTAAGTTTATTTATTTAATAGATTATTTTAAGTATAAACCAAATTAAGTACTTATCCAAAATCACAAACAAAATTCCAAGTTAAAATTTCCTACTTATTTTATTTCTCTCTCTTAAAGATTTAAAGTATAAAGTCAAAATTGCATACTTCATTGGAACAATTAATTCCACATTTTTTTTATTAGGTTTATTTAATAACTAAATATTATAAATGCAGAAGAAAATAAGATTTTTATCAACATTCTTAGAGATTTTTTAAGTTAATTTTTGCTTAAGTATATCCTCGATCTTAATCAAATTATAAGTGATGAATCTCACTTTTACCCGACTTCAGCTCCTACAATTCTCTCCACATTTCATTTATCCCTCCCAAAATCACATATTATCCTTAGATTATCTATGTATTATAGAAATAATAAAAAAAGTGATGATTTTAAATGCATTTAAAAAAAAAAATTAGAAACTAATGCAAATGATTTTAATAATACCAATGAACATGAAATTTAATAGTACTATCAAAAATACATCTGAAACATTTGACCAAGGAAGAATGACATCTAAGACAATATAAAAATTAACCTACTGTTCATACTCTATGATTTGGTTCACGAATATCTAGACACAATAGTGGTGGGAATCAGTTAGCCTGATAGTAAACTGGTAAATGGTGTGACAAAAGTTCATGAGCTACTCATGTAACAACATATTAAAAACAAATGATGGTATATTGTAGGCGATTTGTGTTGAAATTGAAACCTTTTCACATAGTCTCATCTTGAACACACATACGTGTGTAATCAGTCACGATGGGGGTCCTGATCATTGGCTGCTCCTTAGTAAAACCGCTATTGAGACCTCCGTCGTGTGTAGTAGTCCGATGACATATATTGGGAGGAATAGGTTTTGAAGGCAGTTTAAGGCTACATTTGTAAGCAATTTGAGTCCAAGTTAGCTAGGTTAGATGTTTTCCTATATATAGAGGAGAACTTTCTGCATGAGTTTTACATCATGAAATAAGCATCTTAAGCGATTTCTTTGAGAGAATATTATTGAATCGTAGTCAAAATATCTTTTTTTTAGTAAGATGGTTCAATATTATTTAGAAAACGTCTTCAACATAGGAGTTGAATTACTTAAAGTAGATGTATTTTGATAGTACTTATTAAATTTTATATTCATTGGTATTGTTAGATCGTTCATTGAGTTCTACAAAAAATTCTAAAATGCATTTAAAATCATCACTTTTCTTATTTCTATATAATACCGATAATCTAAAAGGATAGATGTGATTTGGAGGGATAAATGAAATGTGGAAGGGAGTATAGGAGATTGAAATCGACAAAAGATGGGATTATCGATTTATGATTTGATTAAGATCGAGGATATGCCAGAACAATTGTAACTTAAAAATCTCTTAAAATGTTGATAAAATCTTATTTTATAGGTACTTATAATATTTAGTTATTAAATAAACCGAATAAAAAATGTTGAATTAATTAGTTTAATGAAGTATTTAAATTTTGACTTTATAATTTACGAATCTTTAAAGGGAGGGAAATAAATAAGTAGGAAATTTTAACTTAGAATTTTGTTAAAGGATTTTGATAAATTACTTAATTTATTAAGTACTTAAACAATTCATTAACAAACCTTGAGGAGGAGGTAGCCTGATGTTTAAGGTTGGTGTGATATGCATATTGAGTGGAGTGGCGCCGGTCGGGAGGATTGTGATTAATAAATATATGTGTTGGGAGATGTGTGTATTGGTGGATGTGTGGTTTGATGTTATATATTTTGTTGAGGGTCTCGTTTCTTTGGAGTAGAAGCAAGCAGTGATGTGAAGCCGGAATAGAGTGTGTTGTTTATGTGATATATATTTGGAGTTAATATGATTTTGTAGGTGATAGTATATTATATTGGGTTATTGATATTATAGGCGATCGATATTATTGAATTAGTTAGCAAATTGATCGTACTTAATTAATTGAAGATATTAACTGATGAAGATCATATGGAGGCGACTAGTGATTATGAATAATTAAGATAAAACATGATGAAAGTAATTATCACGATTATGCGATGTGCATTGTTTATATATGTGTGATTGAATATGACTTTGTTATGAGTATTCCATTTCCATAATTTCGCGCCTTATTTAGAGGGGACCCCAGTGTTATTGTTGTTCGGGGAAAAGTCGGCATTGAGCATCATTTGTGGAGATGAGATAAATGTAAATCGTGATTCGAGATTTAGATTGTTGGGATATCGCCAGCGGTCTTAAATAGTCTTGATTGTGTGCACATGTTGTATCAAAGTATGTATATAGAAAATGTGTTGTATATGGTTTGTATGATTGATGGAATTGTGAAATTAATATTTGTGGTTACTTCTTTAGATGTGTCGGCGTAGTCGGCGTTACTTTTCGCCCGTTTTTGGTCAGTTGTTAATGGTGACTCTGATGTTCGTATTTGCGGAGAGAGCACCTTATAGTATTTGACCGACTGAAATTTGAGTGGATTACATATTGCTTAACATAAGAAAAAAAAGTGAGTTTAAACAATCCTAAACAATGGAGGTTGCTATGATAATCACATTTTAAAAGCTTATTTATTAGATGAAGAAAATTTGTTCGGTAGTTGTCTCCATCAGCCTCGTCGAAATCAATGCTTTGAACAATGAAGACTCATTTCTTCATCCCAATCATGCTCTAGGAAACGAAGAAATAATACCTTGAGAAACTATTAAGCCAAAAATCTTCTATTTTATCATCCAAATCTTGCTTAAGGGAGTAAAGCAAAAAAGAAATTTTTGGAGTTAAAATCACTAAAAAAGTGAAGAAAATACTCTAGATATGAACTTCTAGAGAAGAAAAAAATTAATTTATTAAAACTAAGAAAAACAATTAAAAAAAACAATGGAGGACTCCCCAAAAGGGAGTTTCTTGGAAAAGATTCTTTTGAGAGAGAGAGAAGAGAGGGAGGGGAGGGGGGGAGGAGGGAGGACGTCTCATTTTTGAGGATTTGAACTCTTGGCATGTGCTGCTTCCATCGTTCTTATTAGTAACAAATGCTTATAAAACATGTACTATTATATTATACCTTGTAGCCAACAATACATAAAGCTTGTTTTCTAGAGGTTTGTTCTTACAAAATCAACACAGCCAGTTCAAACCAAAACAGAACAGACCAGCAATGAAACATGCAGACATACTAAAACTTGAGATAAACCGCCTCTAATCAGCATTGTTCTTGTACAAGGAATAGACCAACAGAGCTCCTAAATAGTACAATAAATATTTCTACTTAATCTCACGCCAATCTAACTCGATACGAAAGAGATAGTCATTTGTCTCTACAGTCTTGCAACCTTCACCAATCTCGATCATTTTAGCACACTGACAACGATCGAGCATGAAATGACAGGTCTACATTGACAATAAGAGAGGAATATGATGGCGACAATCGTAGACCTGAAAGTGGGAGTGTCAGATCCTTACTTATTTCAACTAGATCATCCGAGTCCTCTTGAACAACACCTCGGTAGTAGTCTTTGTTATAGCGCGATGAATAATCATAATGATATTGAGTTACAAACTACCCCAAACCTTAGGATTAACATCAAAACTCCTTGTTTTGAGGTTCAATAACACCTTAATGGTTACATGGACTCCTTTTGAGAAAATCGAATAATGTATAGCAACAAATCCTCCATGTTGGCCCTGAATTAAAGAACACAATTGCTTCTCATACCATTTAAACGAATCAAAAGCCGTAGCCGCCCAGTTCACATAGCCTTTGATAGCTAAACAACCCTCAACATCCTTAATGTCAAACTTCATTTCCAGGGAACTGTCGTCAAAAACCCGAGAACCATCTGGTATAGGTATGGATTTCACATTTCAGATAATCCCAATGCATCATTTCATCTCTTTTAAAGATATAGCCAAGTTCTATATCTAGACCATTAAAACTTCAAATTGACCCGTAAATCTGCACGCTTTTGACTTTCTTGACCAATGAAGACTGAGAATATCTCCACAGCTTCAGTTGACCGTGGTTTATTTTTATGAGAGCGAAGACACCTAACAAGCATTTCAAGCAAAAGTAAATAATATTAATTTCATATTCAAACAACACATTAAATCACAGACCTTAAAAAGTCACATGTTATTATAAATTATAATTCCTATGATAATTAAAGGACCCAACAATGAAACATAAATTAGATATTAACATATAGAGTCTTAAATGTAATTTGAAACAATCAAAGTTGTATGAAGCTGATAGTTTCCTTACCTTTTTGTTGTTGTTGTTGTTGTGTGTGTGTGTGTTGGGGAGAAGTGTTCAATGCAACTAAATGACAAAGACTAATCAAGGATAAAGCATATGGAACTAGGGAGAGACAGCTCTACCAGGAAACTATGCTATATCTTCCCATCAGATACACTGCAACTACATGCTCCCCAACCTCTATCAGTGAAGACATAAAACAAACTCAAATATGTTTAGTTTATTGAACTAGCTAAAAGAACAGAGACCAGTTCTCGAACTACGACTTAAACCAATATATAATTTTGGTCCGACCTATTCTCTGTGTACGTATTAGCAATTATGCATAAAATTAGATCACTAACTCACCATCAGATAAAACTATTGTGTTTATTTCAACAATTCAATGGGGATATTGTGTTTATTTCATTAGATTGTGATTGTGTGATCACAAATCACGATTAAGCCTTTTGCTTTGATGACCAATCAAATCAATTAAGGTACTTTGTAGTTCGATATAAATGAAATTACAACCTATCGTGCTTATCCCTCTTGTTACTCTTAGTGTGTATTGCCTTCAAAATATTTCCTTTTCCCAACTTTTTTGTTACTTGTGCATTTATATAATTTGTCATATAAATTATGATAGATTGATATTTAAGAAATATAGAGCATCCAAGACATTTCACACGGAAATATACACGAGCTACATACTACGAGCATCGGTTAGGGTTAGATGACAACACATCACCAGACTCATCAATAGGAGACTTGCCATCATCATCAGAATACTAAAATGAAAAAAAGAAACTCGTATTAGCACCAAGGAGAAGATAAAAAAGTGAATAAGAAACGAAAGATGACAAAAAAGAAACAATAAGACTAAAGAACAAAAAAAGTATAAACCACCATTCGTCTCCGTGATTATCCATCTCTTCAATCTTTTTGGTCCAGAATTCCTCCTCAGACTCATCATCAACAAGGGCTAAATCGTCATTATCATCAACAGAGAGCTAAAATGAAAGGAAAAAAAAATCATAGCTCCAAGGAGAAGATAGAAAAGTGAATAATAAGCAGAAAGATAAATAATAAGATTGAAGAACAAAAAAGTATAAACCTGCGTCCTCTCACATCGGTATCCACTTGTTCCAGAATTTCACTCCTCAATATTCATCACGTCAACCTCTTTGGTAGGAAATACTTGCCAGATTTCCATCTTTTCTACCATTTTTGTAGTGATTTGTAGCAAACTAGTTTTACGCTAAATAGAAAAAATCAGAGAAAATTAGTGTTTTCATTCAAGTTGAAAGAAGAATCACAACAAGTAGAGCAACCGAACAAAAATATTTAATAAGAAAATCGACTAAAAACACAAAAGATAATATGTCTTACCTTATAATCATTTTAGATTGAGAGGTTGAGGTGAAGTCATGCTACACCAACCTTGATATCCATACCATCTAACAATAAACGATCCTCCAGACATGACGCCTTATTTGAGGTAACAACTTTATAGTACCATTTCAATCTTTAATACAGTCCAAACTCCGATAAATCCACCTCAATAATAAGGAATGAATATCTGCGGGTGGCGGCACTGACATGGAAGCGGAAAAGTTTTACATAACCAAGATCAACTCGTTCAAACTCAGTATCTTGTTTCTTGAAAAGTACACACTCTTGAGATGAACAATTTCGTATGTGTCAGCATAGCGAGCAACAATTTCCCATTGACATTAACAATTTCATCGTTTTCATTACTACATTAGGAATTCTAACATCTGGCGACAATGAACACCAAGCGAATGGCAATGTCTTGAAGAGTATGAAACCCTTGTTACTTAATGAACTACGATAGATTTAACTTGCTCATAATTATCATCTAAAGAGAAAGATGTTTTTTCAAATATAGTGTTGGTCTGATCGAATAAATTCACATCTACTGTACTTCTAAACAAAAAGGCAAAATCACAGCGTAATCGGGCCAACATTATAATCCACAGGACCATTGAGAGTGAGCTACGGTCGGTTCTAAAATCTAGAACATCGAGATCCTCGTGCATAAATTTGATCGCATAAGCAGTCTTTTATGCATCAAAAAATGATCATATATTGTACCATACAATACTTAATTGTTTATTATCCTCGATTTAGGATTATTGATTGGGACATAAATTGTGCAAGAGGTTGTATGAGTGGAGTTTGTTTTTGGCTTTTTCCAAAAGTATATTTCAATTCTTTTAATTGATATATTTTTTATTAAAATATTATCTGTCTGAAACAAAATATCCATAATTGAAAGTTATTTATAAAAAATAAAAAAGTCAAAATGTGAATCTTTTAGGGATGGAGGGAGTATGATATTAGTTAAATTGATGTGTATAATTAAGTCAGTTCATTAATATACGAAACCATTATTATATATATTTCACAATTCAATATGGTCTTAAGAATACAATTAGGGCTTACTTTAATAAATAATTTAATATAAATTATTACAATGTTAATTTAGCATAGTTGTAGAAAGACTATATTCGACTATTTGATTTATATTATAAATTTCACTATGATGGGATCAAAAATTTACAACTCATGATCGAATTGACAAAATATTAAAGACAACATATTTTAAAATATGCAACCTGAATTGACATACCACTTTTAAATTGAATATTTCAACATTAACACTTATTACAAGTTGTAATTTTGCAAGCATATATAGTTAAGTTTTTTGACAATTTCATTTTGTAATTACTTTTCCAACTATATGGAGTCGAAGAGCTTATTATTGATATGATTTTATATACACTTATGAAAATAAAATTGTATTATTTACATATTATTGATATGTTATTATTTTAATTTTATATTATTTTCATTTTTTTAAAGATGTTAATAATGGATCTTCACTTGAATTGTTGATATTTTAGTTAGATAAGAAGTGAATTTTACTAAATTGTACTTCACGGTATAATTATTTTTATTTAATGATCTTAATGAAAATATTTATTTGATAATTTAAATAAATGCTTATTAAACTAAATTCAATGAAAATCTTCTTAACCCATGCTTAGTTCTCATATTAAAGTACACGTCCCTTGTAAAATTTTAATTCATTGTTAATTATTTTGGCTTGCTGTATGGGTTTCCTGGATTTGACAAACAACATATTTTTGTTTCTATCCTTAATCAACCAAGCAAACAAATACATTTACCTTCATTTATAGATAGATTCCTTCTTTAATCCGGTTAGAGGATTTGGGTAGAGCTTCGGAGATAAGTATTAACTAGTTATCATTATCTGGATGCAATCAATGCTTGTGTATCGTCGTAATAATTATAAAAGTAATAATTTTGAAATATTAACTATTTTTATTGAAAAGTTTTATAAAAGTATTAATTTGTCTTAATTTAATTGAAAAGTTTATCTAATTTATAAATATATTTGGTAACAATTGTTTAACATATAGTAAAAGTCCATGTGTCAAATTTAAAAACCACATATTAACTTCCAATTTAATTGAAAGAATGATTAAGTGGCATACTTCATTGAACATTTGGGCATCATAAACAATTAAGGCCTTAGACTTTATATATAATAACTAGTTATGCAGGCATAATCAGTAGCATTGCATCACTAACAATTATAAAATAAGAATGATAAAAGTAATAATTTTAAAATATTAACTAATTTTACTTGAAA
Organism: Lithospermum erythrorhizon; assembly: GCA_019722365.1. NCBI lineage: Eukaryota > Viridiplantae > Streptophyta > Magnoliopsida > Boraginales > Boraginaceae > Lithospermum > Lithospermum erythrorhizon. The sequence continues at coordinate 363,981 of JADFUC010001538.1, read as the reverse complement.
AGTTTATCTAATTTATAAATATATTTAGTGATAATTGTTAAAAGATATAGTAAGCTCATGTGTCAAATTAAAAAACTACCATATTAAAATAACTTCCATTTAATGAAAAGAAAACACACTTGACATGCCTCATTGTGCATTTGAAACTTCACCAAATAATTAAGGCCCTTAGGCTTTTGCCATATAGTATAGATTAGATATAGATTTGAATGAATAAAAAATTTAGAGACATTTTTAGCACTAATGCAGAGATGATATATTTTATAAAAAGCATTAAACATATAAAGCTTAATCAATAATACGGAATACATGTTATGAGAAATAAAAAAAGGATGAGCAAAAGTAGACAATTACCATAGAGTGGAGGGAGTATATTATTGGAGTCCAACTTATGATACTAAATAATTGTTTAGTATCCACAGTGCTAAAAAGGTATTCACGTAATTTATCGTAATTATCTTTATCGTGTAGCAAATAGTTACATAAACCATAGTTATAAGTATATTGTAACCCAAATAATTCTGAAAGCTAAAGTTGTAGTATATTGTAATAATAATTTACAAATATATGTATTACATATTATGGCGTAAAATTTAGTAATTATAATATTATATGCTACGTTGATCGAAGCTACTAACATGAAAAACTATTGCATTTACTGATATCGGAAAAGCACAAATATATTGCTATATATTATAATCTTGAGGTATATTGTGACAATTTACCGAGCAACGTCGTAAGCTTAGCATGCGGCGTTGTAATTCTGCGACTTGAAAATCAAGCCCAAAATCAAAAGCTTTACTTGTAATTAAGTATAAAAAACACAAAATCACTTTGCAGTGTACATGTTTGTGCAATCTATTAGTCTCAAGTAATTTACCAACTTCAAATTCAACAAAAATCAAACTTTACAACTTGAAATTCTGCACAAATCACGAAAATTCATGAAATTACGATCTGAATGCATGCATATTTCGTCTTGCGTAACAAATTGAATCACTGGATGAATCTATGGCAGAGATGGGAGAGTCTTTGAGAATCACGAGGAAGAGAGAGATTTGTTATTTTTAAATCCTATTGTTATTTTGAAATTGAAAGCACCAAAGGGAATAAATGGATATAACAAATGTATGTATCTAAGTGGCAGTTGCTTGTTAATATTAACCATTAGATAGTCAAAGAAACACAAGATTAATCCAATGCAAGAATTTTGATTTGTTTAGTAATGATCTTAAGAAATTGCTTAGTATCACAATGCTCAACTCATATTATTGAGTCCCTAATCAAATCTTTTTAACTAATTGTATGTTGTACTTTTTTTTATCCTTGCATGGCTTTCTTGAATTTGTCAACTAAGCATTTTCGGTTCCTCGCCTAAACTACCAATTTTTGTCCTTAGAACATGCAAACAAATACACTCACTACCATCGTTTATAGCAAGTTCCTACCAGTTTTTTAAAAAATATTTGAAGCCTGCAACCACATATTCAAGAATATATGTATGTATGTCGTTCGCGGGGCATAGCTTAATTGGTAAAGAGCTTGAGTGCTAAGTACCAGCACCTTAGTCTCTTCATGCGGTGTGGGTTCGAGTCATGCAAGTGGTAGGATCTCGTATTAAAGTGGTTTAAAGGGAAGCTCAAGTCCCCTGACCAGTTGAGGCACATCCACGATGATTTATCCCTCTGAAATATCCCAGAAACTTCGGAGACCGCTACGATGACGGCTTCATGATTTTTTTAACAATATATGTATGTATGATGGTAGATAATATCGCCCATTTCCAGAGTCAACTAAAAACAAAAAATGTTGGCATTATTTAACGAATTGACCACTTCTATAAATAAGTGCCTTGTTTGATCATATATATTCAGCAAGACTAACTGAGAATTTTATATAGATTATAAGAACATATATATTTGAGGAAGTTTGAGGCTAGAGATCTAGAAAATCAATGGCCTCCAGGGGACTCACACTTAATTATTCTATCCTCATTTTGAGGATTTTAACTCTCTTGGCATGTGCTGCTTCCATCGTTCTTATTGTTACTAACAACTTTGAGATTCAGGGTGTTGAAAAGACCAAGTTCACAAATATTATTGCTTTCAGGTCAGTATCTTTAACTCATACTAATTGAATTGATTTTATTGTTTATCGGAATAATTGAGAAATTGATATATACCTTCTAGAAATGTGAATCAAAGAATGTATTTTTTTTATTTTTTGTAAAGACTAAAATACCCTTATATATGAAGTTACTTAATTTCCAGCCATGCAATGATGATGAATTAAATAGAATTAATAAGGTATAGTGGGAGTTGAATTTTATATTTCTTCAATTTTTATGTAAATGATTAAATAGAATTAAGAAAGTATCATGAAAGTTACATGAATTTTAACATTTCTCAATTTTTATGTAAAAAAATAAATAGAATTAAGAAGGTATCATGAAAGATACATGAATTTTTATATAAAGGATTAAATAGAATTAAGAAGTTATCATGTGAGTTACATGAAGTTGATCATTTCTTTAATTTTTGTTTAAATGATTAAATAGAGATTAAATCTTTCCTCTGATTCGTTTTAATTGAGCTTTCTGTATCGAGATAAATCTTTGATATTCAATTACTCTTAATTATATTATTAAAATAATTAAAAGAAAATTAATATTATAAAAGTATTTTAAAAAGAGACGAATACAAATTATACAAATTTTATATTTTTTTAGAATAAGGAATAATTAATAATTGATGGTCAAATTTCAATTTCAAAAAATCAAACGACAATTAAAGTGAATTGGAGGGACTATGTATTATGAAAGTTACATGAATTTTAACATTTCTTCAACTTTTATGTAAAGAATTAAATATAATTAAGAAGGTATCTTGGGAGTTACATGAATTTTTATGTAAATAATTAAATAGAATTAAGAAATAATAAAAAGCAGGAGTTACATGAATTTTATCATTTCTTCAATTTTATGTAAATGATTAAATAGAATTAAGAAAGTATCATGGGAGTTACATAACTTTTATAATTATTTAATGTTATGTAAATTAAATATTGAAGCACATATGAATATAGTACATATGAGCATGCAAATATTTTACTTTAGAGCAAAAGATATTAAATATTTTAATAAAATATTACATTTTAATACCAATAAAAAATAAGTCATTAAAAATTCACTTAAGTATAATTAACAAGGTATCATCGAAGTCGCATGAATTTTATAATTTCTTTAATTTTTATGTAAACTAAATATTGAAGCACATATGAATATAGAACATCCGAGCATGCAAAATAAAAAATTTATGTTGCAACTTTTAAGTTCAACAATACATGTTTGATTATATATACATTAGAACAAAAGATATGACTAAATATATTTTTATAATATAATACATCCATACAAGTTCGATTTGAATCGATGTAGTGAAATATAATAATATATTTATGTATTTATTTCATTATAATTATAACTCATTAAAATGCTTAAAAGTTACACGACTCTCACTTATTACCTTTTAGGCTAATTACAAAAAAACTAATGATAATTAAAATTAATAATTATATTTATGTATTTATCATTGTAATTATAACTCGTTAAAATGCTTGGAAGTTACATTGATGCCGTTATTCGCGTTTGAGGTTACGTATTATTTGTTCTATAAATTACCAATTATTTAATAGTAGGTACGATTTATTGTATCTTTCGACAGAGAATGATATCAACTTTTATTCGTTTTCTTAGGATGTTTACATATTGTTGGGCTATTTATGAAATCTATATAAAAGCACCCAAAGAAAGCTTCCAATGATATTTCTTCTAATCTAAATCTTGCGATATTTTCAACCATTAATAACTTTTAGGTAATTTACCATGTCTATTTTTTGAATTAGTTCTTGATCAAATTATATTATCAATCAGTTATTGTTCTATTTGACATTTTAGAGTAAACTAAGATTTAACATTCATGTTGTTGTACATTATTGTTATATGTAAATATTTTTTCGTTGGTGTCATTAGCGTCGTAATATTTTCTTAGTAAAGAGTAAAAAAGGGAAATGATGGAAGATAATCTTTATTATTTATGAAATTTAATTTTACTGTCTCATCACTTTCCTTTATTGTTAATTACACAAGATCTACTATTTATACAAGCAAGCTGATCTACTAAAGTAAAGATAGAATGATCATATTAAATTCGGATCGTGATCTATGTCAACACATGTTCATCATGATTCTTGTCAATTAACACAATTATGATTCTCTCTAATCAACTAACACACTTATGTTTCTTTGATCAATCAAATTACATGTGTTTAGTTTAATATATACTTTCAATAAGCATACAAAACTTGAGCACACATGAATAATAGAGACCTAGCTAGCCCTTTATTTATGGATGAGTAATGATGATATATATTACATTTAATCATATATAAAGATATTATATGATCATAAACAATCAATTCAAATCACAATATTAACCAACAATATCACTATATAATAATATATCAATATCATCAACAATGATATTCTTCCAATTATCACTAATACATATACACCAAAATAGTATTTTTTTAGTACTGAAATGACTATTTTACCCCTGAGCATTATTTCTGTAACTACTACAATTACAAAATAGGGGGCAAAAAGTCATTTCACCCCAACTTCCTACTGTTTTGATGTGTGTATAACAGTTCAAATATAATATACTTAATTACCTGAATTGGCATTGGAATTTGATGATATTTCATACATTTTGATTTGTTGAATAGGTATGTATTGGCTTCAGGTGCAATTGGGTTCCTATATGCACTTATTCAGATTCCTTTTGCTTTCTATCATGCAAACACACAAAAGAGATGGATTCGTGATGGATATCTTCCTGAGTTTGATTTCTTTGGAGACAAAGTACGTGCTCATATGCCTTAATTAGTTTTTCATATAATAAGTTACTCTTCACATCTCAACATTATTGTTGCACAATATTAATTTCGACTCCTCAACTAGTTTATGAAGTGATAATTCATAGTGTTATGAGCATCTATAGAAGTGAATTGAGAAATGAATTTGAGAGCGAGGAAGATACCTACTCAAGTGAAAACTTCAATTGACTTTATGACATGAAATTTGCAATGTTAGTTCGTTCATAAAATAAAACGTGTATGTTCGTATTGTTTGAGAAAAAAAATACTCTCGTTTCATATAACCTTTTGAAAAATACGTTTTTTAATAGACTCATATAATGGGTGCATGTTTTATGCATATTATTCATTTCACATATATTTTACAATTCAAACGATTGTCGTAGAAATGAAAGAATTGTCAAAATGGCCCCCAAAAATGGAATCAAGTTGCACTTTGAATTGGTCCCCAATAATGGCGATAATATAGTAGTTTGGTCCTCAATATTAACATAAATGTTGCATTTTGATCCCCAAAGTGGTATTTCAAGCATGTTTGGCCGTCCACTTTTAATGTTTCCATCAAATTGGGGACGAAAATGTAACATTTGTGTCAATATCGAGGACTAATTCAAATTGCTACATCGTCACTGTTGGAGACCAAAGTACAACTTGATCCTAGTTTCGGAGAACACCACTTGGGCAATTCGCTCTCATACAAACCGATAACTTTTTACCATCTCACATATACTATTATTGGAAATTTGGCAGATTGTGAGCTTGGTTTTAGCATCAGGAGTTGGAGTTGGTTTTGGAGCCAGTTTTGAATTGAAAAGAATCAACAATGGACTCTTCGATCTGATTCAGCTTATAGGTGTTCCATTTGATGTAGATGAGGGGAGGTCAAAGACCAGAAAATACCTTAACCGTGGAATCCTCTCAACTGGTTTACTCTTGGGAGCATTTACTTGTATGCTTGCTCTTACCATACTCACATCAATGGCTCGGAGAAAATAGAAGGAACTTTGGATCAAAATTTCAATCCTTTTTTCATTCTCTAATACTATTATTTTATTTTTCCTTTCCCCAAAATTAGAGTTGAAAGCCTAATTTCCAATAAATTTGCATGTGGTTGTGTAGTTCAAGAATTTTGAGGACATTTCATGAACTCAAAACTTGTTCTAAACAACTACTAATAATTACCAATAAGTGTACTGTTTTAATTGATTCTTTCTTATACCTTGTTGTTCGTCTAATAATATAAGTTCAATAAATATTGGAAAATGATATTATTGGTTTGATTATTTTCTCCAGTGTAATCCTGTATATATTGATGAGGACAAATATGCAGTATCAATATGAACATTTACCTTAACTTCTCCATCATTTAAAATTTGCTCAAAATCGAACTGGACTTGTCCTTCCAGGGATTGATAAGTCCGCCCATCCTTGGGATGCTGAATTTCATCATTGACTTATACTCAGTGTGTATTAATATAAATTTGTGATTGTTTAGATAAAAATTACTTTAAATAAGTAAAAATGGTACTTCATTAATAGAGATATCATTACACTTGAAGAACAAAAATATAAAAATAATGAAAAAGTATTACTTTTATTCAAGACAATCGCATATTTTGAATCAAACTCCAAACAATCAGCTATAATAATATGGAGGGAGTATGGATTAATAAAGTTTTCGAAACTTAAAACAATCAAATGTAGCAGAGGAAGTAATATATTATTTGTGCATATGAATCATAACCTATTTTTTACCAAACGATATAACATCATAAAACGACCGACAATAATACACATGTCCAAAAAAGTTCAAAAAAGTAATGCAGCTAAATCAATCCAAATCGTGTAAAAGGAATAGTCACTCGAGAACAGATCCCACCTATCGTTCATGGCTGCTAAAAGCACACCCTATCGTTTCAATTGAAAGCTAGATCTATGGCTTCAAACTCTGACTCATTCGAGTAACTTATCCATATCCCAGTAGTTTCAATCCATCTGATTCCTGGAACTCTTTTAAAAAAAAAAAAATCTATGGCTCGCACTACACATCGCTAGCCTGGTTATTTATCGACCAAATATGTGATCTGAATTCTTTAACCCAACTTTTGATTTTATTTATGATGTAAAATACCAGCTGAATTGCATACAGGACAATCAAAAAGGCTGCCAAGACCATCCATCCAATTACCAATACTGGAAAAACTTTGTGATCACCTGGGTTAATTTTTGGCACTACCGGTATCTCTAACACGGCGCCAATAATACACATGATGACAACAAAAACCCAAAGACAACATTTGTGCTCCAAATGCCAATCTTCAATACGTTGAGATAGAAAGCGAGGCGTATGCACCAAGAATAACATCGCCATAGAATCAAACCATGTTGCTATCACGATACTGAAACTAAAACCATTTTTTTCCCATTTCGGCATTGATGCCAATGATATCGTGTAAGTACATGTTATGGCTGTAATTGAAATCCACATGATCGCGGTCCAAGTCCATGTGAATACCTTGTGCCTAAGAGGTAAGCCGTTTATGAGTAACAATATGACGCTCAAAGATGAGAGAAATGCAACTGTGTTTGAAACCACGAAAGACTTGGGAAGTTGACTATCATTAGCACCATTATTGAAACCACTAGGAGGGTTTACACCTGCCTGGAAAGCCATTGTTGCTATAAGTGAAGCGACTACCATTAAAGAATTATGTTGTTTCTCAAACGAAACATGATGATCTTTTCTTCTTTGGGATTTGATCTCGGTCTGATGATGTCCTGGTAATAAAGATGATGAGGATGTCTGGACAGGGCTAATACGTTGAAGAAAATGTACAATATCCATATATTTGGAATCTCGTCTGGCCTGTAGTCTTAATACATCAGATGCCGTTAATCCATCAGAGTTTAATGTGTCGACGTCAATTGAGGTTTGGGGGACTAAGTACTCTATGATCTGCAAAGTCAAACGACATGATCAAAGTGAATTGTTCATGATCAAAGTGAATTGTTTAACGTAGTAATTAAGTACATTGGTAGTACATAACCAAATTAGAAAACAAAATAAAAACAGTGTTAATTGTCAATTTGATCTTCAAATATATGAATGGAGTCGTATTGTTACACACTCCATGTATTAGTTATTAGTTCTATCCATTTATAGACCAAATTGAAATATTATGTACACTGTTAGGGACTAAATCTGCAACACTTATGCTAATTGAGACCAAATACCAATTCAACTAAGAGTATAGATTATCGTTAATTTAGTCAAATCAATATTGCAGTTGTTTCTAAACATATTCTAAAGGCTGCAGTTGAAGACAATGTTATAAAATGATGTCCTTTGCATTTTTTTACTAAGAGTAGAATAGATTAAGTTATAATCCGTTGTATTATAGTATAGTTCAAAATTTTAGATATATTGTGCACCATTATTGGTCCGCCTATGATTTATACGTAAATGAAAACAGCCTACCTCAACTTGTTTATCGCCCTCTGCAAGGTGTAATATGGAGTTTCAACAACTATCCTTTGAGTTGAGAAGTCCATGGTCATTATTTTGAACCTCAATTAAAAACTTCAAAGCTTCCGTTTGATAGTACTGGACACACAAGTGTAGGACGTTTCCCCCTTGGCATGTTTTAACTCTAGCAAAGACTGCATCAGAACAAGCTTTCACCAATTCTCTCAAAACCATTAAGCCTACATATGGCTGTTATATGAATCGGGTTGTATCCATCTCCATCATACGCCAAGCACATCTCAGGGTGAGCAGACACTAAAACTATTACGATTTCCTTGTGTCCTTTGGCGGATGCTAAATGAAGAGCTGATGATCTTCTAGAATCGACTTCTAGAACTAGCTCATGATTTCTGCTCACAAGCTCGGAGCAGAAATCCAGGTGGCCAATCATTGATGCGATATGCAGGGGGGACTCATCATAACATGTCACTACATTGCATCTCTCAAGAATTAATTCATCTTGTTGAATTAAATCATTCAAACGTGCTACATTCCCCTCAATGGCCGCTTCATATAAGTTTTTCACCATTTGTTCCATCCTCTAGTAAACAATTAACTGATGATTTCCTTTTGGTGCGTCTTATTTTATGTCCTCTCTGTATATAAGGAATTCATTAATACACTTTGAATGTTGTATTTATTAATAAGTATAGACCTGTCAAATGATGAATGAAGCGACATGTAAGGTATAATGAAATTTAAAGGTAACGAGTGTCTTTATTTATGTTTAAAAAAACTATAATGATATATATATGTTGTCCCTGTCATCTTTTACCATAGGGCATTCGTCGAAATTTCTCACACAGGATTAAGGATAAGTCAAAGTCCAAACACCCTCACTGGTTTGACATACTACTAAAATACTAAGAAAATGAAATCACAGGAAGTCTCGTGGAAGGTACAAAAATTACCTGGTATACATGGTGACTTTTATATAAGTGTGCCTTGGAAATAGTCTCACCCCTTAACAAGGAGGTTAGAAGGTCGAATTCAAATGGGTCTAAAAGTTTTGTTTTGAATCTTTATAAAGGTAGAAAATATCACATATATTAAATATTATGTTAATAGTAAACATTTATCATAAGTAAATATATTGGCTACATATATCAATGTAAGGGACACATAGTTTATTACGGAGTATATTTTTACATGGTATTAGAGTCAATGTCGTTTCCGAAGCATGTTGGTGTATTGTGTATTGTGACAATGTTAGTGTCATCTACCTCTCCAAGAACTTCATCATCCTTTTATCACTACCAGTATTGTGTATTGTGATAATGTTAGTGTCATCTACCTCTCCAAGAATCCAGTCCGGCACCCACAACCAAACATGTAGAGTTTGACATTTATTTTGTACGAGAAAAAGTGACGATTGGTCATATTCGTGTGCTTCATGTTCCATCCAGATATCATTGCAGACATCTTCACTAAAGACATTCCACTTATATTATTCACTGATTTTCGGGACAGTCTCAGCGTCCGCCCTCCTCACGCTCCGACTGCGGGGATGTATTAGATATTATGTTAATAGTGAATATTTACCATATGTAATTATATTGGGTTAACCAGTAGGATTTAATATGGCTTAGTCTAAGTTGTATAAATAGGCTACACATATCAATGTAAGGGACACAGAGTTATTATATTCTTACAACATAAATATTAGGAATTAAGTAATAACTTGCAAACCACGTTCATACAATTAAACCACACAAGACAAGTCTAATATGATAGACTAAACCAAGAAAGTGTTAGTAGTAAGTATCAGCTTTCGATCACAAGCTAAGACCTAGACATACTCTTGCATGTTGAGATGTGACAAAACTGGTCACGTGAAAAAATATTGTAAGAGTCTAAGATTATGGACTTGGCAATTGACATCAATGTTGTTGGAGATATTTGATATCGTTTGGTATTTGATTTTGATATAGAACAAAATTTGATTAAATAACTATATAAATTTAATAATTTAATTGAAAAGTTTGAAACTATTCCTAAAAATAATTTTAAAAGATAGATATTTCCAACAAAAACTTGTTATTTTTGAAATTTCCTCTCTGGAAGACATATCGCTCTTATCACTTCCAGTAGAACTGTATCTCTCCTAAAACAATTCTTCGGAATTTGTAGAGGTATGAGACAATATTGTAGTGAGATCAGTCACTATAAAAAATTAATCCTATCTTATTTTCACCCCGAAACATAACTTAGTTGATAAAAAATTAAATTTTTAAGTATTAGAAGTCTTACCTTGCAGTCGAATATCATAACTAATGAACCTTTTTAAAAACTACAATCTCATAATCAAGAGTTATATCACAATTAGAGAGGGAGAGAGAAGAATGGAAGAAAGTGATGGTGTCGGAAACAAGAGAGAGAAGAAGCGAAAGCGAAACGAGGTACAACCTTAAGAAACACGAAAGTACACCTCTTTATTCCAACACACTCCCTTACATTTTCTTGAATTCTTGATATTTATGTAGATACTTATGAAGAAGAAATCAATTGATGAAATTATCGAAGCAGCTGTTTCAGACAAAGACCCTCTTATTCACTTCCCCTCATTACATTATTATATTAATCATGGTATTTATTTATATGCTACAATCCATATCCAAATAATTGTCCAGTTTCGGTTTTAATGCTCGAAATTAACCAACTTTGTAGCCTTAATCCATACGTAAAAATTTGAAATGAAGCAAAGTATCATGTTAGCCGTAAAATACATTAAAGATACTAGCATTCCATATACATTTTCACCTATGAGACAACATATATAAAAATACTCGTATTCATAATTTGGGATGGAGGGAGTAGTAGATTTAGTGAAATGACATTGATATGAGTAACTAATTTCCTTAATTTTTTGTAAAAGTTCTATTGTTTTGAAAGATTCTTAATTTTGTATGAATTCTAAGTTTTAGTAAGAATTCTGATTATTTGTAAAAAGTCCACTGTTTAATGTTTTAGTCGACTGATTTGTATTAAAAGGGAGGAATGGCGCACTAAAAACCAGAGAGTTTAATGTTTTAGTACACTTGAAATTTTGCTCCTCTTCGTTTCGTGATCTGCAGTGATCAGGTTATAATGGTATAATTACTTGTATAGTTATTGGCTAATTGTCAATCATTTTGCTTCTTTTGATCATAATGGCGAATAATTATATGGTAGATCTTCCGTGATTAGGCCCTTTAGGGTGTCCCTATGTATAATGTAGCTTCTGCATTCGTTTTATCTTTAATGTGAATACATATAAAACAGTACCTTGAAGTTATTTAAGCCTTTTGAATTTGATTGATAGGATTATCTGTGAGTTTAAAGTCAGGACATGGAGGTGTACTCTCATGTCAACTGAAACAGTACATTAAGGTCCTCCTGAAGGTAGAATGAACTCAATGTGATTTTCCAATTAATCATCCTTGTTAACAAAATTATTTTATTTTCGTATTCTAAAGGCGAATATGGAGGTGCCATTTGGACGTGAATGGCCTGCCGAAGAAAAAGTGAAACACAGGGAAATGGTTGCTCCTGAGGCTCGCTACATTTTTGTGTACGAGACTTCAGACTGTGATTCTAACCGGATTTCTAACACGAGTGAGGGGATGGTTGTTGGATTTGTACATTACCGCTTCGTCATTGAGGAAGAAGTGCCTGTGCTCTATGTCTATGAGTTACAGCTTGAGCCTCACGTTCAAGGGAAAGGACTTGGAAAGTTCTTGATGCAGCTACTAGAACTCATTGCTCAAAAGGTGGCCTTTTTAACCGATTAGTTTCTTTATCTTGAATCCATAGTGAAACTTGTTAAGCTCGGTCATACTATTGCATCTGAGCCCTTGCTTTCCACTACTTAATTACTGTGGCCTCACTTGAAGTTTGTAACTTGATTTTTTCCAGAATAAAATGGGTGCTGTGGTGCTCACTGTTCAAAAGGCTAATCGGTCAGCTATGAATTTTTATACTGGAAAACTTAGGTAGTTTGAATTTCTGTTCTGATTGCTGCGTCTCTTTTGGTTAGTTCTTTCAAGTTCAGAACTAAAAACTATAAAGAAATGGTATTCACAAAATGTTTATCGAGCTTCTATTATCCGTAAGTAGCTAAAGCATTTTTATGATATTCTTCTTCTGAACAAATCTATTGCTTATATGTTGATGTGTGCTTTTGTTTCTGACATAATTAACAACTTAACCCACCCCCTATCTTCTTCACTCCTAATTCCTTTTCATGTAAGGATTTTATTTGTTTGTTAAGGCTTGCCCTTTGTCTTTCAATTTTTGTTCTGGTAAACTAGATTACCACTGTTGTAAGTTGAAAAGCTGCATTTGACATTTGAGTTGATCGTTACATGAGGTGGAATAAAGAATTCAGAAGCCGTTTGAGTAATCAAAACGCAAATATTATACCATTATGAATATGTCAATTTACATAACATTCAAAATAAGAAATTGAAAGACAAGTTTTAAATAGACACAGCTCCTTTAGTGCTCATGACTTCAGATATCTGATTTATTTAGTTCTGGAAATGTCCTGATTTCCCAATAAATGTAGGATGTTGATCGAGTGCATGGAAAATGTATGATCAAAATGTCATCATGAAGCCGTGAAAGAATAAGTTGTAGTCCAGATAAAAGAGAAGTGGCATTTTTAACTTTCACTGTAGGAAGCCTATTACTGACAAGTTACAAACATCTCAAGTCATATAGCAGATATTTGTCATTTATTAACTACGCTTGATTTCACTGTTTCTGCAGATACACTGTTTCTGCCATTTCACCATCAAGGGTTGATCAATTGGTATGTAATCATAAAGTCACAAGATAATTTTCCTCATATTTAAGACTGTAACTTGATATTGTAAGGACCATTTGCAGTTGGGACTACAAAGTAGCTATGAGATTCTCTGCAAGGCATTTGATCCTGAAGCAAAGACAATACTAGAGGAAAATAAATGATTGCTGTCTTGCCTAATTATTATCATTATTTTGATCGCCGTTAATTTTATTATTGACCACATAATCTTCATTGGTTAATTAACATAGGTTTCGTGTATACTCGACTAAAGAATGTGGATTCCGACATTCTTAGTTTTGAACTCTAGAACTGAATTTCGGGAATGATATGAAAATGAACTGCTTCCCCTTGGTTTTGTTGGGATAAAGGGTTGGTTGCACAGAGGAGATCCCATATGTCAAAGTGAAAATAAAAATGCCCTTGCTATGAACTTTATTTGTATGTAGATGTCCGAGTCTTGTATACTTATTTGTGTAGATGCCCGACCAAGCAGATCTCTGTTGCATCATGAATATAATGTTTCCTTTTTGTTCTAGATCAAGTAAGGTTCAGTTGTAACTGGTCTGTTTAGATAAAAGAATGCTCTATATGTAAGGTGTTATTATAGAACTTAGAACCTCTTAATTTTATTATAATACTCGTAGTAATAAAAAGATATGTAATAAAAATAAAAATTAATTCTTCATTGTTCCTACTGGCTGCCACTACTTCTGATGTTTGAATTCATATACTAAACTTATTTGTTATAAAATTTAGTTGTTCCCAATCCAAATGCTTTCCTAGACTCACATAATTTTGATCGTTTCCTGGAGTCTCACCTTCCCTTTTTTTCTAATATAATCTCTGGTATTCTTATTCCCTGAAGGAAAATAAATGATTCGAAGAACATGAATGGTTTCACTGTTTCCGTTGAAGTTAACTTCCAGTCTATTGCAATTTGCAAGGTGCCAGAAGTTATTCACGTATATGTTGTTTGATGTAGCTATATTCCGATTCTGAGTAGTATATTGTGTAACTTCAACCCTATTAAGCCTTTAGGCAAAAATCCCCCATCACTTGTTGCCACCTCGTGAGCCAAGGAGAGGTACCGGACAATCAGGCTTCCATGACAAATAATTTTATGGGCTGCAGCAATGCAAGGATTAATTTTAGTCTTATCTATGAATGGCGACGGTGTTGGTGGCAACATCGATGTTGGCGATACATCAGAGACACAACTAATTTACTGTTTATTTTCTGAGTTGAACTTAAATTACCTCTTCAATTTTCTTGTGAATGAAACTGAACTTGCCTCAAAACACAGATTGAATGATGATTGCATATCAGACTTTAAAACATTTATGTACTCTTGCATATTTAGCATATTGCGTGAAGGATGAAGTTGAAACTATTGTGATGCTGATGTTTTATAACTACAGTTGTACATATATTATGTTGTGCTAACTTATGAAAGCATATTACTGTAATATTCAAGAAAACCTGATAATCTTTTGACTTTGAGCTCTCTGAAATCCAAAATTCAACTGATGGTTAATTTCATTAACCTTGCTATTAACATGATAATTTTGATTTTAACCTAACATGTGTGCTAATTAAGACTACAAATTTACATAATTTAGACAATTGAAAACCAAATAGAGTCGGTAAGAAAACCTTTTTAGTTCAGAAATTGAAATTTCAAAAGGTAACTGAATTGAACAAACTAACAAAATTTATGTAGTTGTGAAACAAAGGGCAAAACCGATCCAAATCAGCTCACAAACTAAGCAATACATAAAGCTCTAAGCTCCAGGAACTTCAGCTTCTGCCTCAACCATTGTCTCCTCAACTGGCCTATCCAACTTGGTACCAACATCTTCCGAGTAGTCACCATGAACCTGTATTTTCGTATAAATAAGACCATTATAATTTCAACACTATTATTTTGAATCAAATTTGAACACTATATGACTGCAATGCATGTACCATAATAAGAAATCCCAACTGAAAAGTGCTAAGGAAAAGGCCCGATCGGGCAAAAAACAAAATAAGACGAAAACAAAATAAACGAAAGGAGAAAGAGGATGGAACGTGCCTCCATAAGCTTTCCAAGATCGAACTTTGGTGCCTTGAGAATCTTGACTTTGCGAATGTAAACGTTCTGCAGGGGAAAGATGCTCGACGTTGCCTTCTCAATCTCCCTACCAATGGACTCGGGGATGAACTTAGCAACCAATTCCTTCAAATCACAGGAACTGGCCTGGTTTTTCATGATCTCAACCATTTTTCGGCGGATCTGGTTTACCAATCATCAATATTAGCTAAAGATTAACCATCAACAAGCTAAAGTCAAAACTTTTTCCTACATCATTCTTATTTCCATTTTGGCAATTGTAAGGAGAGGGGGACAGGGTACATATGATGCTGGATAGTTGCCTACTGTGAAGCCAGAGTGATCATGAATACACATCATAAACATCAACGATACATAAGGAGTTGAAGCTTTCGAACCTGACGGATCTGACTAGATTGAGCATAACAAGTTCGTTTCTGCTGGTTAGCACGCTTCTTGGTAAACCCAATGCAGAACATCCGGAGAGTGTAGCTGTCAGTAGTTTTAACATCCACATGAGCCTCAATCAATGTTTGCCACTTGCGGACCAGGGACCTCAGCTTGTCTGTAGTGAAATCCATTCCCTGAAAGTTCAGAGCAATCATTCAAATCCTAGAACTCAATACGCTGAGAATGGTCTAATGATACTTAATGTTGGAAATGTTTTATTCCCCAGAAGTTTGTAAGCACATGCTTGCCTTGCACATCTTCAGCTCTCAATCTAATCTTCCTGTAAGCTTGGTCTTCATCCTTTTGAAGATCAGCCAGGCTAACCTCAAACACTCTGTGCTTAAGTCCTTCTGAAGCGATCTATGTAAAAAAGGTGGACAATTAACTACACGATTCCAGCTCAACGTAGTTCGTACAATTTGAAGTACATAGAGAGCTAAATAACATATTCATTTACTTTCTAGATTCCATCCAGACGCCAGAGAAACCCGAAAAAATTTGCACAAAGACCAGCCATCCCAAAAAGTTGAAACTATAACGACAACAAGATCTTTACTTTACAGAATTAGCTCGTGTTGCATTTGCTCAATCGGCTCAATTACCACATTGTTACTATATTAAATTTTACTCGAACAAGTAGACAGCATAGTCATCACAACTCAATCAATAACAATAACTCCCACGCTTATGTGGCACATAAAAAACCAAAGCCTTTTAGATGAAAAATCAGCATGATGGACACAATCGTAAAACAACAAGGTAACCCAAGTTTTCGTGTTCCACTAATCCATAAATTAATAAAAAATTGTATAAATATTCTGTATGTAGCTTGACTCTTATACTGCTAAGGGTATTTAGCCACAGTAACACAAATGCATTCATAGGGGAAGACATTGCCTCAAAAACTTTTGCGAACATAAATATTTATTTTTTACAAAAGGGTGCTCAAGCCTTTGATTACCTTAGTACCCTGAGTTCTGGTTACAAGGGTCTTCCCAACATTTTTCACCTCGAACACCGATGGTGCCTTGATGTCATACCAATCCTTCTTAGTAAAAGGATCAACTCTGGATATTAAAAAACATATCAATTTCACTATCTCAATCCATAAACATATAGAAAATTACATACATAACACAAGATCAAGGAACAAACAAAATACATAAAATATCAAATTGCAAACTTGATGCAAATTATAAATGGAGACAAATTGAAAAAAAAAAAAAAGAAGAAGCAAACTTTCACAACATTCTTTTTTTTCCAAATTGAGAAATGTGTAACATAAAATTAAACATTATACTATCAAACACAAAACCAATTATACACATATCGAATATATAAGTGAATTATGAAAAAGGGTACATACACTTTCTTCTTGCCTCCCTTTTTCCCCTTTGAAATCCTCTTGTTCTTGCTGAAATGAAAAAAAATATATGTAAAGATAAATGGTGAAAAATATTGAATTGGGTATAAATTAAATAAGAAAAAAGTGAAAATAATGAATTACCCAACAGCCATGTTGAAGGGATGAAGCTAAGAAATGGTGAAAGTAGAGGCAAAGTCTGTTTTATTACAAAAACCTATTGTCATATTTGACTTTGGGCTTTTGAATCAAGTTATGATTCTAATGGGCTAGAAATGTTGTGAACTTCTAAACTACTAAACCATCACAAATTCACAACAAAAACTTTTTTTTAGGTTTGGTAGGCTCTTGGCGCATATTATGGTTTTAAGTATCTATGTTCTGTGTGGTCTTTATCTTATTTTTAATTAATGCAGGCACCACTAGACTATTCCGTCGGCCCTTAGTATTTTTAGTGTCCCAGGCACCCACGACTCTCGTACACAATTTTTAAATTCCTGATATAGTGAAATGAAGCTATATTACGCCCAAAATACAGCGTTGGTCGCGATAAAATATTTATTTGTCCCTAACACTAAAGTATATGTATGTACTAAAGTATCCAAAACTCTTTCTTCCTTGTAACTGTAACACACATACTGCGCCATGCCGGCATCTTATAAATGCCGCGGCCGCACCATTACCGTCGCCCCACGCATTGTTGCCCTCGCACTGCGAACAATACCATGGGTGCCCCACCGCGAACTTCGAGAAGCATCGGATGGCACCGCCGCTAAAAATTAAAACCAAACAATTAAAATAGTTGCCGTTTATCTTAAGAAGAAATTCAGAAGAAATCAGATCTTTTGGAATTATTGATGAAGTGATACTGTGATACATGCCTCAATTTGGTCTTTAGAAACCGGGATGTATTGCTTCAGTTATTTCCAAAATTGTTGACTATAATATGGTGAAGAGGCACCGGTTATCAACGTTCACAAAATTGTTAATCCCCGAGTAGCAGGTTTAAAGGAAGTACCGACTTACACTGCATGCGAGGTGTTCATATGTTAACGTGCACTTTAATCTCATACCCGAATGATATTTACATTCATGGATACAAAATGAAAATATGTGCCCGATTTCTCTTCGTTTATGGAGAATTCGCCTCCGTCGATTATGAGGAACTGATAGAATCGGCATAATACTTGGCTTTTGTTTTTGTTTTTATTTTTGTTTTGTTTCTTGCTCTGTTATTAGATCCGGTAACTTTTTACTCTTTGACATGTCGATAGAGCGCAAAAGCTTGAGGGGAAAGGGAGGCGGATCGAGGGGCGGTCTGAGAAAAAATTAGAGAGGGAGGAGTAGTAGGGTGGGGGTGGGTGTGTTAAAAAAGAAAAGAAAGGGGTTTTGAATCTTTAGTCACACTTATCTTTAGTATTAAGGACAAAATAGTCATTTTACTGTGACTCAATGTGTATTTTAAGAGTAATATAGTCATTTCACTATATATTGTAATGAAAATTAGGTGTATGGGAGTCAAGGGTGCCTAGACACTAAAAATAGTTTAGGGAAATTTGTAGGAATAGTTCGAGAGTGCCTGGGGCAGCTAATAATGGTCTGAATGATGTATCTGTTAAAAGCGTAGTCTGGTGACGGTAACCCCAAGCCTTTTTTTTTTATAAATGAGATTTGATGCATAATAAAAATCATTTCCGAATGACTACGTAAATCCAGGTATTGTAGTTGGGTTAAAAAGAGGAAAATGAGTGTTGGCAGCCGAGAGACGATGTCGATCAAGTGTGGTCGCATCACCAGGGAGGCACCTTGAATCAGACAAGACAATTCCCCTCCACAATCTTAAAGAAGGAATCCACTTATTGTTCTTCACCATTACACACCAATATTGTTGAGATAGTCATTTGATCGTAAAAAACAACTCTTATGAAATTTATAACAAGAAAGGATTTGGAGTGATATAGTGTGTATTACACCAGCTTAAATTCATCTGAAGTATTGTCATTTTGTTCGTTTGGTCCCTAATAATTTAATATATGAGGATTGGATTACTAAAACGAGTTAAATAAGAGGTTTTTGTTCCATTAAACCACTCCACAATCTAATATTCATTAAACATGAGAGACCAAACTAACCAAGTGAGAATCTATCAAAGGATCGGATGAATTTATGCAAAAAACGATTAAATTGTACATGAGTTGAGTCGAATTTAAGCTAAAGGAATTTTAGCTCTGGCGGCTGGGCTTATCAAACCGAGCCGATGTCTCATTTCATTTAGAGCTAAAATTACGAGCCTTGAGTTAGCTGACTTGATTAAGAGTTAAGACTATGTTTGGACTCCGAACTCAATCTCATTAAAATGTGTACTAAATCAATTATTAGTACAATTAATCACAACTTCTTAATCTATAGTTGTATATCTAAAATTCTCTAGAAAGTCACTAAAACATAATGTTAAATCTATAATAACAATATTCATCATAAACAATAAGGTTACCGAAGCATTCAATATTTTGTTAGTTGTAACGTCATGGGGTGGAATCCTTGGTTAGATTCGATGGAATAATCTCACAATCCAATAAAGGTATTGTTTTTTGTCTTCCCTCAAGCGCTCCCTAATGTTGTCAATCGTAATCCGCTAGCTTTATAATTCAAATCGATTTTGGTAGATCCACCTATTTTATATTTGATTTTATTTCAATGCATTATGATTTTCTGCATTCCTATTTCCTCCGGAGCATTTTCTGCACCTGTATACGACATTTCGGAAATGTTTCAACTACTATTCGCTAGCCTGATGCTTTGATATCATATTAGAAACTGGAAATTGAGTTATGCAATTTCAACCATTAAAGCTCGAGTAGAAAGCTTGAAGAAAAGAAAAATGAAATCGGTTATATGAGAGAGATAAGTAGAAGAAGGAAGAAAGAGAAAATTGGTTTTATTTATTTACTTTATATTACCCTTCTAAAATGAATGTGAGCTCCTTGTTATCGTGTGGCGAGCGGCAATTTATCTGTACTTGTGAATAGTAATTTTTAGTGAAGCGATAATTTTCTTGCTTAGTAAACTTACAACTATTATCTTTACGAATAGGGGGGAAATGAAATGGTCATTTGTGGCAACTGTTTCTTATTTGGGTGTGTGTATAACTATTTCGACTTACCATTCAACTATTGACGTGGACTTAGAGCTAAGACTATCAACAATGATTTGGTATTAGCGCCCGATTTTTCGTTTTAGCAACGCGTCGTATTTTCTACAGTACATTTAATAATTATTCTGATTCAATTTTACCCGATACAATGGTTTAGCTTTAATCTAAATTCTCTCTCTTTCAAATAAAAAAATAACTCAAAGTACTTAATATAGTGAAAATGTGTATTTTTTATATCCAAGGAATAAGTGCTTGGCCATTTGTAATGATAGAGTGCAAAAGTTATGAATTTTGGTATAAATATTTTTAGTGTAAAAAATTAATCATTATATGATAATTGTCCCAAAATTATTAAGATAAAATAAAAATACGTCACAGCAAATAAAATCTCACTTGCTTTAAATTCACTTATTCTCTCTCTCCACATAAAATAAAATTCACCATAGCCCACTTGATTTTTTTTAATGGGTTTAGAAAAATTTAAATCTTACTCAGATTCGTTCGGCTTCATATTATTAATATTTACTGATGTAACTATTCAACTCTTACTTTGGGGTTTAATAGCCACCATTGTATATAGTCTAACTAATAATCCTAACTAATTTATTCCCAAATTTATTTGGGAGAAGCCGTTACATTCAAAATCAATCAACCCTAAAACATTAATAGACTCAATTGCATAATCCTCACCGAATTATTGAGTAATCTAACAGTTGCATTTTCAATATACAATTCGTTTATTCATTAACAAAGCATGAATTTGGTTGAGAACGATACTAACCTAATAAGGATTCTACATTCACTGACTATTAATTAATCACTATAACGCATCAACAATATCAATATCAACCCGTTGGTCAAGAACAACAACTTCAAAGCCACACCGTGAATTATAGATATAGGATATCGAACAATAGAGTAGGAAAATATTAGGGTAAAGAAGTTGGGAGAGGAAGAAAATGATTAATTTTAAAAATGTTGAAAGCATAATCCCAAGGGTTTATGCTACCTAAATCGCTTTTAGCTACACATAAAATTAAATCTGCAGATGTCTTTAAGCGTACGTGTACTAATAATACTTTCATCTGAGGTTGCTCACAAAAGTCGAGCGCGTTGCGGAGGAAGATCGTATCATGATAGCCTCACCGATTCTTTCTGGAGTTGAGAACTTCTTGTAGTAAAAGATTAATTTTAATTGTATTAAATAAGAAGTGACTTTGCCTGCATTTATTATATTGTGTTAAAACTATTAGAAGGATAATTTTGTCTTTTTTACATCTTTGAGTCTTTGACTATGTAGTATCACTTCTTTTTTCTTCTTCCCTTATTTACTTTCCACTGACTGTGCGGCTGTCTCTTTCCTCAACACCACTGCCGTTGACTTTTTAATTAAAGAAAACAACTTAGCTATCAAACACATGCATCATCATACAAGTTTTCTAGTTACATAACACTATTAGAATAGAGTAGCGGCGAGGGTTCGGCGGCCAGGCGTCAATGCTTGTCAGTTACGTAATCGTCGGAGTTTAGGATGTTACTCAACCCAAATAGTTTAAATTAGATTAAGTAGATGGGCGTCGGTGTTGTGGAAGTATCGCGTCGGAAGAATAAATTTTTAAAAAGTAAATTCAAATATAAATAAAATAGACCCGGCCTTGATTCGAAATAATTTTGACTATCTTTGAAACTTTTAAATTCGGTTTAAGCGTCGAGGCACTTTTGAATTTATTAAGCGTTAAAAATTAAAAAAAATATACCCGGCCTTTACAGGCGCCATTTATTAAACATTTTAATTTAGAAACGACCCTCACTCATTAACAACTTTTTCATTCCTATTAATCCCCCACACGGCCGCCCCCCGATCATTTCCCACTCCCGTGATAACCACCACAGCTCCCTCGATCGATCGTCATTCCCGCTGAATCCCCCACTCCTGCATCAGTCGAGCTTGACCCTCCCCACCATAGATCAAGATCCAACGACCCCCACAAATTGATTAAGGTTAGTTTTTGTTTTGTTTTGTTATTGTTTTTATTTAATTTGAATGTTTAATATTAGTTTAATTAGAATGATTAATTAGATTTTTTAATGAGTTTGAATTATTAATTATATTTTTGTTGATGTTGAATTAATAATTAGATTGTTTATTTAGTTTTAATTATTAATTAGATTTGTTATTTAGTTTGAATTATTAATTAGATTTGTTATTTAGTTTAAATTATTAATTAGATTTTTGATCGAGTTTGAATTAGTAATTACGTTATTTATTGTATTTTAATCCAAAATAGATTATTGAATGTAGATTGAATGTTATATGTAGATTGAACGTGATATGTGCATTTAATTTTATAGTTTCGTATATTCAATTTAGTTTCATACTTTAGTTTTTAGATTCAATTATTGAATGTTAGATGTAGTTTAGTTTAGTTTAGTTTGAATGTGATATGTAGATTGAATGTTATATGTCGATTGAATGTGATATATTCACTTTAGTTTCAATTTAGTCTTTTTTTAGTTATTGAACTTTATGGTTTAAATTGGTTTAATTTAGTTTTATGATTGAATTAGTTTATAATTTATAAGCTTTAAGATTGAATTATATAAATGATTGAATTAGTTATAAATTTTATGATGACTTTAAGTTAAACTTTGAATTGAATTAGTTAGTGATAAGATTAAATTATATAATTGATTGTGTTTGAATTGATCGTTCGAATTAGTTATTAGATTTTTGTTTGGATTATGTCGAAATGTTGTTATGAATGTTTTGTATATCTGATAAAAAATTTCTAATTTGATTAATACAAAATGACTAGAAGTAGTGATAAATCGAGAAGGCAGGCAAAGGGATAGTGTCTCGAAGCGACAAAAGGCCAAGAGGCTGCAACGTCCCTAGTATTTGTATAGAGAGCGAGATAACTCCCAATCCCTCCTTAGAAGCGTGGCAGCTCCCACCTCGACTTGAGTTTTATTTACAATTGAGGCGGGCAGCTGTTCATCGTCCGTGCCGGCGCGATCGACATCGGCCGAGCTACTGCATGTGGTAGTGTTTCCCGGACTCTCCGTGGATGGCGTACATCCCCTATTCCCGCTCATTCGGATGGCTTCAGATGACGGGATGATCAGACGGCGCTAATTAGCGCCACGTCTTTATCTGAGGAGATGACCATCCACTCGACGCTCTCCTCAGTGGCGAAAAGTTGAAGAAGGCGGAGATCTTCATGACTTCAATGAATCTGTTAATATTGTCATCGATTGAATTAGTTATATTTTTATTTATGTTATCTAACTTTTTTACCTTTTTTTCTTTAGAATTGTTCGCTCATGAAGTTAACGGAGTTCTTGAGGCGGCAATTTGTGTTGGAAATCAATGAGAATTGATTCCATTTATTATGCTCATTGCGACAATTGTGTATCAATTCATTTACCAGTTGGGTTAAATGTGATTATCAGAACTTAGTGTTCAACTTAGTAATTGTTATATTCTTTAGTGTGAGTTCTACATGATAATTTAAAGGGGTTATGAGCGATTGCTAGATCTTACTCGTGTCGTTATAATAATAATGGTGGTCAATTATTATTATTATTATACAACTTACTATTATAAGGCCTAGAAGGTCACATACATTACAGTGACGTTGAGTTGCATATTTCATGTATGAAATTAAAGAAACATATAATTGAAATGTATTTCTCGATTAAAGGTTCTACATTTTATCTAGAATATCAGTTGAACGAAATAGAATCAATTAAATAGTTATTTAATTGGTTCGAGATATTACAATGTTATCCAATAACGAAGATTATTGATATTGACTCGTTACTATTTAATTAAGCTAATTAAAATAGTTCAACTCGTGTGACTCATTAGTGTCTTAGCAGACTAATAGAGTTAACGAGTCAGTAATCTTGGGTTCAACTATCGAGAACTTTGTTTTAACTTTAGCCACATATAAAACTTTAGGGTTTTTCATGACATAACATTTAGAAAATAATTTTCATCAAAAAACCTAAAGTAGCCGCCCCCCCTCGCTTTTGGCGAAATTCTCCCGAGAATTTTGGGGTTTTTAGTTTGTTCGTCATTGTTTCTTAGCATGTCGGTTCTTGATTCAACCTCTCTGGTGTGGACCAACTAGAGATATCATATGATTGATATTCTGACAAGTGAAGGGAAGTCAAATTGAATTTGAAAGCGTGTGGTTTTAGTGGAATTTACTCATTTTGCCTTGTAATGCTACATTCATATAATTGTAATTATATGTTTTTGTATAATAATATAGTACGCACTTTAAGATCCTGAAATTATGGATTTGTATTTATACTACATTATATCCATAGTATTTTCCATCAATTGAAGCGGGGTCTATCGAGTTTAGCCGTGTTCATTAATAGATTCGATCGATGTGAAGGATGACATCTGGAGATCATTCACAGTAAGCATATAAAATTTTGGTGGATTTAAAAGTTGTTTAAATATTTTTAGTAAATAAACGTCTAATTAAATTTTATTTTATTTGTCTTTTCAGGAGAGATATAATATTATGAATGGGACCTATGCTCAGGCGCAGCCTTTGTTCGAGAGAGATTGCTAGAAGAAGTGGAGAGACTTCTTGGCAATGAGGAGAAGAGGGCGGCTCTGAAGGTACGGGCGGCGTTGCTGCTTTGGAAGCGACGAAGCGGTGAGGTGTACCCTCGCATTCGATTGGGGCGGTATATCCGGCATTGGGCCAATTCGAAGCAGCGTGAAGATACCGATCTGGGCGAGTCAGAATCGCCATAGCTCGGAGGGGCGCCAGAATGGCAAGATAGGCGGTGATTAACTTTGGGATAGAGAGGAGGTGAGAATTTTCTCTTTTCAATTTTTTTATTTAATTCAAATATTTTGTTGAAATCTTAATTAAATTTTTCTTTATTTGTGTTTTAGGAGAAAATGACTGGGAAGAAGGCTTCACCGTTGGATATTCTCATGGAGTTAAACAAGAAGGAGGACAGGAAAATTGGTGAGGAGACGGGCGAAGTTTACGATCAGAAGTTGGTCGAGGCCTTTGTAAGTATATTTAGTTTATAAAAAAAAGTATTTTGTTTGTTTATTATTTATTTATTAAAACTTATTCCCTTATTGTGAATGTGTTCAAATTGTAGGATCATTACAAGCCTCGCTTCCACGAGATGTTCGGGGAGGATGTGGATACGTTGCGATTATCCATTGGTGAAATCGTGTGGATGCTCCCGCGGACCACGTGAAGGTCGGGTTTTGATGCGAGGGTTGTAACTCCGTTGTTGTAGTTATGCTTGTTGATGATCTAGTTGCAGTACCACCACCTCCGCCCACATTGATGTGATGGGAGCTCGGTGGGAGGCGGAGGAGAGGCGGGCCGGGAGGAGAGAGAAATAGAGCCCTTTCGAGTTGGTGGAGTGGGGTGAACAAGCGAAATAGTTAGAAAGGTCTTGAGCGTGGGAGGCGAGATTTGGCTGGAGCTGGCGCCCTATGTGATGAAGCTACTTGACGGGGCGGCCGGTGGAGGCTTTTTTACCCTCGTTGGCAGCCCAAGTCTCCACTACTGCAGGAAGCTCAGCGCGGCGGCCGGTTTGTTAGCTAGATGGAGATCATGCACTCCATTCAGTACACGCCGCCTCCGCGCGTCCTCGGTCGGAGACAGACGTCTGACCCATGCCCAGCCGGTCGGCCAGTCCAGAAGCCCGGCCTCGGGATACGACTGGGATGATATTACCGGACTTGATTAGTAGTTTGTATTTGATACTTTGTATTTCATACTTTGTACTATTTGGTACTTTATTTTAGGATAATATATTTATAGTTTGTACTTTGTTATGTATTAATATATATTATTATGTATTTTAGGATAAAATATGTGTGTTGTGTTGATTTGTTTTGCAGGTTGGACTCGTATAGAACTGTGTGTTTTTAAGTTATCTGTTTTTACGCGAGATTCAATAAATGGTAGTGGGATAGCCGTCGGTTTGGCGTCAGTCCAAACAATCTTTATTCGGTGGCGTGGGTTTGGCGACCCAGGGGTGTTCACAAATGGAAGCAGTTTGGCGGCAGTAAAAATTCGAAACGGCAATATAGGCGTCGGTGTGGCGATAGTAAAAATTCCCGGATTTTCAGCTTCCACGAAAAAGTGAGGAAATTCAAATAAATTATTTTCATTTGTCGGGATGACGGCGAGCGTCCAGTTTCATATTCACTTATATATATCTCGCGTTATCATACGTTATAGCATTGTTTCCCAGACCCTCGACATAATATAGTCTTTATTTTTATGTTAATTTTTCGTTTATAATTTGATTGTGTACTAACTAACTTCACTTTGATTTATTTTGTAGGTGAGTTCAAAGTGGTCAATTGAAAAAGGTAATGTTAATAACTTATTCACTTTCTTTATTTTGTAGGTGATGAATTCAATATATATTTTTTATTATGTTGTTTTTGTATAAAGTGGTTGAATCTAACAACTTCAAAAAGGTAGTTATTACATTTTTATTATTATCTTTAATAATGTAGTTTAATAAAATATGTAATTTATTTTTGTTACTTTTGTTGTAGGGAAATACTACATTCAAGTTTCGAAGAGGTAATTTGTTTTTTTTTATGTTTTTGAATGTTTGATGTTTATATTAATTAATGTTTGATGTTTATATGAATTGGATGTTTAATATGTTTGATGTTTATATGAATTAATGTTTGATGTTTATATAGATTCGATATTTAATATGTTTGATTTTTTATATTAGTTGGATCTTTGTGTTGTATTTGTTATATGAATTGCATGTTTTTGTAATATGATGTTTTTATATTTGTTTGTATGATTTGGATGAATTGAGAATGGACATAATCGTCCCGTTCTTTGCATATATTATTGCGGCAACCCGACCTCTTGTTTTTTAAAAAAAAATTCGAAATGGAGGGGCGTCGGTCGGCGTCAAGCGGTTTGAAAGTTTTGAAGCGTCGTGAAGGCTGATTGTAATACGACATTTGCTAACTTAAAAAAAATGCATTAGAGTCGGTTTGACGTCGGGATGAAAAGTTATTTACATAGTGATAGAGGTGGGATGGCGTCGGATACAAATAAATCAAAATTATATTAATTAAAATGTTGGCGTCGGTGTGGAGTCGGTTTTAATTAAATAAAAATGATATTAAATAAGGTTTGACATTCGGTTTATCTTGCGTTTGACGAGATGTGGAAAGACGGTATGGCGTCGAGTAAGCCAATTTTCGGGCCCAATGTCGGTATGGCGGCGGTGGGGGGTGCGGCGCCCATAGCGTCGAGTTTATTAAGTAAGCCGTCTTTAAATGGAGAATGGCGGTTTGTGGCGGTATCGGATCTCCGATATTATTGTAGTAGTGTAATATAGTAATATTTTAACTAGCATTTGTTTGAATTCCTAATCCTTCGATTTAAAAATTACTACTAATATATATGTTAGGACTTGGTTCCCAACACGCTATGATTATTTTGATTGTAATAATTAAGATTCCCATTTCGTCATTTATCAAAGGGGAAGACTGTTTTCATAAATATCATTATGATGTTGTTAAGGCCGGCGGAGAAAGTGAACCAACAAGCTACAATTACGTTCTTCCATTATAATTTGCATAAATAAGTTATCTATACAATTGTATAATGCAGTAATGTTGCTCGGCCCTCTATATATTGTACATATTGATACCATCCACCAAAAACATATACCAAGAAATTACATTCGTTGTGATAGCAAAATCAGTGAGCAGATTACTCAATAATGGCTAGCATACTAGATGGTATGACATAATTCGAAAGATGTATATGAAGTCAGTCGAGTCTATTAAAGCTCGACATGAATTTGCAACTCGGATACTGGTAATGAAGAAGCTAAAGAAGAAAATCTACAGCTTCCTCAAGATTTGGATGTCATGGACATCAATAAGAAAAGAAATACATTGTTGTAGTTGATGATGTCTGGAAACCAAGTCACTGGGATGCTATTCACTTGGCTTTCCCATTAACGAATGTGGTAGTCGTGTAGTGATAACAACACGAAATCTTAAGCTCGGCCAAGCTGTTAGCACGACTGAAGCAGGAGGCTTTGTGTATCGTTTGAGATCTCTGCTCAACGAAGAAGCAATGCAACTCTTATGCAGAAAAGCCTTTTCAGGTGTCACTTCTTGCCCCCAACATCTTAAACAAATATGCAAAAAGATTTTCAGGTGTTACCTCTTGCAATAGAGGTAATCGGTAGTGTTTTGTCTACAAGGAGGCAGACGATGGAAGAGTGGGAGTTATTCTATAAAAGCATGGGTGTTGAGATGGAGCGCAATAACCAACTTGATCCCATAACGAAATTGTTATCTTTGAGTTACTATGATTTGCCTAACCATCTTAAAATTTGTTTTTTGTACTTGAGCATTTACCCTGAAGATGCAAAAATAAGAAATGATGATCTAGCTAAACTCTGGATTGCAGAAGGATTTGTTGAGAGAATGAATGGTATGACACTTGAAGAAGTTGCTGATAGGTATCTATGAACTTATTGATAGATGTTTAGTGCAAGTTGCAGAGACCGGAAAGCAAGGGAACATTGTGGTTGTTCGAGTCCATGACATTATTCGGCATATTATTCTTCTCAAGGCAAGTGAACATAACATAACAACGGTATTTCGTGGACAAGAAGAGATTACCTTTTCGAACAATGTCAAACGATTATCTGTTCTTGGCTCAATCAGTAAAACTCAGAACAAGTTCAAAGCAGTTGTGAGTCTATTCGCACTCTTGTCCTACATATAATTATAGGTGGAAATATATCTGAGTCACACCTTTCTCGTTTGCTATCTCACGGTCGAAAGCTGATAAAAGTGTTGGATTTGCATGATGCTCAATTGGAGAGAATTCCTAATGAAAGTTTCAAATTGTTTCAACTCAAATACCTGGACCTTAGCCGGACAAAGGTGAAATGTGTTCCCAAATCAATTGGAATGCTTCAGAGTCTTCAAACTTTAAATTTGCTGAATACTCATGTGGCAGAACTCCCGGTTGAAATTCAAAAGCTTCAACAACTTCGACATCTCATTATTGGTCGTTTCCATTCAGAACGTGTTATTGAAACGCTTGAGAAAGTACAAGGAGTCAGAGCATCCTTAAGGATTGGCAAACTTAAATCCCTCCAACAACTTATGTACACAGAGGCCGATCAAGTGGATAACATCAGCATAGTTTCAGAGATAGGGAAGTTGCTTCAGATAAGAAAATTGGGGATTACCAAGCTGAAAACAGAAGATGGAAAGGAACTTTGTTCTTCCCTTGGGAAGCTTACAGAACTCCGCGAATTGATTGTTTATTCTGTCAATGAAGACGAGGTCATTGATTTTCAATACTTTTCAAATATTGAATTGGTCAGGGCCACTGGAAAAATGTCCAGAATGGATTTCTTACAAGAATAGATCTCCAATTCAGCAAGTTAAGCGACGACCCACTGGAGTGCCTCCCCAATCTGATCACTCTCTTCCTTATTAGTGCTTATCAGGGAGAAAGTTTGCGCTTCAAAGCTGGAGGATTTCTCAGACTCAAGAATTTATCCTTAATGTTCTTACCAAATCTGAGCTTATGTTATGCCACTACTTCAACAACTGAGGTTTCGTGCTTGTCCATCAATGATAAGGGTCCCAGGTATTAAAAATTTGAGGCATCTTCAAATTCTTGAGTTCTCAAATATGTCTAATGTATGTGTCGTGTCTCGGTGTTGCGGGTTACCTGCTATGCTGGACGCTGTGTATGGGGTGGCTACGGACCCGTCTGAGGCACATCTCGAATAACCTCCCCACATTGGTGATGGACTAGCCGTGCGGGGGCGCCCTTCGTTGAGTTGAGAATAAGTTGAAAAAGTTGTTGGACAAGCAAAGTGCAGCTTTCAAGAATAACAGTCACTCAAGAAACTAATGGTAATGAATTGCTGGTTGAGTTGGCATAAGTATCTTCAACATACTATTTTCTGTCCCTTCTCTTTATTTTACCTGTTTTAGAATGGAAGTACCTTTTTTGGTTTTTGTTATAGTGATTGAATAAAGAAACATGTAATGTTTCATTGTTCCATTTTTCTCAACATAGTAATGCTAATGTTTCATTGTTCTTCATCCTAAAATTATTACCCATCACAATCTAAGATAATCGAGATGAACTATTTTTTTAATTGCATTACGTTTTTAAAGATTATGTTTTAAATTTTAACGATTGATTTTTTCGGTTTTAAATTGACATCTTTTTATAGTATATTGACATCTTTATTATTAAGCTTTTGATAATTTTAATTCGAATTAAGTTATGAATATCATTAAGATTGTAAAATTTGTTAATCTTTCATGAAAAAGTAAACTTAGACAATTTTATATGAACGGAGGAATACTATCATTTATTTCAAGGCACTTCATTCGTTATTCATAACTATTGTAATTCATTTTTACTTAAATGGCGATCTCACACATACTAATGTCAAGAAATAGCTAGAACTAAGTTGAAGTAAAGCTTCCCAATTAGTTTATGCCAATTCTACCCTCTTTATCCTGGAGAACTTGGCAAATTACAGCATGAAGTGGTACCAAACTCGTAACTTCATGGCTTTGAAATCTTGTAAACTTTGGCTAAATAGCCTGGGTGAACGAGGAATTTTGGATAATGAATAACGAGAAATTTGTCCTCGTTTCCTAATACTACCTTTTTGATTGGAGGTCCTCGAATACGATCCAAAGTTGCGAGAAGACAAATATATTCATCAATATCACTAAATGACATAAAAACAACATCATTGCAACCACGTGTCCACATTCAGGTAATGTCATCCATTTATCAAGTGTCGAAGTGAGAAATTTTGTGTACGATTCAGAAAGGATTGTAAGACCACCTACAATATTATGGTATAATTGTAATCTTCTTCTTAGATCATCTAACATATCCTTCTTACCCTAACTCATTCGTCCTCACTTCTGTGGATTGCTAGTGCAACAGTTCTGATCCGCAATTTCCGTCCGAGTGTCAAAACACATGTGGATTGTATTTGGTGTAAGTTTAATCACGCTTATATTTTATACGTATTATTATTTTGTGTCCCTATATATCTTAATAAAATCTTTATTCTTAATGACCTTAATTATAGTATGTTCAAAATTCTGTATTCATTATGCAAATTAGAAAATTGGAATCTACCCTATATGATAAGGGTATTATAAGTTACTAAAGTTGAACCCTCATGATCTCAAGCCTCCAAAAGTTTTGGATAATAAGTTAACATATAAGTTTGCTTTCTTGACATAAAAATCTAACTGTTATAAATACTTTTTTTTTAATCATAATCAACAGTCTTTTTTTCCTCCAATCAAGAAATTCAAATTTCATATATGATGTGGGGTAGATTATAATCTAATGTGGGAATATGTCACATTACACTTATTCCACTTATTAATATATCCAATTATTCTCTTTTCATTTTTCTTTCCTTATATATTATATTATATTAATAATTAATATTATATCAATTCTACAAAAATTAATATAAAAGTGATTGTTGAGTACAAAATTCTGCAATTTGGGCCGGGTTTGCTCGATCCTTGTTGGATTTACGGTTAAAATAAACGATTATAAAAGTAAATGTGAGAATTCTACTAATATAATAAAAACAATAACGTCACAGTATATACGCTTTCTTCGGGTATCATGCGGCGGAATATCGAGAGAGGCTACGAACAATCAGCGTAGATTATGCTTTTAAGAATAGTCGCCGGCGTATAGACGAATCACTCCATGGCGAGTTTTACTTGAGCACTTTAAAATATTAAATTGTAGATGAGATTGTGTAGAAAAATCCAATGAAATTTTTCCCACCTACTACTCGAAAATATGAAGGGGAGAGAGAAAATTCTCAACTTCAACAGTTGGAAGAATTGGTACGAGTGATTTCATGAAAATTATGACCTTCATATAGGGCTCAAAATCCCTACTTCTAATCTAAGACTTTCAAAGAGATGTGGCTTCTTAACTCCTTTAAAAAGAATATTAAATTTTAAGGCTAAAATTACCTAATTTTTTTCTCCACTTAGTCAACTAGAATAAGGTAGTGGTGTTTAAATTTTACCAACCTTTATCATAAAATAAAATTAAAGTAAAATGACAAGGTAGAATATTGATAATCGTTACAAAGAATATTCCGGAAACATCGTTTAAATCATTATGAGTGGAAGCTATAGAGATTTCCACGATTGAAATTACATACTTATGTTGGTTATATTTTAAACCGCGGAGGTATAATCGTATTATAGTTAGAATTTTAGTTGTTGTGGGTGACCTCTTGAAACCGATCGAGTGTAATATATTAATTTATGCTTGAAATGACATCTTATTAATATATAGATTATGAACTTTATTAGCGTCACTAGCTCTGTGTCGATCGAGTTAATCCTAATATATTTATTGTCCAACAATTACTTGTAAATATGAAGCTTATTATTATTTAAATGTAATAATCGTTTCAATGCAATCACAATTCAGCGAACCGCATGTTATACGATATAATATATCATATTTCCATGGTCCTAACAATATAGTGCTAACTTCTGTAATTTTTAGTAAATGATCGATTGATCATTTAGAGTTAGTTGGGGTTGATGATGATCACGGCCAGTCGAGCGGAGGCGGAGGTGGCCAGCAGATGTATAAATCGTAAATGTACTCATTAGTACATTTACATGGGATATACATAGAAAGACTAGACTGTGCCATAGGGTACGTGTTGCCCCTTGCCCTGAGCTGTTATAGGTGAGTATCTAGAAATGGAGGGAAGCAGAGCATGAAAACCCCTCCAAAAATCGTGTAACAAACAGAGCCTATAAAGAGCTTAATCACATAAAGAAGAAGATGCCAGTATCAAGACCTGAAACATCAGACTCTAGAGTCATCGCCCATGTTGATATGGATTGCTTCTATGTCCAAGGTCAATTACCTATTTTGTCCCAAAATCATTGTCCACTTTTTTATTTTTATGATTCAATTATTATATTTTGATTTCGAGAATTTTTATTAGTACATTTTATGGTACTATCCGAAACCCCTTACCCCGCTTACGCGAGAGCCTGGCATTAAGGGATGTTGATGCAAAGGCAATGTTAGTGTGTATGTTTTCATATAGACAGTAGATAAATACCAATTGCGTCTACAATTCTTGACGATTCTCGATTTTGTGGAACTTTAGCATATAGATACTAAAGCAATGATTTTTATTATAAAGTTGAAGATATTGAGTTTAATTTTGATGGGTTGGCCATTTTTGCAAGTAAATTGAAACGATCTGTTTGTCCATGGGAGATAGTGAGGGTGCAACTTATAGATGAAGGGTGAAGCTTCCTTGTTGGCTAGTGGGAATTCTACAACCATAACGAAAATCTGAGTGACTAAGCATTTTGGTTTCTTATCATGCATTTAAATAGGTAAGTTTAGTTTTATGGCTTATGATAGAGCCACTTTAGGATGATATAGATGGTTAACAAGATTCTGATTTCTGACCATGGTAACTGCTGGCAGAAAGATTTGATGGAATTATTAATTATTGAACTGGAAATAAATTGGATTGCGGCGATTGAAACTCTCATCCACGTTTCAATGTATGATTTTACAAGGTGAAATTACTGAAATACACAACCAAAACTACTTTTAACATGTAAATAAGTGATTTGAAATCATAACTGTTCTTACTTTGCTATGTAATTCTTAATTTGCAGATTTAAAGTTTCTTCATGTTTGCATTTATAGTAATTAGATGTTATTTCTCTTAAAAGTGGAACAGCGTAAACTACCCCATCTAAGAGGTCTACCTACTGCTGTGGTGCAGTACAATGATTGGAAAGGAGGAGGATTGATTGCTGTCAGTTACGAGGCTCGTAAATTTGGTGTAAAACGGTGAGTACTGAGTACTGTGGTTATTTTGTAACGTGGAGGTGCTAATTTGATTTCATTCTACAATGTCTACTGAATATTCACGTGTTCTTATAAAAGGTCAATGAGAGGTGACGAAGCGAAGGAAGTTTGCCCTGACATCCAGCTTGTCCAAGTACCAGTGGGACGTGGTAAAGCAGACTTGACTATATACCGAAATGCCGGATCAGAGGTTTGCAGATGTCAAAATTCTATGTTTGTTCTTTAGGAAATTACAATGCCACCTCACATTTACTGAAATAGTATAGGTAGTCTCTATTCTTTCCACTAAAGGGCGATGTGAGCGTGCATCAATTGATGAAGTGTATCTTGATCTCACTGAAGCTGCTCAAGCAATGTTGGTCGAATCTTCTCCTGAGATCTCAGAAACAGTCAGAGAAGAAGCTCTTAAATCACATGTACTGGGGCTTGATTTGGTAGGATATTGGACCTTTTCCTTATTCCACATTTGTTTATTCTCTTTCAGCGAGAGTTAAGCAACAAATACACACAGACACATTTTCATCATAGTTTTATGACGACATTGTCACTCTTGCCCACCAAAAGAATTCTTAGTGGGTTTTACTTTAAGAAAAGATGGAACTATGCTCAATATCTTCGATAAATGACATGAGTGTTTTATGCTATATGCTGAATTGCTGACGTAATGAAAAAAATAATTTTTTTTTTATTATTATTATGCCTAAAGGTTTGTGACATTGATTTTATTTCATGTCTTTAATTTTCTGTCTCCTCATTGTCTTATAAGATACCTTGTATTTGTGAATTAGCAAATCGGAATGTCTTTCTATGAAGTTTATTTGAACCTTGATCACTATTTCTTGATCTGGGATGTTAGACACCTTATATAACCTTTCTTGAGCTGAAGAAGCTGACTTTAAAACCATGAATTAGAGAAAGTGAATCAGACACTTAAAGAGTGAATTCTCTTTGTAATCAACTTTGATATGGTTTAACATAGCTTCACTTCATTTATGTTCTTATTTGCATGCTGGTATTGGCTACACGCCTACACCAATGCTTTCTTTCAGTGCCACTACATTTCAAGGAAATTGATTTTGGGTCTTGGATGGATAAGGTATTTTGCATAGAAGAAGGTATCACTGAGATGATGAATCAGAGAAAATGTTTCAGAAACTTGAAAGAATAAATTCCGTGTAATTAACTTTTCTTAGGTTTAAACATAGCTTCACAATGTTTAGGTCCTTCATATGCATGTGGTTGTGCCTTTATGTTTTACTTCAGTGCCATTACATTTGCACATACATTTGTTTTTTTGGGTTTTGTTTAGAATAGTTATCCAAGTTGGAAACCATAACAAGGCTAATAAATATGATGTATTGTAGCTAGCATATCTATTTACTTTTTATTCTTCAGTACCTAAAATAGAATGATACTAGAGGTCTTACAAGTTACAACATTGTAATCCTAGCATGATGTACATTGCTCATTGGAACTTCATAAAACAGAAATATCACACTGGTTATTGCTCTTACACTTGTCAAGTTGGCACTTTGTTATTGTCTTCTAATTGTAGCTATGGTGTACCTTTACAGGACTCTATCAATATTAGAGAAAAGGTGAGAAACTGGTTCGGTGTTAATAATACCGATCATCGTGACAAGTTACTAGCCTGTGGGGCACTTCTTATTGCTGAACTTAGAATGAAAGTCCTTGAAGAGACCGAATTCACGTGTTCTGCTGGAATTGCTCACAATAAGGTGATATATCTGGCTCCACAATGTCGATGTTTTATGTGTGCCAGTTCATCGTAGAATGATTTTTTTTATGAGCTTAATTATATATATTATGCTAGTCAGATGCTTGCCAAGTTAGTCAGTGGTATGAATAAACCAGCCCAGCAAACCGTGGTTCCTTTTTCATCCGTAAAGAAGTTGCTTGATCCTTTGCCGATCAAGAAAATGTAAGCTACATCATTCAGTTATTTCTTATCAAGTCTTTCCTAATATGATATCAATCAGAACCGTAAATGTTTATCTTTCTTCTTTTACTTATTCTTGAGCATTGGACTTTTATTCTCGGTTAGCTTGTTCAAAAGTTGGGTTGCTTGGTTTCTTTTCTATATTTAAACTTAATTTGTTACTATAACTACATGTTTGATTCAAAATGATTGGGTTGCTTGAGATTGTTTTAAATTTTTAGGAAACATCTAGGTGGAAAGCTTGGCACTTCTTTACAAATTGACCTTGGAGTGAACACTGTTGGGGATCTCTTGAAGTATTCAGAGGCCAAGCTACAAGAATATTATGGCACAAATACTGGGTATTTCTGCTCATTATATATTTGCTGAGATTTTATGGCTCTTTATTTCATACATTAGTAGATCCCTTAGGAATTCTTTTATGATAAACCCTAGATGCCATATTTTAGTATTCTAATTAATAGATTTTCTTGTGGAATATAGCATTATTCTTACGATTATCTCTGTTATTAATCATCACCATCATCGACATCCTTTGTCTAGTTATCTTCTCAGTGTATTGGTTGATTAAGCTTAGCATCATACTTAAGCTAGTTGGCATTATTTTTCTGAGGATGCTACCGATAGCCATATGTATTGTGTATTTTCATTATTTCCACTGGTTTGCTAGACCAATTTCTTTGAGTGTCATTGCCATTGGGCCACATGATGTATCATGCAGTTTATACTTTATAGCTTCACATGTGTGCAATACAGGCTGACTGTGAATATGTATTTTAATGTAGTACATGGCTATGGAACACAGCAAGGGGTATCAATGGTGAAGAGGTTCAGGGTCGAGTTCTTACTAAAAGCCATGGAAGTGGGAAAACATTCCCTGGATCCCGGGCTCTTAGAAAAATGGACGCGGTAAGAGTTCTTATGCTGTGTGCAATGTTATTGCAATATTGGTACTTCTGATATGCCATTATCTATAATATGTTCGTGGTGTTTATCTCCTGATGCTTTTACGCACTTTCCAGGTTGAAAAGTGGCTTAAAGAACTGTCTGCTGAACTTAGTGATCGTCTTCAGGCGGATTTGGAACAAAATAAACGCCTCGCAAAGACCCTCACTTTACATGCAAACGCATTCCAGGTTGCTTATGGTTTTTCTACTCATACTTACACAGACATAATTTTGTGATTAAGTTTGCATTGCTAATAATTGGTAGTGTCTGTATTATTCTACATCATCCATTTAGTTAGGCCATTTGAACTTTTCCACATCATCTTTATAAGAAATGTTGCTGGTTTAGTTACAAATGATGTTTGAAGTTAATGGTAGTTTTGCAAGTTACTTTTGAATATTGATCTCTTCTACTTCTTTTAAGTTTCTTTTACATTTTTAATGTTGGACTACATTGTTCATATTCAAACTTCTTCTTTTCTCTGTACTGTCGTGCTTCTCTCCTTGTGGTGTTACCTTCATGCTTCCTACAAAGATTAAATAATATTAAAGAATTATTTTGATGAAGGTGAAAATAGAATCTGATTGAAGTGTGTTATTCGTCCATCCACTAGAAATTTCCAATTCTCAAAACTAAACAATATTATATTGAAGGTGAGTGACTCAGATTCAGTAAGAAAGTTTCCTTCCAAGTCTTGCCCTCTGAGGTATGGGGTTTCCAAAATTCAAGAGGACGCCTTCATGCTATTCCAAGCAGGGTTACGTGAATACATTGGCCCATTTAAAGTAAAATTTCCAAGCACTCAGCCTGGAGGGTGGAGAATTACCGGTCTCTCTGTCATAGCCAGTAAACTGGAAGCAATACCATCTGTAAGTAGTACTTATGCTTTCAATTTTTAATAATACTTCTTTAAGGTGCACATGACATATATATGGATTCTAATGCATCTTGTTCTTTGTCATCCATGGCTTTTTGCCAGGGAACACGTTCAATTACAAATTATTTCAATAGTCTAGATCACAAATGTTGTCCGCTAGACATGTTAAATGATAAGTGTACACATGAAGCTCACTCTTTTCAGAATGAAAAAGGAGAAGCTACACATTGGTATCTCTCAGGTGGTCACTGCTGCCACACTAGTCTTTGGTTTCTTGCTATATTCATTTTCTTTTTAATAGAGTGTTGTGTTCATGGAACAGATGGTGACTGTTCTGGAATACTGGAACCAGAGAAATGTGTTGTTGATGTAGAGCATGTGGAAGAGTATAGCATGAGAAACTCAAGTCAAGAAAACGGTGGAGTACTGGACCATGAAAATGGTGGAGTACTGAATCAAGAAAATGGTGGAGTACTGAATAAAGAAGAGGTTTGAGTTGGCATTTTTAATTTAATTTGTTTTAGTGTTTTCTTATAGAACTTTTTAGTCCATATTGGTATACTTCAACATGATTATAAACATAAGTTGAAGAGTTCTAGTTTTCCATGTCATTGCAACTTGGATATGTAAAAGCTCTTTGGCAGCATCTCTTATATCCACTCATTCACCTTGTAGAATTCGCATGAGGTGCAATTTCGGCAATATCCGAATTCATCTATGCCTTCACCAAATCAGCCAAACGATGATCTTGGAAAGGAAAAAACATTGTCAAGTTCAGGTAGTTATTAGATTAGCTTTTATAATTGACCATTCATCAGTCTGTTTTGAGATGTCAAAGTATACATGCAGAATGTCAGAATTATCTTGGACTTGACCAAACTAAGGCAAAGACATCGCCAATGGAGAAAGAACTCGCATGTACAATGGAGTCAAAGGGACGTAGTACTAAGTCCCTGAAAGATAAGGTATTGAAATTACATGTTCTCATGCTTTTCCGTCAGATCTCACCATTACATTTTCTCTTTTTTCATGTTCCTAGTCTCAGTTTGCTCTTTTCCCCCCTCCATCAACTTCACAAGCATAAACTATTGTCCCTCAACCTCGATTCATAAAACGTGTTGTGGGGGTATCTGGTATGGGTACTTCAGGTTCTAGGGAGAATTTTACATGAAAGAAGAGATGTCCGAATATGCATAACCAAAGAATACGAACAAATATGCCATTCCTTTCAGAATGATCCTCATGAGATAGACTTCAAGGCATAGGCGGACCCAACATTGACTTTCTAGTGGTGTGTTTTACAAATAATAAAAGAAATTTTTTGTACAATTAAATATTACGCAATATTTTAAATACTTTTGAAAATATCAAAATGAAAAAATACAAAAATTATGAGACAATAGTACCCGCTTGTTAAAAAAAACTCAAAAAATGGTATACATAGGTCCGCCTATGCTTCATGGTTGCAACAGTCAACACATCATCTTAAATTTCTTGGTTCATGTGGAAGGGAGCAGATGGTTATCTATGTTATGAACATTTGTGAATGGAAAACACAATTTATCATCTGTGAATTAAATCTGAAATGTTGTTCTAAATGGTATTTGATTTATTGAT
Source organism: Lithospermum erythrorhizon (assembly GCA_019722365.1). NCBI lineage: Eukaryota > Viridiplantae > Streptophyta > Magnoliopsida > Boraginales > Boraginaceae > Lithospermum > Lithospermum erythrorhizon. Next base: position 324,312 of record JADFUC010001538.1, on the reverse strand, counting down.
CCTAACTGAAGCACTGCATTTCTTATTTTGTACTTTATCTTTGAACGTGAAGTCGTGAGCCTGTAGTTTGATTATAGGATCTGGAATTTACAATAATGGCCATGGTTTTACATTTGCGTGGCTCTAATGTTTTTTTACTGGGGATGATTGGATGTCATCTTTTCATTTTGATGTCATACTGACTTTCTATCAAGTCATTTGGTCTACTGGTCAGGAATATTTGAATATTCTAGGAACACCTTAGGAATTTGTAAATATTCAAGGAACACAGTGCTCTTTATCTAAAATTAGTATGCTGACTGGCTAGAGAATGATGCCTAAAGTTATTTGGTGCTTGCTCTTATTGGAAGCTTTAACTCATTAATGAAATCCAAGCAGATTGACTTCTGGAACCCGAACTGGAATAGTCTTGGAATTATTTTGATCATTGTTATTCCTGGAAGATGGAAGTCAACTTACTTATTTAATCAGTATGGAAGTGCATCTGTGATATTAGATTGTCTAATCAGAGAACATATAATTTACTTTGCAAACACGGCATTTTGCATGTTAAACTCCTGGAGTTGGAAGGTGAGTTAGTCAAACTGAGATTAATCAAGCTTTGGGGTTTGTACGCCCACAAGTGGTTTATGATGGATCTACTGTCCTTACTGTCAGAGCATGACTATGTAAACTTTGAACTAGTTGGCTTCTCTTTCTTATGTTAGTTTATTATTTAATGCAATCCACATTATACTTCAAATTCTGATTCTGGTGTTGCTTCTATGCTTACCAGGAAATGTATTCCATTGAAAGATACTTTCAGAAATTTAGTCCTTGCACTTCAAAGCCAGAATATCCCAAGAACATACTTGAAAGCAACACATCCTCAGGTCAGATAACCAATTCTGGTTATTTTCTACATTTCACCTTTAAACTATCAGCACCTAACCCCCATGCTTCCTTTTATGGTCTCTTATAATGTTGTTTTCCCGTTCAGGCTCTCAGTTACTTTCCAGTAGCCCATCAGAGTTGAAAATGGAGGGTGTGCCTCACGACAACCTTCGTATTGGTTCTGTGTCTGAGATGGGCCGGCATGGTCTTGGTCTGGATGAACAAAGCAGTATGTGGAGTTACGAGGCTGGTGAGATTGATCCTGTTATTTTCAATGAGCTGCCTATAGAAATCCAGAATGAACTGCGAGAGTCAATTCGACCACGAAAGCGTGCTAACATCTGTAGAAGGGATTCTATTGATCATTACTTTTTACCATCGAAAGGATCATGAACTAGCCAGAGAGTGTCCAAAGAGATGTTGGGTGCCTGTAATTATGGGCTTCGGATTGGGAAGAGTTGCAGACTTCTATGTTATCCTGGCAAGTTCTGCTGTCTTCAACCTTTGACTTGCTAAGTGCATTCTCACATGTATGTAAAATGTAAAATGATGGTGTAAAATAACTCTCAGGGAATGAGTGGAAAATATTATTTTTGGAAACTATCTATTGATTTCTATGTTTGTAAGTATTGTAACTCTATGGATGGAATTCCAAGTTTTCAAATTAGGCAAGTAGGCAACTAATTTGGAGAATACATTATTTTTGTTAAATGAATGAAGAAGATTTTGTAATTACATCTCAAATTTCAATCCCTAATTAACAAGTTTCACATTAAATGTTTGATCTTCTCCAATGCTATGCAAACATCTCTCATGTTCATTCTATCTTTCACCGAATCTTGACAACAATTTAAAGCTACTCCAATGTAGTTAACATGATTTCTCTTTCTTGGTTGCTTTCTGATTTGTAAGAACTTACCAAATCAGTATCTAAGACTTGCAGCAATTGATTTTCTTGAAAATAATTCTCGACCCATTCTCGTAAGCTCAAATCTCCACCAAACATTTCATTACTTGGCTTCTTCTTCGTAAAAGTCTCCATGACCAAATGCCAAAACTATAAACATCACATGCTTTTGATACCAATCCTTGAATACCATGTTCTACAATAAATTATCTTAATTTATAATTAACAACTTGTAAAATAAATTTTTTTAAAGAATGTAATGACTTTGAATTAAATATGTACATTTGGTTGATACTATAGAGTTACACTTGTTAACATGTGACATATTTATAATTTTTAAATTAATTTATAAACAATTTGATCTTATGTGACGATATTAGCGAAGTGTGGTAGGAAATGTCGCGCCAAAAGTATAACGTCACGATTACATTTCACAATAAAGAACAAAAAATCAGAAGAAGATTGTTTTACCTGGAGCAATGTAACCAAGTGTTGCTAGTGCTTTGGTATGTATAAAGGAAGCCTCATCATTCAAAAATCTTGTTAGCCCAGAATCACTCAATCTAGCAGTCATAGTTTCATCCAAGAGCACATTACTAGGCTTTACATCACAATGGACAATAGGAGATGAAAAATCATAGTGTAGGTACTCAATGGCATGTGCTACATCTATAATTATATTCAACCTCTGCAACACATTCAAGAAACCCCTTCCAGAATGTAGCCACTCGTCGAGACTCCCATTCGACATATATTCAAGAACCAAGGCCTTAAAAGAATCACCATTAGAACAACTGCTAATGACCTTAGTGAGATTCAGGTGACGAAGATTACGCAACACTTCACATTCGATGTCAAAGCTCTCTAATGCACCTTGAACTTGTAAGTTCAAAACCTTTACTGCCACAATCGTGCCATCGTTCATGACCCCTTTGTAAACCGAGCCAAAAACTTCCTTTTCCGAATAAGTTGCTTGTGCTAAAGTCTTCAGTTGTAGTCAAGAATAAATCCATTTCAACCGCCGGAACTCTTTTTGGCCTGTTGTACTTTCTTAAAAGTAGTACCAATGCTAGGAATAATACCATGAAAGCAATCCCTGTTATGGAAAATACCCACCACGGTCTATTTGAAGAATTTGCAATACATGGTGGCACACCATAACGATTGTCACCACACAAAGCCTCATTTGCTTCAAAGTAGCTAGCATTAAAATTTTCAAAATGGACCTCCAAATGAATCTCTCCAACCAACTTGTTGAATCACACATCAAAATATGTGAGGTGCAATAGTGTTGTTAGCGAACGGGGCAACGAGCCCGAGAGATTATTGTTTGAGAGATCAAGATCCTCCAGGCTAATCATCTTGCTTATTGATTCTGGAATCTGTCCTTCAAAACTATTGTTCCGAAGAGCTAGTCCTTGCAAAATGTCCAAATTTCCTAAAGCACTGGGAAAATTTCCAGAAAACCTATTTCCTGATAGGTTTATCTCAGACAGGGCCTTCATATTTCCAACCTCAACTGGCAATGAACCATTCATTTCATTCCATGTAAGGGAAAGTGCCAAGAGATCTTTCAAATCCCATAAACTTAAGGGTATACTACCCTCTAACAAGTTATCATATAATGCAAAGAGCTAATATAGCCCAAGGATGAGCCAATAATTTTGATGGAGGAAAGGCTCACTAATAGTGATCTCTATGGGTACTCTTGGCCCCTAAAGCTGAGGCTGGAAAATCCACAAAAAGAATCACTGTACTGATGGAGGTTGGTCTAAGAATGGAAATAGTGTTGAATTCAAGAGCTATTAAACTGGACAAATGCAATACAGAGAAAGTAAACTTGTGCTCAAGTTTCTGGAAATGACCTTACTTTCATTCAGTCGATTAAGGTGTTTAAATAGCCAAGAATTACACCATTATTGAATAACAAATTCTATCACAATCCCTACTATCTCTAACAGAAAGATAAGGTTGTTATCACTAACAATATTTCCTACAATTGTGCAAATAAAGAAGTAAACAAATGGCTAGTTCAATTGTCTGGTTTTGCATGATCATTCACATGAATTGCATGTGTTTTATTTTCTTCATTCTCTCCCGCCAAGTTCATTGCCCGTGATCAGCTTATATCTTCGAATCAACCATACCAGAAAAACGCTGCTCTCCCGAGGAGCACGGGGAAGGGTACGGGTCTTGATGCCTTTGTGTTCCATGCGATGCATCTTTGCTGATGTATCGATGCTCAGTGAACCTTTTCTTGTGAATCTACATGATGTGTTTACACCATTGAAGTTGTGAATAAGCGTTTAGCGGTCATGGCGGCGGAACTCAATCATTGTTTCGCCGCTATTTACCATTATTAGCGGCTGTTTATTATTCTGTGACATTAATGACTACCAGCTACACCAGCGCCTTGACTCTTATGATAACACTTTTATTACGGCCCATTACAACTATGCTCGCGTCCCATATGCTTGCCGTCAGGTAATTCTGATTCTTGAGACCGGTTTATTGTAAATTTATTATCGCACATCTAATAATAGTGCAGTCTTCTTCTTGTCTTCCAAGCTCTCCCAAAATCCTTTTCATCGTATAGGCTTGACACCTTGTCTGAGTAGGCTGCAGCCAGGCTTCTAACTTGAGTTGTAGATAATGTAACAATCGGTTGTTTCTTTGAGCTCCGTCTGACTCCAGAAATTGTTAAAAACATATCCAGCTTTCGTGCTCTTCGATAAATATTTAATGCGGCGTAATTATTTATCAGGTATGAACCATTTAAATATAACTTACGATTTGCCCTGGTGTAGAATATGCAGCGGCGTATTGCTTTGAGATATCTGAGTATTCTCTTTTACCCTTTCTGGGTGCGATTCGATTAGTTTTGCCATATATCTGGCCGGGATTAGGGATGTGGCGTCGTAAATCAATGAGTACATTGAGGTTAAATACATAAGACTCAACCAATTTTCTTGTAAGGGTGTTATTAAATAAACCAAACTTTTACTTCTACATCGTGGTTGAGCACGGAAGTTGAATTGTGACGGGGGTTGCGATTAAGCGTCCCAGGCACTTTCAAAATAGCTTTAGCGTAGCAGCTCTTACGACATGAATATTCCGTCGTCTCTTTGAGATCGGCTTGATTCTAGAAAATAGCGCAGTTTCCTCCACTGAAATACGTAAATGTCGAACTCGGTTAAGGATGATTTTAAATTGTGCAATTGGTTTCGTAAATACCACTTAACGCGTCAAATTAAGCTTCGACACTCTGGTACAATTTATCATTCTTCATACCTGCCTTGCTTTGAGGGTGAAAGAGTCATTTCTATTTTCCTCAGAACTTCGCCGTGAGAAAATCTTACCAAATCCTGCTAAGCCAGACATGGTGCATTTTGTATCTGAAACTTTGTAGAGTTTATCTGTTATATGCTTTCATTCTTTACACTTTCATTATCCACAAGGCTTTTCACATGTATACATCTTCAGTCTTCCGCCATGTAAAATAGGTTTAGCGTCTAGCGAAGAATTTTCCGACCGCATGCGTACGTCTTGATCGTTCTAACGTATCCGTGCAGCAGCGGGGCATGTCGACCTCGGTGTAATCGACTCTCGTACGTGAATATCCACTTAGCTACTGAGTAAAACTTTTGGCTGTGACTATCTCTGCTCCACTTTAAATCCACTTTTAGTGTAGCGTAGATCCGAAACATTTTGATGCTTTGCGGTTTGAAGGAAGTTACGTTAGTGTCCATTATCTTTGTTTTTTTATAATTGAGTTGATCTGACATCCATTCTAATGCATGCCAGTATTTGCAAGTTTCCTTTTCTTCCAAAAATATTGGATAAATACCATTAATAGAACCGTAGCCTGCTGTGCATATATCTTCATCTTTTCGGTCACTTCCTTTCGCATAGTGCAGCCAGCCATCTTTGAACACATGTGGTCTTTTTGATTTACATGACTACCCATTTGATTGTTGTGTTTTCAGTGTTCTTGTATCGGTTTTACTGCGGTGTTGTCTTGTGATCCACAGCAATCATTGACTGCAGCTGCTGACGCGTCACTGCTTACGGTTGATGATCGCAGGCGCTTGGCGATGCGTGTTCTGCCATGATGGTGTTCAACCTGTGGTTCTTCTTATGTTGTTCCTATCTTAGCATCTTCCCACACAAGATCATCCCTTATTTGTGATTCATAGTCCTTTCCCCAGTCCCAACACTTTTCTTCTTCAAAGATTACATCTCTACTAGTGATGATTTTCTTGGATTCAACATCCAACAATCTGTAACCTTTTGTCTCATGGCTGATTCCCAAGAAAATGCATATTGAACTCCTATTATCAAGCTTGCTTCTGTGTGCATTTGGAACATGAACATGAGCTAGACATCCCCATACTTTGAGATTGTCGGCCAGAGGCCATTCCGCTCAAGCCTCTTGGGGATTCGTATGTCTTTGGCCAGCCAAAGTTGGACATCATTCGATATGTAAGCATCCAATTTACGGCCTGAGGGCCATAATGTCTTAGGCGTATTGCTTTTGCGATTAAAAGCCACCGCGTATTAAATTAGCGATCCTATTATTACGGCGTTTCTTTGTAGATTAGCAAGGATTTGTCGATTACCCTCTTAATTCCGTACTCATTCTGATAAACATTGAATTCTCACGATAGATATTCTCCTCCTGCATCGTTCTCGGGCATTTTGTATGCTTTCTGATTCATTTCAACCGGTGCGGCAAGTTTTTGAAGTGACCTGATAATGTCGGGTTGTTTATCAACAAATAAACCCATCCTTTCCTGCTGTAGTCATCAATAAAACACAAAAAATATCTCTTACCACTGTTGGATGTTGGTGAAATAGGTCCACACAAGTCTGAGTGAATGAGCTCCAATGTGCTGGTTGCTCTCCAATTACTTTGTTTTGGAATTGGGCTCTTTGTTTTCTTTTGCATTTAACTTGATGCATGCGATTAATGTTACTTTGAAGTTTGTTGATACGCCGCGTCTTTGTCATCACGATATCTTGGGCCTTTGAAATGTAAATGTCCGTACACCGATGCCAAGCATGAGCATTTCATTGGTACTTCTGGCATTCTCGATCTGCTGATTAGAATTTTGTAGTCATTTGATGCTGCGGTGAACATTACATTTGCGATTAAGTAGATATGATTTCTCCTTTCTTTGGATAGTGCAACATGATAAGTTCTCCACCCAGATATATAATGGCTAGTCCTTTTATCTGCCGGTTATCCGTCGAGAAGATTGCTTTCTTGAGTGGAGCACATGTCTAGCGTATAATTGTGTAATTTGCTCTTGAATCTGGTGATCTGGCATTCTCTGACCCACTTGTAAGTTTGTCATTGTTACTAATGCTTGGTGATGGAGAATGTTCTATCAAGGTTTATGAACATATTTTCATCCTTACACATGTGATTTTACTAACTTGAGTCGATGAACCATGTTTATTTGATTAACGTTTCATGTCGAGCATTAATAAGAGATCACCTTCATCTTCCATTTCTGTATAATGTGCCTCATTGCTCCATTTTGGGCATTCATACTGAAAGTGTCCAAGTTTATGACACTTAAAACATTGCACCATAGCCTTGCTTGTATATTGTCTTCTAGGCTTCTTCCAGCTTTCCTCTGGTCACTTTCACCTTTCTGGCAGTCTCCGCCAATATCCATACCTTTCTTCCAACTTTGGGACATGACGTCAACCCTCTTTAACATTCTTAGAAAAACTTTTGTTCCATGCGTGTCCGATGAGATTTGCAATTAAATCAATGACATGACTTATGTCTGTGATTATTTGATTGGACCATGGGTGTATTGATCGTTGAGGGGTTCTCATTATCTTCTGCGCTATCTTAGAGTCGATCATGTCTTCTCATTTACTCTTAGCTTATTGAAACCATCGTTACTCTTCAGTATTAATTGATGATTTCTCTTTCTTCATTTAACAATTCAAATTCTCTTTAAGGTATTTTGAGGCTTTTCTTGACTCTGTCATTTCACAAACTTTCTCCTATGCATGAGAGTCCATACCGGTTTGGGTTTTTAGATCCGATATACACATGAATAGTGTATCATGGCTTGAAATAGGTAATGCTTTACGGTGATCTAAAGTTCTTTTTCATCTGACAAAGCTTCTTTGGTTAAATGCATTGATAAGGCTCGTCCAAAGGCTCCCTTGAAGCCTCTACAATCCATGGAGCGCTGCTTTCATGAGAAAATTCTCCGTTAACTAACTCTAGATGGTCGCCAATGACCATCAAAATGAGGATGCTTTAGTCGGTGTTTATCATCGCTCGTCCTCCAAGGTTTTATAGTGCTAAGTGGAAGTTGTTTTATACTCTCGAGGGCTCACAATTTTGAGTGTTGAAATTCAAAATTAAAAGCTGGACAAATGTAATAGAGAAAAGTAAACTTGTCTTCCAGTTCTGGAAATGACACTTCATTCGGTCGATTAAGGTGTTTAAATGTAAGTACACACCGTTGTGAATAACAAATTCTATCGCAATCCACTCTGTCTCTACTTGAGAAAGATAGGTTGTTATCACTAATGCTCATCTTCCTCTGATTGTCTTGAATAAAAGTAAAGCAACGGCTGGTTTAATTCTAAAACTTTGCATGATCACATTCAGCACATAGTGCGTATGTTTTGTTCTCTTCAAATAATGGTTGGATTTTGATATTCTCCATGTTGATGAGCCAAATGCAATCTGAGACATCAGAGGTTATGGGTGATAAGGAAGCAGAACAAAAGATAACTAGTATTAGAAGAAATTACAGTGTAAATCCAAAAATGGGTCTGATAAAAGAAATAACAAGGACTCAAAAGGAAAAGAGCATCTCGAATAAAGTCACACGATGAGCACTTTTGGTGAAAAGATAGACCATGAAACATTGGAAATCTTTCATGATGCAGGAATTTTGGGAGATATTGCTTTCGGGTTGATTAAAGAAAGCGATTGAATACGAGGTGAAAAATGTTGAGAATCGAGATTCGATGATGAGTCGGGTATGCCTTATCCCCAAATCTTTCGTAATTAGGTTTTGCTTTCGCAATTTATTCGTGTTGTTTGCATGCAATTTTTTTCTACAATAGAAAAAGAATTTGGGTGGTTGTTCCTTAACAACCTCAAATGACATCATGAAACTCTGCTTATGGAACTATAGGATGCAGAACTGTTTCTACGGGTTCTTTACTTCATGTGGCGCATCATGCATGGGATATTTGTTTTCCTTAATAAGCAATTTGTTATGTTAACTCTTGCCAAATTCTAGATTATCTAAACTTCTTTTCCGTTATCTTTTGATTTTGATGCTAAAATTTGGTGCAGTGGGGGCTATGGAGTAGGATTTTCCTCGAATATTAAACTAAATCCACTCCTGCTCTACAACATGCTTGCCTTTTGAATTGTCGAGCCGTCTCTGGTTTTGTGACCCGACTAAAGGCGATTCGGCCCAGGCAGGGCCTGAAATCGGCCGGCCTGTGAATCGTCCGAAATGTTTGTATTGAGTCGTTAAGTTTAATTTGATGGATTAAACTTGTTCTCTTTAATAATTGACCAAAGTAGTGCAGATTGTACCCAACGTCCAAAAGCCAAAACTTCCATTTGTAGAAGTAGTATAGTCCAAAATCGATCAGCCAAAGTTTGAAAATTTAAGCATTGCCTCGATTGGAAAAAAAGAATAGAATACATAATTTCAATTGAATCCAATTGTTTAATTTTCATCGTTAAATAATTGGATATTTGATGTAAGTACATAATTAAGTTATAATTTCTTTTCTTTCCTTTTCGTTTGAATTTTTATTTGTGGTATTTTCTTGATTTTATGAATTATGCATAATTATGATATATTAAATTTTTTTGTAGACCTAACGCGATAGTGCGTTAATTTTAACTGTGGGAGGAAGATGATTTAGAGGTGTTCGTTATTTGAGAGAAAAAAAATTCAGTTGTTTACAACCATAAATTCATAATCTAGCGTTGGTAGCATTCGTCATGGTTATATTCTTGGGCCCAGAAATTTGATCAGGATATGAAAGCAAGAAAAGGAAAAATTGAAAATTTGAAATTCTCAAAAGGCTCTTGATAATTTTTGTTAAAAGTATAAGTTTCTCTACTTTGATGATAATATTGATAATGATATGGTTAGCCAGTGTTAATAGTGTAGTGATGAACTAACTTGGGATGATATTGATAATAGTGTTGTCAGTGATGGCTAGTAACCGAATGATGTTTGAGTAATCCTATTGTCTATATTGAACTTTAACTTCGAATGATGGTGATAATCACATTGATATATATGATCAAAAGAAATTGGGAAGCATTAGATTCTAAGATGATTGATCTCTTGTGATTAAAGTCCTAATAGAGATTTGACTATTGAGAAGGTCCTAAGGATAAACTTGGAAGAGGTTTTACATCTTCGTGATGCAGCTAAAATTTTATCAAATGGAAACGATGTGATAGAGAGTGGAGCATTGTATTGAAAACACGATAAGGAGACATTGTTTTTGTTGCAAACTATTTAATAAAGTGCTTGAAAATTAAATTGCTTAATGAGGTTTTGAGAGTTGGTACTTGGTTTTTTAGCACTAGAATATCGAGGAACATGAAATAAGTGTGGAGCATTAGAAGAGATATGGCTGCCAGTATGAGTTGCGTTTAAGATTTAATCGAGCCGGACAATTGATAAAACGGCTCAAAAGCAATTGGAAAAAGAATAGGCATTAAGGAAGGAATATGTTAGTAAGAATTGTTTTCGGTTGTGAAGTTTCCATAAAAAAGAATCTAGCATTTAGGTAGTACTTCTTGAGAGATTATATCAAAAGTAGTATTTTTGGGCTTGATTGAGATGTGAGTTGACCTTGTCGTGGAATAGCGTGTTAAGCGCGTACAAATGATGAACAAGTGCAATTATCTTGGACATAACATTCAAAATGAGTTAATGCTTCTACTATCTTCAGATTGGTAGTAAATGAGAGATAGAAGCCAATTCTGGTGCATATTGATTAATCAGTAAATAACGATTTTAAGATATCTGTGGATATCTCTTGAAATAATGTTATTGTGGAAAATCATTTTTATCTTTGTTGAACTTGAATAATCTATTTAGGCCAGAGTTATTTAATACTTTATTGAATTAAGGGCCATGGGTCTTAGACAATGTGGGAGGCCAAGTTATGACCATAGGATCAAACTTGGAAGAACTTGTCAAGTGTTAAAAAACAGACAAAAATCACAGAGCATTTTACACTCGCTGGGTTGTCATATTTCATTAGCTTTGATGTTATAATGTATTATACAACATGTTTACTTGAAGTTTTTATAAATTCTCTTGGAGTGAGTATTTTGAAAGATAATGTAGAAAGGGGGGTTGGCTCTTTAGTTGTCATTCTTAGTTGGGAGGAGTCATTGATGATAGTGTTTGAGCTAGATTTCAAATGATGAACATTCAGAAGCTTTACTTGAGTTCTGACCCGATAATGATTCACAAAAGCTTTATGATTCAGAAATTGATAATGATTCACAAATTAGAAGTGAAGCGAAATCATTCTTGATCGATGAGCTTGGAGACTTTGAGTTTTGATGTCAATAATGCATTTAGTATGGGGAATGTCAAACTATTGATGTGATATGGTTAGCAAACAACTTCAATCAAAGGAGGATGATCATTGATATTGCATTACAAGAGTGAAGGTTGGTTTCTTGTAGAAAGTGGTTTTTAGATACTCTTGTTATATTAAAGAAAGAGATTTCTTCAACTTTGAAATGAATGATCAGGTTTTCCCCAAAAGGCAATATAGAAAAAAATATTTTGATGAAGGTACTAATAATGCATTCTCGGAGGAGGAATCATTAAATTGAATTCATTTCATCCCCATGTTGTTGATCGACAATTGTTTCTCTTTCGATAAGATTTGAACATGTCGTGATATGAGAAATATTTTTGGTTTCTTGTTCATGACAAGTTGTAATCTTTGGACGATAAAATTACAAAAGGTCGTTCGCATTGTCTTCATGTGCGCATACGGATAGTGATTGTCGATGTTGATGGAGATAGTGCGTGAGGTAGAAATTGCTTGAGAGAATTTAAACATTAGATTGTTTGATAGATTATTGTATAGAATATTGTTATTATTCTGTTATTGTTATCAGAGCCGACTTCGAAAGGTGAAGTTGTTAAGAAGTTTATATAGGTTCTTTGATATCCAAAGAAAGACTTAATGGGTTAAGTGGTAATAATTTTGGAGAAAATTGAATTCTGAAAAATTGATTGATGATTTTGCTTGAGAAATGTCGAGGAGAATCCCCGATTTAGAAATATGATGTAATATTTTTGTCAATCAAACTGCTGTTAGGAATGGTAGGGATAGTATATTGATTGAAGTGTGCACTAATTATAGTTATTCATTTTACATACAAAAAAAATTGACATTCAATAGAGGGGGCTGTTTTGTATTTATACACAGGCATCCAGTTATTCTACGAGGGGCGGTCTACGGTTTAAATGTATTTATATTACGATGCCTTAATAATAGATTAGAAACACAGGCTTACATTTGCTACCTCGAGCCTCTTTTCGATCTTCCCCATTTCTCGGCTGTGGTGGCTTGTCAGTCATGCCCAGTTGAGAAAACTATCCACCTCTAATAATATCATTCAGGATCCTTGTGACTTTTCAACTTATGATTTGGGAATTGAATATCTCCCATGGGGCGAGTAAATTTCATGGTCACGAGGCGTTAAATTATGGAAGAACTATCTTTGAAAAACTTGTGAGAGCTATGAGTAAGCTTCGATTGAGTCTACTTTTTAACACCGCAAATTAAATACCGACGCCACCATCGAGAGATCGTTGTGGTCGGCTCCATCTCCACGAAAATATTAAACCTGCTCTGAGACCTTTTAGCCTTGAATCGTTCTTGCTTACCTCACCCAGGACTTTTCCCGACTCGTTGCGACTCGCAGGCTTTACCCAAGAAAATCAATCCTAATTCATCGTCGTCCTTTTTGCTCTTGAATAACCTTAACGTATGCTCAAAGAGTTATTAAAAAGCGAAATGATGATGATGTCGTATTGAAAATATTTTTACCCAGATCAAAACAATCCAAAAAAATAGCCATTACTGAAAACCGTCGCTGAGCCATCAGCATTTCCTCAGAGCCTTGACCTCGAAACCAACTTGATCTCTTGCTCAAAGATCCAAACTCACGGCGATTAATGATGGAGATATAAATACAAAAAAAATTTATTCTCATGTCAGGCACAAAACAAAGATAACTAGTATCCTAGAACTCCGTAATGACTACGGTAATCTCGTTGCAACTGAGGAAGATATTAGATATCATTGCCAAACATTTAAGCAGACACATTCGATCCTGCGATACACCACCGCATGTGGTCAAAGGCCTATTTCGGTATTTAATCCATATCTCGACACCCTCATGGCCCTGAGTGGTAGCAGATTGTCACTTTCTATCGCAGGAGGTGAGAACCCTCTTCAAATGCCACATTACAATCTACAGAGTTACGATGGTTTCCCGGCCGGAGCCCCATCAGAAAAATTGGGACGTTGTTGGAATGGATGTCATCGGGCATCTCACAGAATTTCTAAGCGGTGGACACGTTATAAAGAAATTAACACTTTTATCACTTTGATTCCAAAGGTAGACTCTCGAGTTGATATAGGGAATTTCTGAGGCCAATCAGTCTTTCTGATGTTATATATATATAATCGCTTTCAAGGTTACAGTTGTTACACAGGAAACCCACTATAGATGCCACTTATGCCGCACTTTTCAAGTAGCTTTGTTAAATGAGAGAGGCTCGGGATACTTGTCGTCGTAGGCATGAGATAACTCGTACTAATAGAACCTCAATCTGAGAAGAATGGTATGTTTATGATAAAGATCGATATGAGTAAAGCCTTTGACAGGGATGGATGGGACTTACTTTATTGAGCTCCTTGAAGCGCGCTCAAATTCTTGCGGCTTATTTAGTTCATTTTAATTAAAGAATGTGTTACTACGGTCTTGATATATTTTGTGATTGTAAATGAAACCTCCAGAGCCTTCCGAGGCTGCGTTAGTGTGACAAGGGGAGACCCTACCGCCCGTCCTTTTTGCCTTATGCACGAAGCCCTCTCTTCGTCAACCTTATTACCAAAACATCAAAACCTTAAAGTCGTAGTATTGCGAGAAATGGACCTGATATCTCGTCTTTATTTTTCGATGATAGTACTTAACTTTTCTTCTGAAAGGAACAAAAGTCTTAATACCTTTCAAGAAAACCTCTCCATTTTACGCCAATGATTGGACAAATAAATCAAGCTTGCACAAATCTATAAAGCTAGCATTCGACCACATAACACTTCAATCAGTAAAGAAATATTCGCCACTTAATACCACGGAAATTTCATAATCATTTAGCTTTGGAAGCTACTTGTCCCCGCGACATTACCCTGAATAGAAGCAATTTTGCTAACATCGTGAAAGATTAAAAAAATTATCTCTGGAAGGCGAGTTCTACTGAATTTTGTTGGGCGGTCATTTCTTATCAAATCACATTTTACTCGAATGATCTTGAGTGTATCCTATGGAGTTTGCAAATTCCTACCGCGTCATAGCGGCGTGCTTGCATTCTTGCAAATTTCTTTAAGGGAGGCGCCACATCTTGCCGATTATTTGGATTAATTGGGAATCGCGCCGTCTCGAAACAAATGCAAAAGTCGCTGGTTTGGCTTTATACCGTTTTAACACTTGCTCTTACTTTGCTCGTAATGGTTATAGTAGATTAATTTTCCATCACTAAATACTAACTCGAATCAAAATATTTTTCCTTTACCAGCTTTCTTGCTTGTGCAATTTAAACTCTTGTAGGCGAAAAGTCTTCGTTCGGAAATATTATGAGTATCTTAGATAACATGATGACTTGAATTTGTTGAAATGGTTCTTCTATTAATATTTGGAATGAATGGTGTTGCGGTGTGATCCTCCAAAACTAGAAGCGCGCCCCCATAATACCATGACCGTGCGATACCTACTTATTGTCTGTAACTCTAGGTAATGTACCGCGCGTTAGACTGGCATGTTTCATCACCTGCCTGCTAGCCTCTTATCATGCGAAATCCTCCAAAATTAGCCTTACGGAGGCGATTCCAAAACATGGGCTAAGAATTGCTTCGATCGAGGATGCTGCGACCTACCAGCTGCAGTGCCATTGATAATATGAATCTCCGTATTTTCCCCGGACGTACAGCCAAGTATAGAGCAAACTTTGGAAAAATCCCACTTCCCCAAAAATAAAAAATTCTCTTGAAAATGTCATTACTTTCAATGGGTTGCCAGCTCTTGACATACTTTTGCCTGCAAATAAAAAATAATGTGGCATAGGTTGTTTGTCTTGTTAATACTTGAGGAAGCGGCTGATATCTGCTTTTTCGTTATCTCTTAAATCTTTGAAATTGCTAAATTTAATAAACTTCCATACATTAAAGTTTAATTTTTTTTGTCTTTCCCAGCTTTTACAAAAGTGGAGCCAATACTTGATATTAACGAGCTCCTTGCTTTTTGGAATTACTCTTTTGGATTCTTGGCTTCATCGGGGAATGAAGGCGTAACTTTAATCTGTGATGATCATTTCATAGTGTGGGTGAATAAAGTTTTCTCTTGAATGGTTTTATTGATGAAATTTAAACATTGCACCTGCTTAGCGGGATCCCGAAACTTGTGAGGAATATCCGAGGAGATCGCTCATTCTTGTTTAAAAAATTCTATTTATCTACAAAATAAATGTGATCGCTTTTGTCGGCACGGCGCTGAATTTACCTGTCCTGAATGACGAATCTCAAATGGTTTCTTGAGATCTTTATTAAAAGGAGAGCGAACATTAATAGAAGGACTTCACTTATGATCATGGCAATGACAATGTAATATGGACCTTGTTCTCGCTTTTGTCTCTCTTTGGAAGCCAATATTTTCTACCAACTCTTGAGTGCTTGACTTTTCATTATTTATTAACATATCATAATGATGGATTATTTCCCATGAAGTATGAGCTTGAGGAATTTTTCATGTGGGTTCGAAACAGTAGAAGATTGGAATGTTGTTAACCCCGAGGAAGGATCGAGAGAGGTGGCAATGAAATAGTTTATTTTCTGAATGTTGGATGTTTTTTGAATTTGAAAGTATTATCATTAATACATTTAATTCTATTTCTTGTAATACTGAACTATGTAATAGCCGGGTAGGCTATGAACAACTATCTTATGAGTAATACAATGACTTATTTAATTAAAAAAAAACTTGAGCTAATGCTTAGACTTAGATTTAACTAATCGAGCCACTAGATTTAGTGTTGGATATATTTGTGATATTTAGTAGGCTGGCCATTCTGTACGTCATTTAATGGTTAACAATTATATATATAGTGCTTTTTAGGTTGTTGGTGTGTGATCTTAGGCTTTTGGTTTTGTGCCTCTTTTGTGTGAACCTTTTTGGTTTATACTGTTGAGTTTAATCTTAGGCTTGGTCATGGCAGAAGAGGATGTGGGGTCAATCTCCCACTTTGTCATTGATGACTGTGATTCGCTTCTTGCATTCGAATTCTTATTTCATCTTGGTATAGTGGTTGGTTCTTCAATCAACGTTGCTCTGACAAGCAAAGTCTTCAGATGTCTTGAAAAGCCTGCGGGCAAATAACTATTTAATCATTTAATATAATTGAATGTTAAATATATGATTTTTTTGCAAAACAAAAAATACTCTAACCATGTTATATTATAAAATTAAGATGAACATAACTAAAAATAAGTGACTATAATAAAAGCAGTAAAAGCAATGGTTTTTAAATGTTTAAAATCTAAATTGAGCCATTGTTTTTCACAGTGAGTAGAATGACATGAAGGACAACTCGTCTAATGATTCAAATTATCTTTCAATTATCAAAAGGTAACAATTATCAAGTTTTAATTAATACTTTAAATTTGATTTGAATCAAATTATCTGTCAATAGGTAAATTATATATTTTGAAATTTACCAAATATTATTACAACAAACACAAACTAATTGAGTTAAAAAGTCAAAAGTATTAGAATTCAAACTTGATCATATTTTTGGAATGGAAGGAGTCCAACATAGAAAGCCAGCAAATCAAAGTATATCTGAGAGGTTGTTTTCTTGAAGTTGGAAAGTATGGAGCTCAGTTAGATTCCCTATATAGTATGGAATGGAACCGGTTAATTTGTTGAATCCCAAACTTAAGACTTGAAGGTTAGAAACGTTGGGAATTCCATACAGGTGGTTTTACTGTATAAATTCCTCACAGGTCTTGAAAGATGATGACATAAATCAGAGGGTATATTTCCAAATAAGTTGTTTAGTGAAAAAGCAAAAATCTCTAGTGAAGACATATTGTAAATTGATCTTGGTATGGACCCTGTCAACTTGTTAGATTGAAGTCAAAATA
The DNA here is from genome assembly GCA_019722365.1 of Lithospermum erythrorhizon. Taxonomy (NCBI): domain Eukaryota; kingdom Viridiplantae; phylum Streptophyta; class Magnoliopsida; order Boraginales; family Boraginaceae; genus Lithospermum; species Lithospermum erythrorhizon. The sequence continues at coordinate 307,052 of JADFUC010001538.1, read as the reverse complement.
ACTCAACTTGTTCAGTTTCCCAATTTCTTGGGGGATTTCTCCTTCTAGAAAATTGTTCATCATTTTAATAAGCCTCGGGTTTGTTGAATTGAAGAGAATAGGGGGGAGGGAACCGGAAAACATATTGAACGAGAGATGAAAAGTCTCGAGTTTCGAAATGGAACCCGAGAACAATGGAACACTCTCCACGAAGAAAAATAGTTGGGCCGAGAGATGCAGTGTTAACCTTTTTGAAGATGAGCGAACTCTTAGATGCTTTCCGGGTGAAGCTTATTGTTCGGCATGTTGAGAAATACTAAAAATGATAAGTTGCCAAATTCAAGTTGGATTAGTACCGCCCAGAGTCGTGTGAAATCAATACAGAGTTTTTAACACCGGTGAAGGCGGTTGCAGTGACCCCTGTCGGTTACAAATAGGTTTCTGGACGTTGATTATTTCCGGGAAACCGCGGGGATGATATCGTGTTCTTGAATTAGAGAAGAGATTGATGCATTTGAAGGATGTTGGTTTTGGACATGACGGAGGAGAAGAGGAGAGAACAATATAAGAATCCATTTAGAAGGTTAGAGATAGCCATGAGTTTGTGCTTGTAAAATTTCACTTGTTTTGTTTGACATTGTTGTAGCAATATTTATAAGTTGGTCATGTGTATCTGATAAGCGGAGTCTAAATGGGTGGCGATGATAAGTTTGATATAATTTACGTTGGTATTGATATACGTAGCTTATCTTATTTTTGATCCATAAGTACTCCAAGATTAACGGAGCAATTATGGAAGATCGATAGCTCGTTAGAGATGCCCGTGAACACGTAGTGACATACACTTCGCTTCAATACAAAATACTTATTTAATGGTATCTAGTTATAATTTAGGTTTAATTTCATATGAAGTCTCCTCGTATGTGCTAGTTGTCGATTTGTACTCTGATCTTTTATCGTTTTAATATGCCCACAAGCAATTTTTTCATTATACACAACAATTCATTTTTTGCGCTAAAATTAAAAAAGCACACATTCAGTGAGAGATTTAAGTGAATGAATAATGTATTTTATGGGTCGATTTTAATATAAATAAATATTTGGAACATTGACGGTAGCCTAAATCGGCATGGTATGATCGGTAATAACGATCCGTCGAATTATTCTCTCAAAAATTGGATTAAGTTGTTCTTGTGTTAATTGGATTTCAATCAATTTTAACTATAAAAAGTTAAGTTGGATGGTAGGGGTGATTGAAAAGTAAATGGGTTTAGAGGACAACTTAAAATGATAAAAAGTTTGGGATGTTTTCGGTTGGTTCTCTTTCTACCATCGTAAGTCGTTGACTTAGAATGTTTAGTGGTAGCTAGGATATTTTCGGTTCGGTTTGATGGGTTTTTCAATTTTTGTCACTGTCCTCGGTTTTTTAAATATGGCAATTTAGGTTAGAATTTTATTCGGTTTGATTGATGTTGGTTAAATGCTTGAGTCGGTTCGATTCGTTTACGTTTTATAACAATAATATAATATAAAAATTTCGTGATTTCAAATTAAAATAAAATACTGCGTAAATTTATTAGCATATACCAAATGCGTGATATGGCGTAGGCAGTCGTACAAGCTGATTCTTTACTTATTACTAATGGATTGTTTCCAAACATGCCATATTCACCGATGCGATTTAACGATGGGTAGGTAAAAAGAATCTTTATTAAGGGCTTGATTAATATTCTTAATATCTGCAAAAAGGTACTTTATTAATCGTAAATAAAAATGCCTTTTATTAAGGGATAAAGTGGAAAGATCGAAATTAAAAGTTCACGTTGAATTCTATATAATTAAGTAAAAAGAAAGAGAGTACAATGCTACGTGATCAGTAAATTGGGACGGAGGAGTAATAAACAGCTCCCCCAGACATATTCTTAACATATGGATATGCGTTGATTCTTGTGAATATTACAAATTACATGATTTCAGCCCAAATCTAAATAATTAATGAAAATATATATACTCTTTTTGGTGTTCCGATTCGGTTTCGGATGGGTTTATCTTGCAAATTGAAGCAGATTAATTTTTCTCAGTTTGATTTTTTCTAACTATATTTTAGTTCGGTCTCATTTTTTTTTACAATCAAATCAGGTTCGAGTTCAGCCAGATTTTTCAATTGAGCTAGGAAGCAGATATCATAATGATAATGTAGATACATCTTAAATCTCTGATCTCATATAGACTATGATTTAATAGTGACCAACATCTTAGACAACTTTGGGCGTATGTGAATTGAATGGCCAATTGATGCTTAATGGCTGCAATAAATGAATTCGTGGATTATTCTTGCATGTGATGAAGTTTCGGGTTGGAGTGTGCTGTGTGATGGTCGATTTTTTAAAATATATCTTGTAAAAGGTGGGTCGACCTTGCACAGTGCTACCACGCTGGTAGACTTGGAAGTACCATCCTATATTCTTCATTCACATTATTGATGATGGTTATATGAAGGAAATTAAAATTTAGGTATATTTCGAAAATTGAAATATATTTTGAAATGATAAAGATAACACTATACACACACTAAATAGTGTTTTGTTAGTGAAATGTGATTTTCTTGTATGAAACTTCTTCAATTACACTTTGCAAATGGGGGCAAAATAGTAATTTCACCCCCAACTACTACACTATTTGGGTGTGTGTATAACAATTACAGAATAGCGTTTGTTATTGGACTTGATGGAAATGCACTCTTCAAGACAATCTCAAAAGTCAAAAGCACCTTATGTGATTCCAACGGAAGTAGGATGTTTTGAAAATTTACATAATATCCATACAAACAATGTTCCTATTATCACATGTGATAATTTAAATTAGAACTCCAGTAATCATATTATTCATGGTAATCAACTCATTTTGTAATCTATCATGTTTAATCTGAAAAAATACCAAAATGGGCAATATAACTATCTAAATATAAATAGCTTGAAATTAAAGATTTAAAAGGTTTTAAACCAAAATAATGAATCTAAGCATAACAAAAATATTTAAGCGAGAAGCCACATAAAACAATTCTAAAGTTGAGCTCTAGAGTCATTAAATACAAAACAAGAAAAAAGAAATTCCAACAGAAAAGGGATTAAATCAGACACTCAGGCAATTATCATATACTGCTGGTAGGCAAAAAAACAAGGGATGATAATTGTTATTATCAGCTCGCCTCAGAAACAATTATGCTCTTACTAGCAAGTTTAATCTACATAAATGTGGATGCACTGTAATCCTTACTCATTACATGTGCATCATAAGGAGGCTTCAGAGTGCACTAGAAGAGGGTATACAGAAAATACTATTTGCTTCAAGGATCCTATCGATTGTCTCAGGAATGCATGCGCAGAGGATGCTTTAACCAACAACGATATCTCTTTTGCAAATACCTCCATGCGCCCCGAGACTGGCCTCATATCACAATTCTGTACAACACAATGTTCCAAGTACAATGCCATTTCTGTTATTTGTAACAGTAAAAGACATACTTCTTGAATTTCAGAAGCCACCTGCTTCGACTTATTTGCTTCACACAATTCAGTAACAATAGTGAGACCTTGATCCTGTCATTGATAAGCAAAAGAATAAGAACTACAATTTCCCTAAACGGAAAAAATAATAATGGAAATGATTAATGCAATCTTGGTTGACGTAGAGGATTAACCATCATATGTAAAGTTCCTTATATAATAAGTCGCTGTGGGAAGGGATATATATGTTTAAAGAGAAAATTGATAAATATGTTCAAAGTGAAAGAAATTTTCACCAAAGAGGAACCTTCACTCCTTAAAAGTTTATAGATAAAGCACCTTCTTACTAGGAGGATGAAATTAAGCATTATTTTTGCTACTAAAAGATTAACCAATTTTGTAAATGACAAATAAAACTGGGTTGACAACAGCAAAAACTGGGGAGCTAGGACCTGATATCCTTAACAGCAAAAACTGAGGAGCTAGGACCTGATATCCTTAAATTGTCAAATACATAGAAGACTTCAGTAACAATTAGGGGAAATAAAACTGCTTTACCTGCAACCCATGCAGAATATCTGGCATTGGCAGCTCTGGAAAATGTGCGAGATCGACAAAGCCCACCTCCTCAGCTCTTTTAGCAGCACCTTTGGCTTGAATGCACAGAAATTGCAATAGAAAAAAGGTTATTCTGTATATCTGAATGGCAGCAATCTCTGAGAAACGTGTTCTGAGAGCCGAATTAGCATCTTGGTTGTTTTGGTCTTTGACAACCAAATTCATATTGTTAGATGATAGAGATGACAAGTTTGGGTCAAATTTGGAACCAAGGGGAGAAACAGAGAACCATCCATTTTTGCTATCTACAAATGATGACTGCCTGTACCACTCTAGTTCCTCTTTCAAAATAGGATGGCACAAAAGAGGAGCAAGTCTTTCACATGAATCTTCACGGTATTGATTTGGGCGGCTGATGAATGCTAGTAAATGAATTACTCTCTCCCTTAACTGTGAATCAACTTCTTTCATGACCTTAATCCAGGAATTCCGATATTTAGCTAGTACACACATTAACATCACAGTCTCTTCAGTATCTTTCAGAGTACTGAGAGATGTAGAGGTCATCATAGCACGGGCTCTTTTCTTGTCATGGTCTCCATATGGAAAACCTGGAGCCTTAAGAAAGAAATTAATTAAATGAGCTTTCTCAACAAACAGGTAAAACATCACATACTCAGCTATATCATTAGATGGACCCTCTCCTAATGAGCAAACAACAGCTGCAGCAACAGCTAAGCTAAGCCCCCAAATATGATGTGGCTTTCGAGTCTTGTCCAAGACATTGGTGAGACAACCCTCGTTTTCAGTTACAGGTAAAAGGCCATCACTGGACAAGTAGGCGAGCAACACCTTAAGGGATGCAAGGAAACCAGAATTAAGGATCATGTCAGCACCTTCCTTCACACGAGCAAGGGTCAGAAGAAACTTTAGTATGACGGAAATTTCTGCTGAGACACCTTCACCTTGAAGCTTTTGAATGACATACCGAAATGGCAGATGCTTTTGTATGACAGGAAACCAGGTCCTTGTGTTTGAGAAAGCATTAACTATCAAGTCAATTGCAGTCAAGGACAGGCTACAACAATCAGAAAGTTCAATGCAGTTGCATAGAATGGGTAACAGGCCTAAACTAACATTCGAAGAATCAGCAGTCGCTTCAGTTTGAGTATCAGAACTCAACTCAACTGAAAGGAGGACCAACATAAGCAAAACTTTGATTGCTGATCTAACACGGGCGTCTGACTTGAATGTGCATAACTCTTTTAGTGCATAGCCAGAGCTTCTTAGAACAAGTGCAGAATCAGATGCAGAGATGCTTTGTCGCATCAATTTAATGAGCAGTAAAATAACTTCTGCTTGAGCAACAAGGATATAGACCAAATCTTGACCAGCATCAACACCTGGAGCTAATGAATCTACAGTTATAATGAGGTTCAGTGATGCATTGCCAACACATGATGAAAAGATTGGTCCAAGGACAGCTTCTTCACATTTAACTTCTTGCTCATGCACAGATAACATTGTCACCAATGAATTTAAAGCAGAAATTTTTGAACTTTCAAGCAAAATTGCTAAATTCACATCCTGCAAGCAGCACAGCATCGTCTCTTCAGTAGATTTTGAATCCTTCCACTCGGAAAAACCCCGTGAACGAACTCCAATATCTGCTTGCAATCTAGAGAGATCATACAAGTATAAATGATTTCCATTTGATAGAAGTACATCATCACGCATATGCTGATATGCTTGAATGAAATTTGTATCTTTAAGGTGTTGTGAGAGATCCTTAAATGATCTGTGATCAATTTGTCGACCTTCAAACTCTCCTTGTAGGTGGTGAAATAGATCATCAATCACCAAATCATGTGCATCTTTTACTTTGCTGTAACCATGCTCAGCATAATGAGCTGCTAATTCGATAAATACTGGCAAACTCTTTAACTTTTGCAATAATGTGGAAATCTTCTCCACTAAGGAAATAGACAGTCTTCCATACTCCCCAGATTTTAACTTCCTCATTGCATCCACCAGAAACAAACAAATAGAAGTGTTTGCACGTAAACGCGCACTGCTGTCATACTTGCATGATGCAAATGATTTTATCACGTCTCCAAAAAACTTCCCCTTGCACCAGCTTGAAAATATGTCCTTCAGACCATGCAGCCTCTTGCCTTCTGCTACTTTAAGAATGGCTGATCCCTGAGCCCCTTTAGACGTTTGCTTCACAGTAGACTCAGAAGTGGCTAGTTTCCTTTGAGTAAATCCTTCATAGGCCATCAATTCAAATATATCAGACTGGCACTGATACATGCATGCTATGTTTTGAATATCAACTTCAGTTGGATTCTCAGATAATTTCTCTTGCATCTCAGAAGCAATAATGATAAAGTCAGACAATAGTTTCCAGAATGTCTCAAATTTTCTAAGCTGCTCCAGAATATGTAAGAACTCAGATGCCCCATGCCACAATGACTTCAGAAATTCAAGCAGATTCAACACTACAATAGGTTTGCTTTTAATGAGCGCATCAGATCTTTTGATATAAATCAGAATCGCATCTACCAAGTTAACATTATTGGAGAACAACTCATCAGGTTGACTGGGTTGCTGTTTGTTAACATTGCCCACTTGAGCACTGGAATCCTCCATAGGATTCATCATAGAAACAAGAAGAGCGGGCTGATATTGTGCAGTAGATGTGAGGAGCTTAAAAGTTGCAATAATCAAATCTTCATTATATAATGACGTCTCGCAGAGTATACGATTTATAGAATTTGATAAATTGCATATCTGCTTATCGTCCATACTGAGACATGTACTTCCTTGCAGATAGCCAGCAGCAGCACACAAAGTTGACAACAATCTCACAGCACCCAACTGCATCTTAGGATCATGGAAACATGAAATTAATGAAACTACAGCTGCAACCACAAGGATAGGCTTCATCATTGGTGAGAAAATTACGTGCTGCGCTGGGATATCTAACAAATCCTGCTGGAGACTAGAGAGCATACTGGATAGAACATCCAATCCACATTGTACAGCTTCCTGTAAACCCTCGATGTCCATTTGGTCATGAAGACGACTGACGTAAAGAATCTCCAAATCTTCTGTACTTGTACATATAATTCGGAAGAGTGCATTGTGAACAGAATAGTCACGCAATATAATATTCTGGATAAATTCACTTAATTTCGGACGGTAAGGAATCAACAAAATGCATTTTTTGAAGAGTTCAAGCACCTTTATTGCCACATTGTAGCGAGTGTGCTTCACCTTGTACTTCCAGAATTCATGGTTAACCATAACATACTGCAGAGAGAAGACTATTAGCTCAAAAACAACATCATTCTCTGGTCCAACCTCGACAAGCTCCATTGTGAAGTCCAGAACCGAGAGAGTCAACATGGAGCAGTTATGCTCACAGTCTATCAAAAGCATTTTATCCAGTCTTCCAGAAAGCATCCAAGAGCCACGTGATGACGTGTTAGAGCTAGTACCGAAGGATCCGGTTTTCAAGTCAAGATCGAAGATATTTGCCTTCACAACCATAGCACTCACACGAGACGGTAAGCACTTTAGCATCTTTGCCAACAACTTAACACCCATGGACATGAGTTCCACCCCAGAGCAACTAGGTTGAAGATTTTTAAGCGAAGTGGAAAGAAGCTCAACCACATCAAAATACTGATAATTCTCAGCGCATGTATGAGTTGATGCCACTTGATCATGTGCTATACGTCCAGTATTCATGAGAGCATAACATACATCCATGTTAAATGTTGCCAATCGACTAAGCAGGTCCAGGATAACAAGAACTTCCTTTTGGTTTTCCATGTAAGACCCTTGGGCGAAATGCAAAAGAAGGACAAGCATTCCAGAGTGTGTACGCTCCCATCGTACAAGGGCAATATTTCTGTCGACCATTTTCAACACACGACCACGGGTACCCATGGGAATAGTCAAACATTCAGCACCAGGAACAGCTAAGTTTTGACAGTTTTCAAGGACCAGCAGATCTTCATCCACCATAGTACCAGCATTTAGATCAAACAAAGATGATAATCCTACAGACTTTTCAAGAAAGTTAAATACACACTCGGAAGGCCAAGCTCCTTCACAAAGGGCTGACAACAAATGAACAAGTTCGACAGCCCTTACTGGAAATTCACGTTCTAAGTTGTAAAGGAGACACCTGATGGGACCATCAACAAAACTATCCCTATCCCAGAATTGAGTGCAAAGAGATTCCTCACCTCGATAAATTTGGTGAAGTATTTCTAGGATGAGACTAAGGTTTGTATCATCTGACTGAAGACCAATTTCATATGCGGCAATGAATGAAGATATAAGAGTCCGAACAACACTTCGATAACCAGCCACTGGACCCTCGAGATCTCCCAATATGTCACTTTCAAGAATTTGCAAGAAATATTTCAAGCATCCACCCTCAATAGCTTGATGAACATAACCGACATGATCAATATCAAATGGCACTATGTCTTCAGGTTTATCAGGAAGAGATGAAATGAGACAAAGAAAGGTTGCCCATGCTAGCAGTATCGGCCCCACTTCCCTCTCTATAGGATTGACGCCAGAAATAATGGCATCAATCTCTTGAATATCACTCAAGGTAAAAGCCACAGAACCCTGCCTGAAGGAAATATTGTCGTGAATCATTTGTAGAAGACTTTCCAAGTCTAGAGTCTCTATGAGAATAAGCAGAATTGTAGCTTTAGCATGACTAATGGAGTGGATTACTTCCGTTGATATTGCCAATTTCCCGAAGTTGTAAGAATCACATGTAACACCCTTGTAAACCAAGATCAATTTTTTCCACTGTTTGCCTTTAAGAGGGTGAAGAAATTCACAATAAGCAATAAAAAGAATATCCAAAACAAAATTGTCTTCAATGAGTGTCTGCTCAGCCCATAAAATGCATAGGTCGGGGTCCATGTTCTCAGGATAATTAGAACACAAAAGTTCTTCAAGAACAGTGAGTAAACTATTCTCTAGGCCATCAGAAATCAATCTTTGCACCACCTCTTAAATAAATGCCTTTTTCACCGAATCAACCCCGGCACATAGCATGAGGACCTGGCCAGGTGCACTTCCAATAGACACTAACCGGCTCAACATAGTACTAGACAGTCTTATGGCAGAAGCATCTTAAGGTTTCATTTAAATGTGCCCCATGCTCCATTTCCCTTTTGACAAGAATATAAGACTGCACCTCATCTAAAGACAATACAGAACTTCAGGGGCCAAATATTTCAATGGATAACTATAGTTAACAGTGGGGACAATCTTTATTTTCCTTGCATCCAACGCCTCTTTCGATTTCTGATTGGGTGGCTTAAACAAGCGAACAGTGTTCAGAAACCATGAATGATTATTCTTCAACTTCTCCTCAATAGTTGGAGCTGATGTGTAGGCCTTGGCATTCTCAGATTAGCTTTAAGCAAAGAAAGAATCCCACCAAAGAGAATCATCTACAGCTTTAACGGTTTCCAGAGATTGATTGCTTCGAGTGTTTGCATTTGGAGTTGCAATTGCTGAAATTGTTGGCGGTAGTATTTTAAATGGTTACTGCTAGGTTTCCGTTGCCATTGTAAATGCTGACTGTTAGCTTTATTTTCTTCTGAGTTTTGAAACCCTAAGCAGTCCTTGAGCTGGCAGTGAGTTAGTAGCTCACTCTTTGAGGCTTCAGTGTATCCCTGGTGGATGGCAAGTTAGTGCCTTCCGACCAATTAATATATTCTACATAGTATGATAAGACATAACTAAATTTAACTACTATTTGCAGAACACATCTGATCGCCATATATGTCACATTTCCGTTAACATAGCAGTTAATTTAAAATTTGGAAACTAAAAATCAGAGTGCTCAAGATTATTTCATCAATCACAACAACATCGTTCGATTAAAAGCATATACTGATATTCAAATTAATTAATCTAAATGCAAACCTTATGCCATCAAAATCACTGCAAGGTGAGCCTCGTTTCCCACAGGTAGCTTTAGGGTTTTAAGTCACACTACAAAATGTAAAACTAGATTTAGGGTTTAAAATAAATATTAATACCAATTTCATCAAATAAAGATTTTTCTAATTAATCAATATCAATATTGTTCGATTCAAAACATGTACAAGCATGTGTACTATCCCCCCACCCCTGCCTACCCCGCTTAGGAGAAAGCCTCTTCAGAGGCATCGGGGCATGTTCGTGTTAATGTAACATGTTCCATCTAAAACACCAACTCATATTCAAATTTAATAATCTAAACACAAACCTTATATCATCAAAATCGCTGCAACGTGAACCTCATTTCCCAATAGCAGGTTCAGGATTCTAAGCTACACTGCAAATTGAAAAAATTAGAATCAAGATTTAAAATATCACTACAATGCTAACTACCATTTGCAGAATATAGCTAAACAAAACAAAACTAAACACTTCAAAATCATCAAAAAAAGATGTACCAGCAAATTTAAACTCGATTTAATTTGATTTATTACTCCCTAAACCTCGAAAAAAAAATTGCCTAGTTAGACATCCACTAGTCAAAATTAAGAAATTTGGCCACATTAATTAACACGAATAACTTCGATTTTATTAAAATTATAATGTTAATAGTAAAGTACGTCGTAAATAAAATATTTTGATATATTTTCACCAAATGTTATAATAGTACAGTATAAATATAATATTAATTGAGTTCAAAATTTGAAAAAGTCAATTATGAAAATTAAAAAATATTCAACCTTTTTGAAATTGAGTTCAAATCGAAGCGGAGACGAGAAAACGGTAAACCCTAGCTTGCTTAAACCTTTGTATTGCCTCCTACGTTTGACTCCAAATGTTTTGACTAAATTTCTTAGGCCCCTAAGCTAGTGGTCTTTTCGAGTCGGTTCGAGCAGCTATCAAGTAATGGTGGATGATAATTTAATGCATTGGATAATTATCAAGTTGTTTCGGATATGGAGCAATTTTTTACTTGATCGGAAGTCGGTGGAGCGGGTATCGAGTCGAATTTTATAAAGTATCGAGCAATTAACGGATTATGAAATGGCAATTTGCATGCAATCAAGCATTAAAAGTAAGAGTTGGGTTGCGCGTCAGGTAAATATGCTATCAGTGGGGGTAATTATCGATTGTTTTGAATTTTCGATAACATTTTTACACGGGTAGACTGAGTAACCAGCCAGGGCTAGTAATGGAGCCATTTTTTTAAATGAAAGCCAGTATCATGATTTCTGTCCCGTACTTGTCAATGCACTGCAAAGCATGTAAGGTTGCCGTGGCCCCGATATATTTCCAAAGGCGTAAGCGAGAGCGAGTCAAATGCCGTTGGTGATACTCTTTAAGAGGGTTTGTGTCTTGAAAATAATTTGTAAGCGATTTTTTTATAGTTTGTACCTTGTTATATCAATTATCCATACACAAATACTATGTAGTATTTATTTTAGGTTTGCAATTAATATGTATGAAAAAATTACAATCTAACGAAGGGAATTGATTGAAGTAGTGTTTGAATTCGTATTGTGAAAGTGAATGATAGAAAGAGTATGGTATTAAATGGGTATGATGGAAGTGTATTATTTGCCGTATCCATGATAGTGTCAATTTTTTATAGTATAAGCTTTGGCTTTTGTCTTAAATATATTTTGTTTGTATTGTATAATATTTTATAAAAAATATATCAATGGAAAGAGTTTGAAATGTATTTTTAAATTTGATATAGTTTTCATGAGTATTATACAATCACAAGCAAGTCAAAGTTTAAGAGGTGGAAACAAGTCGAAGTAAGCAATATTTGTAGGATGTAGAAAGTATTAAATATGAGTGATGTTCAAAATCAATCGACCTAAAAACATTTGACTTCATATTAATCATCATTGAAAGCGGAAAGCAAAACAAATCACTAATTCGACATGCAATTTTTTTTCCTAAAGAACTTAGCTCTAAGTAATTAGTATACAAAATATAAAGAAGACACGGAGTAACAAATTTATGACTTAATTTTTTGTTGTCCTCTAAATTATGTAAATTTTAACGTAACAAATTCATCTTTTTATTTTGAAACGTACAATACTTTTATCGTATCGATTTGTCCCACTGAAAAGCAGCTTTTTACAAAATAAAATTAATGAAAATTCATTTAACCTGAGGATAAAATATGAATTTTATATATTAAATGTTCAAGGTACATTTTAAAAATAACATAACATTTGGACATCTTTAATAATGCAGAAAAATAAATAAAATAAAAATTAAAATATCTACTATAGCTATTTTCTTGAAACACACGAACGTCCTGACATGATCACCCAAACACATAAAACCTCTTTCTGAAATTGCCCCGATCTCCTGGCTTAACCCGCTTCAATGAAACCGTCACACAGCGCTACTGACCCGCGCCTTTAACACGCCTTCCACCATTTTACCGCTACGGCCGTCCCAAACTACTTGAGACACCAAATTCGAAAAACATCCAAAATAAAACGAGGATTGAGAACAAAATCGAAAAAATTTGGAAAAATAACAGGTCAAAATTGTGTAAACAAAATAACACGTCCCACTTTTTGCTAAAATAACACTACTTTGAAAAATACTAAATTGTCCTCTTTTTAAAAAACCATCACTTTTTTTCTTCCTCTTAAATGTAACTGCTACCAAAGACCACACCCACCCACGCGCGATGTCCAAAATTGGTCCCTCCATATCCGTAAATTGGACTCGCCACTCATGCATCCCTTTAAAATCGGACCTCACTCCTTCCACCTGTAAAATCATCCCAAGATCACTTGTTAAAATCGAGCCCCCGCCGTAGTATGCGGTCGAGCCATAAAATCCACTTGAAATCCGACACTCTCTTGCTTTGAAAACACATACGACCCCACTCCCTACTCTTGCCGTTTTCAGGTAGAGGCGAGAGGCAGGGTTTTGTTTTTTAATTACGATTCAGGGTTTCAAATTTATTTTAATTGGGGGTAGGGTTATGGTTTCAATTGGTTGTAGATTGTGGTGGTGGTTGTGGTTGTTGTTTTTGGCTGGCGATGATATTTGGTACTTGGTGGTGGTGTTTGATAAAATACATCAATATACATCACTAGACGTATATTGACGTATTTTGGTGTCTAGTGGTGTTTTTGGTAAAAGTAGGGGTTTTGGACTTTTGGTGATGGATAGATTTATTGTTTGAAATATGAGATATTAAGATCTGCAAATATCATAGTTGAATAATTTGGTTATGCAATGGAATTTCTTTATAGTTAATTATATTCAAATAATATAAGTCGGATATATATGTTCAATTGTTGACAATTGACGTATAAGAGATTAACTAAAATTGGTGCAGGTGTTATGAGAACTGCTGGGTTCGCTCATTAATTTATATATTAATAGCCAAAATGGTCCGGTTAATAAATTAATATATTCTCTTGTGTCGGTGCAAGAATTCGCCTTCTATTGAGAATCAAGCTATATCTGATTTATATAGCTTTCAAAGTTTAAAATTAAGCCTTGTAAAATGATGGGGCAAAATTCCAATTATGGAATTCGCCATAAGCATGCGAATCGAAAGGGAAGGGGAGGGATTACAGAATGCTTGCTTCTTTCTGAGGAGTTACAGAATGTCTTGCTTGGGAGGTGGTAGAGTTTTCTTGTCGCTTCTTGAAGTCTTTATAAGTGTGGGGAACTTTGAGGAAGTCATAGAAGGGGATTTGAGTTATGAAATTAATTGTTAAATTCGTTATTCATCTTTTGAAAAGTGTTGGGTTTTCGTTAAAATAATAACAGTATAAAATGCATGTAAAGATTACGAATATAATATTAACAATAACATGAAAAGTCTTGAATTACCGATTTGAAAGTTGGAAAATTGGTGCAGTTTTAAATACCGAGAAATGAAAACATATAGGGATTAATCACTCTTTAAGAGGCTTTAGTGAAACTCTTGCCTCATAGAACATTCTAGAATATTATCCTTCTTTTTCTCCATTTAGTTGACTAGAATAGGTGTTTGAGTATTCTTGAATTTACCGACTTCTTATCTCTACAAATGAAATAGCGTAAAATTGGGCTTGGTAGAATATTGATAATGATTACATAAAAGAAGATTAATCGCTTCGCGTTTAATTATGGGTGTATTCCGTATTAGATTTCGCACGATATTACCAAATGTAGTTTAGATTTTAAGCTAGAAGTTATAATCTCGTATTATAGTTCGTTTTTAGTTGTTGTGTGTGACCTCTTGGGCTTCGATCGAAAATATGATATATATTAATTTATGTTTAAGCTGAACGTCTTAATAATATATAGATTATGAAAGAATGTCTAGTAAGTACGTCATGCTTAATGTCGAGGTTACTAATATATTAATTGTCTAATAATTAACATATATCGAAGTTATGTACTTAAATGCAATGTCGTTTAGCCTGATCAGTTGTTGTAGGACACGTATTTATGGGACGTAACATCACCGTATTTGCGACAAAAAAATGAAGCAAAACCTACCGTTCCAGCTCCGCTGGATTACCATTTATAATGGTGAAGAGAAAAACTTTGATTTTTAACGCCTAAATTCATTGTTGACTTTAATAGTTACAGTAAAATCAGAATGAAGAGGTTTGATCAATCGTTGATGCGATTTATCGTTAGATATATTGTTCGGAAATACTCATACGATTTTATTTAAACTCTTATTCTGTGAGGTGTAGAGATTTTCAGAAATCTACGATTAAATTCTTATTTTATAATATCGTAGAATTCGATGTCGGTTAGATAGTGCTATTTGATTTGTAAAACACATAGAATTGGTGGTGGTGGGGTAGGGCATTTTTTGAAGTGATGAGGTAGGGGTTGGGCTGTTTTGTGAACAGGGGTAGGGGAGTTGGGCTGTTTGGGGTGGTGGTGTTTTGGATAAAAGAAGAAAGGTTAAAAAAGTAAAGGATAATTTAATATTTTATAGGGGATATCTTTATTTTATATAAAAAAGTATTATTTTCTGACGCTTAATTTATTGGATGTTATCTTGAATTTTCCAAAAATTATCAAAAATAATACAAATCAATCTTAAATTTAAACAAAATATTCAAACATAATAAAAACTCGTTAAAAGTTACATTTTCAAAATTCATTTAAATCTGGGAAACAAAGAAAAAGCTTGTACCACCCCCACAGCATCACAAAATCAGTCACGTTCCACCACAACCAGAGAGCTTTTATGTCTAACTATCAAACAAGTGCAATTTTTGTCAATATTACAGCAAATGTTCTCATCATTATCAATTAAATTAAACTTGTGTGGTAATTGACTTCTGGCCCAAGTTGAAAGTTCGTGTGGTAATATTAATGTGTGGTAGTATTACAGCAAATGTCCACCACTTGGAAATTTCTCAAACTTTGAGATTTGAACTTCTGGCCATCTAGCTAAAGAGATACGAGTCAGTGTGTTGCGTAAGGGTGGGTTTGGGGGTGGGGGTAGAGTGTGTTGGGCAAGGGGTTTATTTATTTTTGTTTTATTTTTTTAAGAATTATTAAAGATAAAGAAGATTAAGTTTTTAAGAATTATTAAAGATGCATATATGTTATGTTATTACAATAATAGTAAGTGTTTGGGGGTGAAGAATAGTATTTTGTGCCGCATTTGTAAAATATTGGTGGTGATTTGGCAAGTGTGGTAGTAGAAATTATATTTAGGGGTAAAATAGTGCGTTTCTGATTGATCCATATTTATTTGGGTGTGTGTATATTGGATCCCAAAAATATCACGCAAATATCCCAATATATCAGCATAATTTCTAATTTATCGCGCTGTGTTAAATGAGTTTTTAAATGATTTTATTTGAAAAAAAAAATATTTTGTGAGGACAATTAGCAGATGAAAATATATGGGAGACGAAGTTAATGAATAAAAAAGTATGAGGCAACCAAAGAAATTAAGCCCAAATTTATTAGGCTGGGTAATCATTTGAAGTGCACTTAGTCATGTAGCGAGTCGAACTCTACCAAAGTAAGAGGCTGAGTTCGGGTACCGAGCGAGCAGGATTTCGAGGTTCGAGAGCAGATGGGAAAGTTTGAAGGTTTCGGTAGAACATTAGAATTTTAGTAAACGAGTCAAACCTCACAGAGGCTAAACATGCTTGGTTCGGCTCGAGCGAGAAGGTTTGAAGTTCAAGCAATCGGGCTGAGTTCGAGTTGATTGAGGATTCATTGGGCAATTCAATTTTAAGAGTTAAAAAATATGAAAAAGTTCACATTTATGTGGTTTAGACTTCACATACATTTGCACTGTAATAAACAATTGGAGCATTATTTTATTAACACATCGATGTTAACAAACAAAGTTAAATTGTAAGGGCGACTCCGCTGGGGATCGAACCCAGAATCTCTGGTTTCGTAGACCAGCGCCTTATCCATTGGGCCACGGAGTCGGATTTGCAAATAGAAACCAATTTTACCAATTTAACTGAAGAATCCCAAACTACTGGCAAAAAATTTCATTGTAAATCTCACCTTCCATATTTTCAGATTAAGAGTTTTAGGACAGATTCTATCATTTCCAGATTGCTCAACATGTACATTTAGATGGTTTAATTTTAAAGAAAGTGTATTTAACATGACAGTCAGTTCCAATATCTATAAGTATCATATTTTTTTATTTTATATTTAAATCCAAGCCAATATTTCCGATATGCAGATCTTATTAACAATGCATTCGTGTATTTTATTTATAACAATGAGCATCATTCGATTTAGTTCTTTTATATCTAAAAAATCTATTCTATACGTAATAGATCTTAAAATAAAAATATTGGTGGAAAAAATTAATTTTTGAATAATTATTTGTCAAGCACAGGTCATTTTTAAAATCTGAGTACTCTAAGCTTTTTTAGTAGCGGTCAAATTATGCAGAATAAACATGCGTTTAATAAATATTAGGAAGGAAGTAATGAAAATGAAACATAACTGCGTGAATAAACTTGATCAATCTACAGCCAATGCTTAATCTATGAGCAGATTGAAAGGATGATTTGTGTTTGTATAGGTGATTAGGTGCCACTAGGCTGCATATTTTTTTTTATATTAAAAAAACGGGTTTAGTTATTAACGACTTGCCTCAATTAAGGCTTCAACACATCTCTCCGAGTTATTAGAAATTTAGATGATACTTTAATTTCCCTCACGATGATGCACATATCCTAATAAGGCCCTCAATCTTTTGTGTGTCATGTTCATGTACAATATTCTAAAAAATAATTTTATTTTATTTTTTGTGGATTCCGTTATTAATTATAATGTAAATATGTATTATATTTTTTTGATTTAAATCGATGATTGATATTAGATTCATAAATTATAAAATTTTTAAAAAATACGATTGAATTAGGAATCATTGTAAATGGTGATATTTAAGAAATAAATAATCGAATTATAATTTGATAGTGCAGTCAAAACTTTCTATCGATGCAAAAGAAAATACAATACAAATCCTGTTGTAGTTTAGTCTGATGATCCGATCAAGCGCTTATGATGTCTTACAATGCCGAATGTTTTCGATGGTTGGCGTGTCAATCCGAAATAATCACTTTAACACTTCATCATCGCCATAAACTTATGCCAGCACCTGGCACTTCATGCAGTATGGGTTCAGTCATGATGGCAAAATGCCGTATTAGTAGGTTTAAAATGAAATTTCATAGGTCACTTTAGGTTAAAGTGCGTCTACCATGATTCGATTCATGTGAAATAAATGAAATACCGAAATGCGGTGGTGTGACGTTGTCGCGCTTTTATAATATAAACATGAAATGCAGGACCTGGTACCTTAAAAGAGTTAGGAGAAAAGGGGATGATTCAATAAAAAACATGATGTCATGGTCATGGACTCTTATTAGTTTATTTGATTGATTTTGTGGTTCATAATATGTTAGTTAATTTAATTTGAAAGCGCTACGTCATTGGTTCTAGCTTTTCTCTCACTTCTCATTTCATTTCGCCTATAATTTCTCTCTTTTTCCATCTCAGAGAACCCCAAAATTCCAATCTTTCCCAGATCCCATTTTTGCAGAATTTTATAGTTCTTGATTATTATTATTATAATTATTGCTGAAAAAAACAACAAGAAATGGCTACAGTGTCACCATTAGCAAAGTATAAGTTGGTATTTTTAGGTGATCAATCTGTGGGAAAAACGAGCATAATCACACGTTTCATGTATGATAAATTCGATACCACCTATCAGGTACAACATGGATTTTCGATGATCAAAATTAATAAATTTTGTATCTTTTTATTTACGGCTCCGGATCCTTTCCTTCCGTGCCCCATGGTTTACTTATATGTACATCGTGTTGTGTAGATATTAGGAAATGTATAATTACACGATACGTGACATGTGAAGCATGAGGCACGAAACGGGAAGGGGGCAACGAGAGGGGTACATGATTGTCGATGATCAAAACTAACAAACTTTGTGGCTTTTATTGACGGCTCCGGATCCTCTATCCCTCTCGATATTTTCTTCCGTGCTAAATGGTTTACTTATACGTACATCATGTTGTGTGGATATCATGTGATAAAGAAATGTCATGACATGTGAACCATGAGGCACGGAAGGGGAAGGGGGCAACGAGAGGGGTACATGATTTGGCGTTAATTGATATATGTAGCTTTGATTTGAATGAAAATAATTGTTACGTTAATAGTCAACTATTGAAATTCTACACTTTCCAATCTTTTTGCAATGGAGGCAGCGTTATATAATTGTGTTACTCTTTATAATATCATAATGATCAGGGTGGGGCATGAAAATTGTTTTTCTTTTTTGTCCTAAAAATTGTTTTTCTTTATTGTCATGAGATATATTTATGTCTTATTACAATGTGAGATGATCCTTTTGACACAATTCAGATGGAATGGATTCCAAGAATCATATAATTTGAAATTCACTGAAATTAAAGAATTTGATTACTAAATTCCATTTGTTTCGAAAATTGTTGGCTGATCAACGTGTGGGTTGTCAAATATGTTTTCTGCAGGCTACCATTGGTATCGATTTTCTGTCCAAAACAATGTACCTTGAAGATCGAACAATTCGGTTGCAGCTATGGTATATCATCCTCCATTTGAATATTAGAATTATCTAGAGTTACGTTATAACATACAAATTTTATGGTTCATATTCAACTTTGGTTTATTTGTTCAATTAATTTGCTCGAGTCATTAGTTGAAATGATAAATTATGAATTCTGATAGTGGTTCGTGCTTTTGCAAGTTCCATCTTACTAGATTTTATATGCTTTTTTGTGAAGGGGGTTTAACCCGTTCGTACTTATATTCTCTTGTATAATCTGTTGCGTTAACATCACAGGGACACTGCAGGTCAAGAGAGATTTAGGAGTCTAATCCCTAGCTACATTAGAGATTCTTCCGTGGCAGTAATCGTGTATGATGTTGTGAGTAAGTATTAGTAGAAGAGCAATTCACGTCTTACATTTCATATATATATGAATCCATTGTGGGAATCATGGACAGAACAATAAGTTATTCAATTGCTAGGGTACATGCAACCGATGCACTTTTTTTTTTTTGCTGGGATGAACCATTATTAGATATTCAAGTAATTCGATTAAAAGAGCTTAAGTTTTGATTTGTTGTTTCTTCTAACAGATCGTCAATCATTTTTGAACACTTCAAAATGGATTGAAGAAGTACGTGGTGAGAGAGGCAACGATGTCATCATTGTTCTTGTTGGCAACAAAACAGATCTTGTCGATAAAAGGTATGATAATGCTCATTGATTCTATTGAGGATATGTTTCCTCTTTACTGTTTTTTCTCAACATTAAGCTCCAAATTTTTCTGGGTGTTACTTAATCGGTAAAGTCATTAAGATGATTCAACGTCTGTAGTGTGTACATTTTTTAAGCTTCTTAAGGTGAACTTTTTCTCATAGAAGAACACAGGAAATTATCTTTTAATCTTCAGTGTCAGTATGTTTCTATGCATTCCTTCTCATTTATGTACAAATATGAGAAATCGTTGTACTTTTGTTGGTTTGTTTCGTCTCTGTTGATCTTGAGTTTCGAACGAGGACCTCTTTTATTTGGTTCTATCTCACATCTGGATTATTACGTATAGGCAAGTTTCAATAGAAGAAGGGGAGAAAAAGGCTGCGGATAGTAATATCATGTTCATAGAGACCAGTGCAAAGGCAGGCTTCAACATTAAGGTATACTTACTTCTCTTCCTTTTTCTTTTGTTAATTTAGGTAAATTGCACTTTCAATTATCTCTCTTACATGGTTCATCCTCATGTTGGAGAAGTCTGAACTTTCTCGCTTTTCCTCAGTACCCGACTACTAATTTTCTATTTATTAATCCGATATGCAGCCTTTGTTCCGAAAGATTGCTTCTGCATTGCCTGGAATGCAAACACTTTCCGCCACAAAACAGGAAGACATGGTTGATGTGAATTTGAGGCCTACAAACAGTAATGCACAATCAGAGAACCAAGGAGGAGGTTGTGCCTGCTAGAGATGTCATGTAAATCGAGTTAAAACGGATACTTGAAGATATTCTTACCTTCACTTAGGCACTCCTACTTAGCTAATTCTCATGTAATATTCAATTCATAAGCAAATTTCAGCGAGTTTTGTAATTCACTGGAGGCTTTCGCGGTCTCAATATGGACGACGTTGCAAACTTCATTAGGGTACTAGATTTTTGTTTAATTTGTTGATGACAACTCTTGGTAATTTGTATGTCAATTTGATAAAAATTTAACTGAGTTGGTTACTTATCAAATGATATTGGAAGAACAACCTTATTTGTTCTTCATATTACTTGCAATTTAAGCTAGGGGTCTTCTATTTAGTTTTCATTATTTCCACTAATTTTCTCTTAGAATATGTGATTGGATTATTGACTTTTTAGTTAACTTTTATGTATTGGCTCTGCGAGCGTCAAACAATATTTCTAGTTCGAATTTGGAACACCTACAATGGAGGCTGTTCGTTTCATCTTGTGATATAAAAAAATTAGGCCATCATTATAAATTTTGTGACCCGAAATAGAATAAAATTGAGACATTTTATTTATAAAGTCAATCTCATCAAATGGGATAAATTAGATTTGGTTCAACTGGTACAGATCTAATCTATGTTGAACTGTTATACACACGCAAAACAAGTAAAAGCGAAGGGGGTGAAATGCAAAATAAAACTGACAGCTCGCGTGTTTGTTAAGAAACAGCGAATTATCGGCGTGTTTGAAAGAAAACAAACAAAACAATAAATGGTTAGGTATAAAACAATCATAAGATTTGTTAAACGTTCACGTCTGGCTCATGAAATAAAGCTACGACAGCACAACTTCTGGCTTGTCTGAAGTAAATTCTTTAGTTTATTAAATGAGCTTATGCAAAAAAAAATAAAGTACGAAAATATTTGAAAATATAGTGCTTTATTGATATTGAATCAAGAAATGCTACTTTTTATTACGTTGTAAAATTTTGTTAGGAATTTACTTCCACAATTTGACAGTAGTGGTTTTGATGTCTCGTTTGTTTCTAGTCGAACTTGTAGCCATGTATTCAACCCGGTCGAGCGATTATGTCAGTAGTGGGCCAATTCACAGTTCGAGCTTGTAGTCCTGCATTCTTAGTTGCGTGCCCGGCACTTTCTTGAAATCCGAGAGAATCCCGGACAAATTCGAACCGAGACTGCATTATAATAGATATTCGTTATATGTGTGCTATGACGATTTTAAAAACTTGATAAAATTAATACACTTATGATCTCGATAATTTAAAAGTAATATTTAAAGAGCATGTCTCGATTCGTAATTGACAAATAACTTTTCTGATTAATAAAAATAATGTGCATAACATTTCAAAAATCAAACATAACATCTAATTTCCTGGTTGGTGTCTAATAAACATAAAGATAAACTGAAAGCTTATTGTGAAGCTTGATCATTGGCTTGATCCATTTATTGTGAAACAACCATGAAGTCTAAATTAAGCTTAAAGTATGAAAAACACTAAGACAACCCCGACATTGGTATATAATCATGTAGAAGAGGCGAATGATGGAAATGATATATTTGCGTTAAATGACTTGTTTATTACTTCCAAACAAACACAAATGGGTTGAGATGGAGAAGAAAGCGAAGGTAGTCTCTGATATAAGTAGCAATTGAAATGATTGGTGTTTATAAGCAAATAGATGAATTTTGAGTAGTATATGGCATGAGGAGAAATTCGGTGTTTCAAAGCAAACATGAGGTGAATTCGTCAGTTTTGAAACAATCATTTGGAAAATTCGCTTGTTTTGGGATAAACATGGGACAAATTAGGTCGTTTCTAATCGATTTATATTGGAAGTTGTATTTAGCCAGGTCAGTAATTTTTTTGCATCACGGCAGGAGACCGTGAAAGAAGCAAATTGTATTCGAGCTTCTAAGTAAACAAGCGAATTGGGTTGCTGATTATTTTCTTACAAGGATGGAACAAATTTGCTTGTTTTATAGCGAACATGGAACAAATTTGCTTGTTTTATAGCGAACATGGAACAAATTTGCTTGAAATAATTCGATTTGCGTGAATCATGTATAGTCACGTCATGCAAGTGAATCATGTCCTCGTTTTTTACAGCAGGCATTAGTAGCGTTAACTTATTATCAATTTGCATAATGTATAAAAGTAGTAGACGTTTACTATAATTATCGATTTGAAAATTATAAAAACGTTGGTTGTGTTTAACATAATTACTTCGGTGAAAACAACAAGGAATTATGCGATAAAATTAAATATATTACACTACATGATATTATTATACTATCCAAATTCAAATATAATGCAAACTAAATACATCAAATATAAAAATCGCCCATGGGCGGCTAAATACCTCAAATACAAAAGAAATAAACACATACACCTAAATACATAGAAATACACCAAGTAATAAATACATCAAAATACACAAAAAATACATCCATATCACCTTCTAAATACATAGAAATACACCTAAATATTCATAGTACATCCAAATACAAAAATGCACCTAAGCAGAAACAAATGCAAGATGTATTTTGTGTATTTCTTGGATAATATTCAGATAATATTTAGAGTAATCTGACGTCTACTTATTAGGCTATATTATTTAATTAAATTCTTTATGTAATTAATTATTTAATTTATTTTATGAAATTAATTATTTAATTATTTCTTATGTAATTAATTATTTAATTCATTATTTAATTATTTCTTATGTAATTAATTATTTAATTCATTCTTTTGTAATTAATTAATTCTTATGTAGCTTGTTTTTGTTTTGTTTATAACAAACATTAAATGAATTAGTTTGTTGTCTTATAAACATGGGATGAATTCGCATAAATCTGTATATATCTTTAAATACATAGAAATACCACTGCATCTGAAATTAAATAAGTCAAACTACAAAATACACCTATATACGCCTAAATACATAGAAATACATCAAATACACAAAAAATACACACGTATCACTTCATCACATTAGAAATATAACAAATCTGTTAAATACAAATAAATATATCCAAAATACACAAAAAAAAAATACCATATACGCTAATACATAGAAATACACTTAAATACAACTAAATACATCCAAATACACTTAAATCTGACTAAATACATCAAAATACACAAAAATACACATAAACAGAAACAAATACATTGAAATTTATTTACATTTTATGTGTATTTTTCTAATGTCAACTAGATAATATTGGTGTAACTTAGAATAACTATTCTATGAAATAGATCTTGCGTCACATGTAACTATACTATTTAATTGAACTAGCATGTAATTAATTATTTATGCTTTCTTATGTAATTAATTATTTAATTTATCTTTTAAGTAATTAATTATTTAATTATTTCTTATGTAATTAATTACTTAATTCTTCTTTTTATGAGTAATGAATTCTTATGTATTATTCAATTTTTATGTAAACTTGTTCTTGTTTTGTTTATAACAATCATTGAATGAATTAGCTTGTTGTCTTATAAACATAGGATAGATTAAACTTGTTCACTTGCTGAAATAGATATGGCTTCATTTGTTGTGTTATAAACATGATAAAAACTTGTTTTTTCTTACAAATGAATTGACTTTGTTTTTGTTACAGAAGCATAAAAATGAAGGCCCCTAACTTCGTTTTCTTTACAAAAGCGTGACCCAATGCGCTTGTTTTCTAATAAATATTGGGCGTGTTTGCTTGTCTCGAAAAGGGTAAAATAGTCATTTTCTACTTCGTTTCTTTGTTTTTGGTGTGTGTACTAATTGGTGCTACTAATCTATGTGTTCTTGCTTTATATCTTTCTTGAAATTTACAACAAATTAAGAAGTCAGTGAATTTTTGTACTTAGTTTGGTGCTGAAAAGTAATCTTTAAGACTATGTGGAGGATGCGAATGGGGTGTCGATTGAGATCGTTATGGCCAGAGATTGAATTGGGTGTCAAATTTGACCACCCAATGAGGGGCCAATGATCAAGGGTGATCCGGATCAATTTTTTGGGCACCCAAAATGTGGGGAGCCGGTGGGAATACAGTAAAAAAAGGGGCACGAGCCACCAGCGGCTCATGCGGCAGCGTTGTTGGTTGGTTCTTTATTTCATAACTTTATTTTAAAATAAATTTTTGATAATTAATGAAAAAAATATATATATATATATATACCATTATTTTTCTTTTAGAATCTATAAATAGGGCAAGTTTGTATCATTTGGATACCAATTTTTTTTGATTTTTCACGTATTTTTTTATTAATTGTATTAAAAATATTATGAATTTTTTGAAATTTAAAAAATATTTGTGAAATGAAAGATAAAATGATATGGAAGATAGAGAAATTAATTTGACTTTTGAATGACACCTGCTTGTGAATTTTGTTGGTAAAAGTGGATCTTCATTGAGGGTCTTCAAACGGATGTGGCGGGGAAAGAAGTATCGGAATTTGACTTGGCATTCTTTGGACATTAACACTTTTAGGCATGCGACATAACTTCATCAACCATGAGGTATAATCTCCTTGCTTTTTTAACCATTTAATGGATATAGAACGATTTATTTCTCTATGAAAATGCATTAGATCCGAACTTGTTGTTTTGATTATACTTATTGTGATGTACAAAGTTTCAAGTGGTGGAATTGGGTTTTTTTTTTAAAAAAAAAAAAAGTAAAAAAAATGTACAAAGTTCAAGTATTATATTTAATATTTCTTCTTGTTTTTTTTTTACTTATCATGTTACCCATTTATATATAAATTAAGAAATGAATTCTGCGGAGATAATCAGATAGTGCAATGGTTGAAATTTAGTAACCACTTGATCCGTGAGGGTTCAAAATTTTATATAGGGGATGGGGTTGAGAATTATTGTAATCTTAACTATATAAAAAAAATTACATTGTCATATATGTCCTTAATCAATAATTTATATTCCCTCTATTTTATTAATTGTCATCATAGCAAAGAAATTGTTTTAAGTAATTGTCAAGGGAATTTGTTTGGAGGTAAACTTCTGGCATGTAATACCGACTTAAAAATGTGTGTGTGTGTGTGTGGTGTCAAGGGAATTTGTTCGGGCAAATCTATAAAGAACTCGTTGTTAAGCGTCTTGTACCGGGGTAATTCTAGGATGGGTGACCAATGAGAAGTTTACCAGTGAAGCAAGTAGTGAATAAGCGTCTTGGAAAGGCGTGTGTGGTGGTTTGTGAGAGCCGATCCATTCAAATCTAATATAGCATTACCGACCCGATTGTTGCTAGGCAGGCGTTACAAATTAATATCGAGCAAAAGCCGTCCGGAGCTATGGAACTAAAGTGCTATCTGTTATGAGAAGTGTGGGACACCTCTTGAGGCCCGTGGAGCAGCCTCTAGAATCTCGCGCACGGATGAATGCGGTCTGGATGTGTTGTGGCTCGAGGATGTTGAGTACTTAAGTGGGGGGAGGTTGTAATCTTGGGCATGAAAATGTGTGTGTGTGTGTGTGTGTGTGGTGTGTGATATGTTTGATAAGATTTGATTGAAGTCTTACTTTCGTATCATTAAGATCGCATCTTCTTTTCGGAGCTTCGTCACATAAAATTTCAGGTATTAAGCGTGCTTGTACAGGGTAGTCCCAGGATGGGTGACCAGGAAGTTTCAGGTGAGCACGTGGTGAGGACGAAACGTGTTGGAAGGCCAGGTGGTGGTTTGTGAGGCCGGTCAGCCAATCCCCAATAACGTCTCTTGAAATAGGTCTCGCCGGACAGGCGTTCTGTTATATTTATTGTCTTGAACTCCTTAGTAGTTAGTTAGTAGTATGTATTCCAACTTCCAAGAATCAAGGGAAGGGCTGGAAAAATGAGGAATGTATAATATTTTTTTTAATATCAGTACATTCATTGAATTATTATTTTATTTATTAATTAAGGATATTGTATATATGTAAAATTTTATTGATTCTTAATTGATTTTTAATTGAGGTAAAAATAAATAGGATTTTTTACTAACTATGGTAATTACAAATTACATACGTTATCAACGGTAATTAAATTCAAACTAAGCAATGAGAGTGTTAGGCGAAGAAACAAAACGACACCTGCGAGGTCCATTCATAGCCTGCTTGGCTTGAATATTTCGTAGTCGCGTAGCTTCTTGAAGTTGTGGGTCTTTGGAAAGTTGCGTGGCGGCACACGAAAATCCGTATATATATGCCTGGCGTATCCCAAAATAAAGTAATGCTAGGCCGAGGTCTGTGAGATGATACGTCTTTGTATCACCGAGATCTGATGACAACTGACCCGACCAGGCTAAAGTTTCAAAAAGGAAAATACAACAATCAAAAAGCAGTTGACAACCACGTCAAATCGGTGTGAGGATCTCTGCCATGCGTCTTTCGCTGGCCGCTCAGACAAAACTCTCAAACTGACCTCTTGGCAGCTCAGTGACGTCTGTCGACTGGCCTGAAATGAAATGCCGCCCAATGCGAAAGGGGTGTAAGCCATGAGAAGCTTAGTGAAACTTAACACATGGGTGGCACTTACCATGCAGACAGAGTCAATCAATAATATAATAGTCAAATATGAATAAAATACATATATCGAGGGACTACCTAAAAGGTCATACAACATAATTCCTTGAGGAAATCTCGGACATAATACGTGAAGATATAATAGAAGGTTTCGGCAGCACACACAATTCGAGAAAGAAATCGATAGACTCGACTACGACTAAGGCTACGTCGTAGTATCACTATCTACCGTATCTCCGCGATTATCACCAGGCCTGTCTTGCGTATACTCGATCCGTCTACTGCGGGAATGAAGCCCAATCAATAATCACCCTTATACCGCGTTATAAGGCCAAAGCCCAGCAGCAGCTTATACACAAAGGTATAAAGGCGCGCGCGCTTATACACAAAGTACCAAAAGACATGTATTGATAAGCCAATCTGAAAGCCTTGTAGCTCTTTATACGCGCTAAGTATAAGGCACGCGCTTATATCTTAAGTATAAAGGCGGCGCGTAACTTATACACTAAGTATAAGGCGATATCGTCGCGTATCTGAGGAAGGAGAGTCGCTTTATACCGTCTAACATGGGGTCCAGTCGATACTGAGAGTCACCAAGTCGTACATAACTTTCCCAGCATTTTCTCGATAACTTGACTCTTTCTGCTCTGACAATATCCAAGCCTTCTTGTTAAAAACGTCACCATGATAAATGGAAGTCGAGCAAAATGCATGACAAGGCCACGAAATCATAAGTGCGAAGTACGAAATCGAAATACAAGTTGGGAGTTCAAGCTGTATTACTTACCTCGAAGTAATCTTGACACCACGAATATAATCACATAATCATATAACAATTACATGTATGTCGTTAACGTAATCATAGCAATAACGTAATATATCGTTCTCGCGTAATCATATCATATGTATGTATATCGATCTCATGTCGTATAGCGATGCGCGTATTCACCTGATTTAAAAGTAAGTACATTAAAAGTAACACCAGTAAGATAAGTACTTCGCCTCGCTATTTCTGTAAAACCTTGAAGAGCAATCGAAATTAGCGCCACTTTCACGATCGGCCGCCTAAAACAGCCTTGAAAGTATAATCGAGACCTACTACCCCATCACAGGGCGTTACAGAAGATACATAACTTGATTCTTAGGGGAGCTATCTGCTTGATCCTAGCATGGCGGATAAACTATCGAATTATAATCCCGTGGGCAGCAATCGATCCCCATTATAATTCCATCTGATTACTTAATCATTACAAATCAACTTATAAATCATTTTAGTTGTCATTGGGTCCATAATTAACGACCTATGATACGAAATATCAATTATAACTCGAAACTTTGGAATTTACAACGATTTTCTTTGCCTTTAATCAATTTTAAATCATCGATTTAATATCATGATAACTATAATAAGGTCTAACATAACCTCTACACATTCGTCTTAGAAAATATCAACTAAAAAGTCAACCCGAAAACCTAAAAGTCAACGTATGCGTCCTCGAAGCGACCTCTAAATAAATGAATTAATCATTTATATCGTCGCGAGAACCCTTAACCAACTAAGATTCATCATAAAATTGAATTATGGAAAATTCAACTATGTCGAAAACCCAGAAATATCTCAAAAGACTTGAAATTTACTTTGCTTTCGAAAAGAATGATGGGGAAGCGATATTCTGAAGCGATCTTGAGTTTGGCGGCAATCGAAGAAGCGAAATGGAAAAAATGAAATTTTAAGGGGAGGGGTGAATTCGGCCACTTAGAGGAAAAAAGGAAAGATAAGTTGATTATGATGATGTGGAAGATAAGCATAGTTAGATATTAAAAAACTTCGAGTCAGATTCGGTTTCGGTTAATTCTCATTTATAAATGCTTAAGAAATGCTCCACGAACCCGATTCCAAAAGATAAAATATTCCATGACAAAACTACTAAATTATAAATGTAATTAAATTTAAAAAATTCACGAAATAACTATTATCCTCGAAATTATTTATATTATCCGAGGTCCACGCCCACAAGAAAAAATTAATTTTTTTTTCGTAGGGTTTTATTACCAGAAAGTATGTAAAGATACTTTTCGTCTAACGGAATTAGACCTGAGGCATAACTTGGATAGAAGCTCACGATTGGATACATTTAGGTATAGAGTGGTTAAAAAATAGTTAAACAGTAAAAGAAACGGAGAAAATACTTTTTATTACTTTATGACTCTCTTTCTACTTTTCGTTACTTTAAGTGAAAATGAAGGAGAGAATGAATTAAATAATAAAGGGAAGTAGTGTAAATATATGTTTAATGTTAGGGATAAAATAGAAAAAAATAGGTGGATGTATTGAATAGAATGACAAGTAATTTAAAATAAAAAAATTTAGACTAAGATGACAAGTAAAAAAATTTGGAGGGAGTAGAAATATATTTTGCCGTTAAGCTTAGGGGCGTAAATGAGCTTACAAGATCGGTCGATTTGGGGTATTGACTCGAGAACTTGTCTCGAACGTTCAAACATAGAGCAGAGCGCTGTTTTGATATTAGTCGAGCAGAAATAGAAACGGTTAGTGTCAAACTATGTTATTATTTGGATTAAATATATGGGCCAAATTAAGTTAAGCTCCCATCCACAATTAAGTTTGATTCATTAAGCCCCATTACCCTCCCCAATTCGATTTCTCCTTGACCCACTCTGCTGGTATATTCTTTTTCAAAAATCAGCAGCCATTGGATTGATAAAGGTTTGTTTGATGATGCGTGTATGGTTTATATTGAGTCGATTTGTGTTTGTTCGATTTGATATTTTTTTAGTTCGATTAGTTTTTTGATTTTAGATTTGAGTTAGTATTTCAATTATGTTTTGATTTTTGAATTTTAATTTAATTTTTTTGGTTCAGTTGTTTCAATTTGTTATATTTTTGATTTAGTTGTTTGTTGTTTGGCATTCGGACGGAGCTTTTTTGAACCATTTGACGATTTCGAGGCAGAGCAAGATCGAGGCATGCCATGATTTTTGATTCGAACTCGAACCGAGCTTTGTCTTTTGATATTCGGTTTCGAGCGAACACGCACCAAACCACACTTCCGCACATTTAATATCCGTTTTTTAAAATTATATATTTTATGAAAAAAACCATTAACTTGCGGAACCGCGCTGAAACCACAACATTAATCGGTGCCGTATGGAATCGGCTATGGCTGAAAGAAAGCAGAAAATACGATGCGATTACAAAATCAGAGAGCAGAACCTGTATTAACATCGTCTATAATTATTGTGACTTGTGTGTAGTCTGCACCAATTTATTGCATTGTAACGTAGATAGATACATAGTACTCACTCCCACATGCCCTACTTTACAAATAATTAATACTCCCACTCCCACATGCCCTACTTAATAAATAATTAATACTCCCTTAATTTCGATTGTAAATATTCGCTGCACTATTAATTGAAAGTTCATCTTGTACTCAATTGATACGGAGTAAATATGATTAAAGGCGAACGATCCAACTCTATTTGTTTTCAAAATTATACTCCCTCCGTTTTTTTATTTGTCTTTTTGATACAAATTTTTTTGTTTTAGAAATATTGTTAACATCGTAGAAAGTTGTAGTTTTCACGTTCCGTGTCTTTTTACTAATTTTATTATTGACCTTGGCCAGCCAAATAAATAGTTTAAATGATTGGCGTTAGCATTTTGATGTCTTTATTCTTAATTTTTCTTGGTATGTGAAAATTAGCTTCCAGAAGACAAATAAAAAAATGAAGGGAGTATATTTAATCCTTAACCTTTTAATTTTTCCATATAAAAGATTTATAAAAGTACTTTTACTAAAAACTTGGCCTCCTACTTTTTTCTAGTCTGTCCTTATTTATAGAAAATTCTCTATAGTATAGATGAACAACAAAAATAACAACACAATGAACTTTATTCCAATGTTATAATACAATATCGATGTTTTTTGAAATTAGAAACAGTAGAAACTATAATAATGTAAGAGAGTATACTTCCTTTAATCGTTCCATGGAAACTATCCTAAAGAACTATATCAATGTATGAATGATCTTAGTGGGTAAGAGTATAAGAGAAAGTTGTGAAAGGTTTATACTACATGTACGATTCATAGAAAATTTGTGGATCTTTAGAGAGCAAGAAGAAGATGACTTAACTTTTCTGAAAAATTATGTTATCTCTCTGTTCTTCTTTGCTTTCTATATAGAATCTCTACATAAATTGGTTAACATTCTTTCCTTTTTATGCAACGTACAAGTGTCACCGATAGATATCTTAAAACCTCAAAAGACATACCTTAAGACACCAGTTTTAACATCAAAGATCTCAACCAACAGATTTCTTTTAAAACAACTTTTATAAAACCAACATGTTCCTTCAGACATCATTGGGATCTCGATCGTATGCGACGGTCCAGATTGGAAGATCCCAAAAATATCTGTAGCTCCCAAACATAAAAATCGGGACAATCATCTGATAGAAGTCCAGACACGACACTATCTCCTTTCAATTTAAATTAATCTATGTTTTCATTTTCAAGAATTTTACAAGTACTTCATTCGATTCTACTATTTCTCGTCGAAGACTTTTACACACTCATTAAGAATTAATATACATTTATATACACATTCATCGAAAGATGATAATTGTGGGCAGTCAATTTCATTGTTACCAATTAAATTCGATTTTATTTGGATTAATTAAAATAAAAGACCAAACAACGATTCGTGTGTTGGAGTTAGAGTTTCATTCAGAACCTCACGTTAAAAGCGAGAGCAGCATAGAAAATTAAGGGTTTCAGACATTTAGCCCATGCGGAATTAATTACTTGGGTAAAATTAGGATTTATCATTAAATTAAACCTAATTTATACCTATTATTATGATAATGTTGCATTAAAATAGGGTTTCCGAAATTTACATGATTAAAATAATAATTTGGAGGAGAAAACATGAATAAAAAGCGTGGTTTTTAGACTTGAAGTGCTGAAATGGCGGCCAGATAAAAAATAAATTAAACTACCCTTGGAATAATGTTTACCCCGACGCATGATTATTCTCCAAGAAAAGTCAATGACTTTTATAATAAAATATTATTTTAATATTAAATCACGGCGGTTCGAGATCTTTGCAGAAAATTGGATCAGCCGTCGAGGCAGGAAAGTGTTATATAAACCCCCATGACATTTCGAAAATCGCATTCGCTTAATCTGACAAAAAAACTCTGAAATTTAGCGTAAAAATAAGCTAAGAAGGTATTTAGCCGTAGAAAGCACTCAAAGATTGTTGTTTTCGGTGTAAATAGCTAGTAGAGCCACCAAGACACTTAAATCTTCAACGCAGAAAAATAGGCACCTAAATTGAGCAATAGAGTGAAGAAACACTTAAAAATCTTGACTCAAAGAAACGAAATAGGCGCCTAATATTAAGATGGGTTGAATTACTACAAAACGTAGTAATTCATGTCAACCTTTGGCCGGTAAAGAATCCGATCCAATTCGAGATCTGCCAAGTCAGTAATACAGTTAAGCCCGCAAGGTCAGCATATTAAATCACATCTGAGGATATAGTACAACAATATCGTCTACTTGTCGAAATACGGGCTTGGCTGGCAGCGCAACGGCAATGCTGTCGTATCCTTGTGAATAGCCTGCGGCGATATAGCGTATCCAGCAGCATGTAAGCTTAACGTGGTAACAAGCGTATCCACGTCTGGGATAACACACCCGAGACTCGGTCTATGCGGGATCAATTTCTTTAAGAGCTTTATGAGTAGACACATATCCAAAGCGAGTCTGATCATGACGAGTCAAAGACGAAATCGAGTCCTTGTGCTTTGCTTGGGATCAGAAAATTTGCAAGGCGTCGAAGCTTCGGATATGTCAAAGTCGAAGCCAAAGTCGAGACTAAGTCTGCTATCAGGTCAGGATTATCTGAGGTCAGGACTTCATATTCAATGACATAAATCAGTCGAGCTTTGGGATGCAGTGATCAGCCTGAAATCAAAATCCAGCTCAGGATTGTTAGACTATATGACAACCTAAGGAGGGGGGGGGGGGTGAATTAGGTTACAGCCGAATTATATCCAATTTTCGAATTTATAAAATTCTTAAAGTCAATTTCCCCAATTAACCTCTTTTAGCAATTTGTGTGTGATCACGGAGTATATAAAGTCCAATTAAATAGTCCTACACAAATATGATCATGCAATAGATAAACAAATGTCTATTTGATTTATTATGATAAATATTTAACTCTTGAGAATACACAATTACTCCCTCTAATCCAAAACAATTGAATTTCTCACATATCGAGGTAAATCTTTAATTTTCAATTACTCTTTAATTATATTATTAAAAAAATTAAAGTATTAATATTATGAAAGTATTTTAAAATATGAATCATATTATATAAATTTTATATTTTTTAAATAATGAATAATTAATAATTGATGATCAAAGTTCAATTTCAAAAAAGTCAAATGCCAATTGTTTTGGATTGGAAGAAGTAATATCTAAACACGTTTGGTCGATTTGTCGATTCTATTAAGGATAATGATAGCTTCTGATAAAAAATGTAATTAATTAACATAATTATAAAATATATCCATATGTAACAATAAGGTAAGGAGTTAGGGGATAGAAAAATGCAAACTTGACATGGTGTTTAACGAGATTCGACTGACCTAATCTTGACCATAGGCTTTCCAAACCACGGGATTTGGAAATGTAACCTTGTATATAAATTATCGAGATTAAATCTCTCGTGGCGTACAAGCAAAAAGCAACTCAATATACACAATCCTCAGCCACCCAGCTAGAACACTGGCTACTGCAGAAGCGACCACTTGAGAATCTGCTTCGCTGACCTCGAAACTTCGGCGTTAAGTCTAGCGATCTTGAGCTTGACCTTACAATACCAAGCTGGAAGCGTTAGCAATCTTGCTAATCAATCCTGTAATCGAGTTCACCTCCAGAAGTAAAGACCACCCATAACAGACGCATTGCTGTGCTTTCCACAAGAAAAAGTTTTACTCTTTTACAAGATAATCCCTAAATGGATTTGGTAAGAGTATTACAAATTTAGCTCTATGAAAATCTCTCTCAAATCAAGATGCAAAGAAGAACAAAAGAGTTGGCTTTTGCTTTGAATAATTTAGAATTTCATTTTCAATTAGGTTGCAAAAGTTGTGTTCGAAATTCCTTGAATTGGCTTTTATAGATAACAAATATTAGTTTAACGTATTGATATAGAACTGTATCGGATATGCGATTGCGAAATAGAAGTCCTATGCGTTTCAACGGATAGATCTAAAAAACCTATCGGGACTTACGGCGCCGCCAGAAAACCCGATATGAATACAGGTTCAAAAATATGGCCATTATCGGGTCATGTATCGAGATGCAACCAGGCCCGTCTGAGACCTGAAATACTCTGCAGGAAGTTATCGGCCAAGACTATCGGAGGATCGTTGGGGGATCGAAGCCCATGCAAGAAGCGATAGTGGTCTGAAGTCATCCCGTAAGACTGTCGGGTGATTCATTGGGATCGAAGCCCACATGCAAGCTGATAGTGATCTAAAGTCATCAGCCAAGACTATGTCGGATTAGGAGCTCCACTATCTGAGGAGCCCCCAGATAGTGCAATGTGATAGATTTCAAGAGAGTTCTACTTATTCTAGTTTGAGCCCCTAAATTTGACTTAATTCAAATTCGAGTACAAATGACACAAAGTCATTTTAACTTGATTTCAAAGTAATTCAAATCTTGGATCAATCAAGAGAATAAGTTTATACCCAAATGATTCTTTAAAGCAAAATCCATTTAGCAATTTAAAATAGGTTAACCGTTTTAAAAACTTGACCTCACAAAAACTAAGAACCTAGAATAAGAGAATTTCTTTACAAGCACGATGAACACGTAAGAACACATAGAGGTTTGGTGTTTGTGATGACTTGAATCTTGTGCCCCTTTAAAGCTACTTGGCCTTGTTGTAGAAGTCAACTTTGTAAAACCATTAGTCCACATGTCAGCTTTGTTGTCGTCAAATCAAAATAGTCAAATGACCACCAGAGTCAAGTAGCTCTTGATTTTGGCGATAACAAAATACGCATGCATGAGGGGTATAAGGGATAGCAATCATATGCCTCCCCCTGGAACATAAGCATCCCAGCGTGTTCATGCTCGAGGTAAAAAAAGATAAAATATTCAATGCATGGAGCATGAACTGAATAAATACAAATTATGAATTTAGATCGAACTTCTATTTGTCCTTGATTACCATTGATTATTTTCTTTAATAAAAGCTTGGTTCTCTTGACCGGTATGTGGTGACTTACCGGCATTTATACGCGCATCAATTCATACCGTTATCTTTTTCTTAAATTCTTGCTTGGTTCTTTTAAGCGACCCGGTAAATGATTTGACTATTTGTCTTGACATCATTAACTTTCTTTAAGCTTGAGTCATGATGACTAGTGTGTGGTTGATCTACGTAAATGCGTCGCGCATTTGACGCTTTAAGCTCGTTATTGACAAAACATCTTTGGAAGCCCATGGCATTTCTTAAATCGTCTTGATAATAACGTCTTTGTGCTGGCTTCATATGACTATCAACTTTACATCATGACTTACCTTTCTAACACATGTCTATGGAATAAAACATGACGCGCATGTTAGATAGTAAATCGATGTTTAAGTCATCATTAAAAACAAAATTATGCGGATTAAGTAGTCCAACGAGGATCACATAGCGGTCAGCTTACAAATTCGGCCTAAATTCAGACGCCTAAATCCAAATCAAGTCCAAGGCTACATCAAATCCATCCAGTATACCAGCGGTGTGATGGTTTAGAGACGATAGATTAATTGCCAGACCTTGTCGTTTGATAAATCTTTCTTTGTACACCTAGAAAGGTTCCCAAAGGGGTTTATTGTATTGGTGCTCATACCGGTATAAATAATAAAATGTTTACGCCTTACAAATCTTGCAGCGCATCTTGTGGGACTATACTTTTACTCTTCGTCATTCTTGAGGCTTCCAGAATATGCTTCCAAGTGAGTACATCCGGACTGCTGCCGTGTTCCAAGGAATACCCGCGAGTCTTTGAGTCACGACAAGGTGGTCATCGGATACCGCGAGACCAACCCGGCGTGTACTAGTCGCGCCCAGAGTAAGCAACAAGTGCTGTGGCTGGGGTTGAACAACCGGAGGATGCGGCGTGGCCAGGTGGTTACACACATCGAGCTACCGTGTGAAGGGGCGGCCAGGCTAAAGATGTGTCTCGTCTGACTCTTCCGACTCACATGTACGAGGTCGTAACTACTTGGTGTACCACGCGGAGGAGTAAGTAGCTTCCTTAATAAAGGCGATCAAAGAGACATGGCCAGCGGATGTAGCTCACGGCCGGCGTTATCGGCAATGTTGGGAAGATGAAAGAACATAAGGAGCGTCAGCGAATTGTAGAATCGACTACAGAGCCTGCTTCCTCGAGGCGCCTAACACCCTCGAAAGGATGCACCGAGAAAGATTATCTCGTTTCCACCGTATGAGCACTTAGCGTATAGCCAGACAACCGACAAAGATGGTGAATACCCGGTATAATGCAGGCGAGTGGGACCGTACCCTTGTAACCTGACTCGGGGAGTTCGTAGAGGCGATCAAAGATAACTAGGATGGTCGCTTCGTACCTCACATGTTAGCCTTCTACGCACTCCGCGTAGATGGTACCTCGTAGTATCGATGCTTAATTCAACAGTTTGATGGGTTAGGGCTCACAACGGCATGCTCGTTCACTTTGTTGGGAGACATGCAGTATCTTGGGATAGATGGGGATCATATAATTAAGTTGGTTTTGGGCAGTGCAATAACCGGACTTCATAGCCGGATGGAGAAGTCGGGCACAGTAAGATAGTATCCGAGGAAACATCGAGTGTCGCGTATTGCATTCGGCGTGTACTAGGACTGCTGTCCCGTCCCCTTGAGGTATACTCAGACATGACGGTTGTCCACTAAGCCCATGACATGGAGTTATTATAAAACTGCCAACAAAGGAAGAATGCAGTCTGTCGAAACATCCGTACTTTCTGATACTAATTTTGAAGATGCGGATCTCGAAGAGACATGTAAAGAAAGATATGCGTGTCGCGACTTCCAAGTCCTTGAGATCCTCATGAAACCAAAAGAACACAAGGAGATCACCAACTATGGAAGCAAAATTAGTCGGCGGCAAAAGAGATGCGAAGCCAAAGAATATCCAAATTTCTTTGACTGGAATGTACTTCAAAATGAAAATCTCATAGAGTTTCTAGAGTCAGCGACACGAAGATGCCAGCGAAGCGCTAATGAATGACCAAGTATCGCCCATTGCATGGTCGTCCACAGAAAAATATTTTACCTTCAAAGAAAGAAATTGTTGGGTTGGCGGATCCAGGGACCCGTATCCGCCAGAAGAAGACAAACTCATTTGTAAAATCATTATGGGCGTGAGGACGAAAACATTCTTGATAACTCCGATGTTGAAAGCTCGCGAAGCTTCGTACTACATGTGTGGAGGAAGTTGATGAAATTTACTTGATAAGCGTGGCTGACAAAGTACCTCGACCAAATCAGAATGTTTTAAAAAAAATGGGTAGTGAATCGACGCCAGCCAATTGAAACAACAAACCGTCGGCCTTCGAAAGTTGAGGCAAACAACCAGCAGAGAAAAAGATGGTCTTTAGAAGGTGGAGACAACGAAATGGCGAGCGTACCCAAGGGGCGGAACTCGATAAATTCACAACAAACTCCGTTCGTGAACGTCAGCGGATGCGGATGCAGCGTATCTAAAAGTCAATATGGCGTGCAGTATGCAATGTGCATGACCTCGACATCAATGAATAAGCGTCGATGCTCTGACCATTAAATTCGGAATGGACCTTGCGTTACTAAAGTCATTAAAGAAATACGCCATTCTCACAGATGAGGAGGATAAAATATCTCTTGCTCGCAAACTTGAACCTAAAGCGTCTCTGATCTCCATTGACATGAGAATAAAGCTGTCTTGAATTTCTCCTTGATCACGAAAATAAATTATTACAATCTCCTTGGCATGAGAACAAGCGTCACAGGTCATCGCGACATGAATAAACTATCTCCGTTCGTTGATCACGAGAATAAGCTGTCTCCATTCTCTCGATGTAGATTAGCGTCACCGTCTCTCCTTGACACGAGGCTGTCCGTAGACTCCTTGGTGAGCATAAAACACCTATTAACACTCTGGGCGAAGAGTGCAAACATCGCTTATGAACTACGTTTGAGCTTGATCCCAATCTTAATGGAGTGCGTGGCGTCTTGCTTGACCCAATGAGAGTTGAGTCGTAACCTCAAAACTCTATGTCTCCTCATGATCACCCCAGAAGTCAACTTCACGCGAGTTAGCTATTTGAGTCGATACTACCCAGTGCAGCAGTTGAGGCTAACGATGATGAACAGCTACGTAGTCGACCCACGAGGCGTCGTCAAGAAACCGCTCAGGCGATGCCGAGGGCTGAAGAAGGGGGCATTGTAGGC
The DNA here is from genome assembly GCA_019722365.1 of Lithospermum erythrorhizon. Taxonomy (NCBI): domain Eukaryota; kingdom Viridiplantae; phylum Streptophyta; class Magnoliopsida; order Boraginales; family Boraginaceae; genus Lithospermum; species Lithospermum erythrorhizon. Next base: position 268,386 of record JADFUC010001538.1, on the reverse strand, counting down.
AGGTTAAATTTTATTAATTATTTTAATTAAATTGATTTATTTGGATTAATTAAAAATAATTAAAATAAAACAATCGCCTGATTACATGTGTTGAGTAGGGTTTTTTATCAGAGTATACAATTAAACCGAACACGTGGAAAATTAAAGAGTTTCGGAGTATTTTGGCAGTGAAATTAATTACTAGGATAAAAATTAGTATTTTATCACATTAAATTAAACCTAATTTATACTATTATTATGATAATGGTATTAAAAATAGGGTTTTCAAAATTTACGTGATTAAAATAATAAATTGGATGAGAAAATCAGAATAAAATAGAATTTTTACAAAACAAGCGGGTTGAAATAGGCACTGGATAAAAAAAATAGTGTAAAATTGCCCTTGGATAATGTTTTCGGCGCATGAGTATTCTCCAAGAAAAGTCGGTCGGCCAATTATAATAAAATATTATTTTAATATTAAATCGTGATTGAATCTTTGCGCCAATCAGCGGTTAAGATGGTAATCGCTTTGAAGTGGATCAGTCGAGGAAAGAAAGCTAGAAAGTACATATAAACCCCTCGGCATGATCGAAAATCACATATTCTGACAAAAAAAATGCAACAAAAACAAGAAGAATTTAGCGTAAAAGCAGCTGAAGGTATTTGGCAAAGCTAAGCATACCAGGTGTTACTTTTCATGTAAGAAAACCCTTCTGAAACAAAAACCTCAAATGTAACACAGCCTAAATAGGTCTTCAAATTGAGGAATAAGTGAAAATGAGAATCTTTAACTCGAAAACCAAAATAGGCGCCTAATATTAAGAGTTAGTTAATTCACGCCTGGCATAATGATTTCAAGATCAGCGCCCCAAGCGATGAGAATCGTCGATTAGATCTCCTGAAATCCATCATTTACAAGATTAAGCACAAAGGCTATGTAGTAAATCATAGGCGAGGATATAAAATTTTGTATGGCAGTGTCTGGCTTGTCGAGAAACACGAGCAATTTTGTTAAGGCACCGCTTTTGAGGTAACAAGTATATCCAGCGCGGGATAGCCTCTTGATAGTAACAAGCGTATCCACGTAGTATGTGGCACAGAACTGGTCCCAGGCATGCGGGTCAGTGGCCTTATGGCATGAGGATCAGACACGTATCGAAAGCGAGTCACAAGTCGCGGCCAGAAATTAAGACAGTCAGTCAGCATGACCCTGTGATCAAAATTGCCCAGAGACATCCCCGGATGGGTATATCGACTCAAAGACCAGTCCCAGAGACTAAGTCTCACCATCCCCAATCCCAGGATTCTGCTTGGTCCGGAACTCTGTCAGGTCATGTCAAATCGAGGAGGCACCGTCGAGTCAGAGCAGGATCGCATAGCAATCGAGCCACAATCCAAATCAACTTTCGGGGATCACATGTGATTCGGCCTTGAAATCGGCCTCGTTACAGGCGCTGAAATCCAAATCCAGTCAAAGGCTACGTAGCGAATCGAATCCATTACAGCGATCGTGATAGTTTAAAATAAATATAGATTGATAGTCGAGGCACTCAATCGTTTGATAATCTTCTTTGTCTTTTAGAAAGGTTTAAAAGGGATTTTATTGTATTGGTCTTGTCATTATAGATAATAAAAGTTTTCTACATGTATAATGATATCGTCAGGATCGAAATTTGGACATAATGCGCCAATAACATGGGTGATGCGATTTGTGGCAGCCTTCGGGTCGAATGTTGGATATTTAGATAATTTACAAGATTTTTCATTTGATATATATACTCCGTATATTCTATTATTATAAAGAGTTGTCAGTTGTGTTTCACGCATGGTCATATGTTTGGCCACACCGTGTGCTGTTTGTTTTTGTTTTTTTGGGCTTCGATAAATTATCTTTCGATTATTTAATATTTTATTATTATAAAAGCCATGTCGGTTGTGTTCCGCAGCGTGGTCATATGTTTAGCCAATTTTTTTTATTTTATTTTTGAGCTTCGATAAATTAATCTTTCGATTATTTAATAAACACAGATAATATTTTTAGCTAGGTAAAATTTCGAGGATAGGGTCTTTAATTAATAATTCGAGTCTTTTTTTTCATTCCCCTTTTTTTTACAATTATCATCTATAGTAGAAAGCTCCATAGAATTAATAATTAGATTATTTAATAAAGCTACCAATATAATATTTTAGCGGAGTCCCCAAATTTCCATTTCGATTATTTAATAAACTCTCACAAAAATAATATTTTTGGCCAGGTCCCAGCTCGAGGATAAGTGCTAAATTAATAATTAGTGATTTTTAGTTCCCTTTTTTATTTTTTACAATTTATCCTTCTATTAAAACTTCGGTAAATTAATACTGATTATTTAATAAAGCTACCACAAAAGATAATATTTTAATTGAGTCAATTTTGAGGATAGAGGTGCTAAATTAGTAGTCGCTAAAATTATAAGATAATACATTTTGATAATTCAGCTAAGTTTAAATATTTCAAACTTTAATTGAACCGACTTTTTTTATGTAGATTAAGTCTGATAAGTTATTAGCAGTTATAATTCTGCTTGATGATGGGTATTTACACAACTTCATATCTAGATGAAACACTAAATCCTTTTGAAGTTCATGAATTATGTAAGAACTATTATAAAACTACAGTTAGTCCCGTATTTAGATGAATAATATTTCGGCCCATCTCATTAGCTAGTTTTATGTAGTAGATATTCATTTGATATTCATCTTCTAAAAATAAAACAGCAATAAATAATCATAATCGTAACTAGCCCTGTTACCGGACCGGTTCTAAGAAGGACCACTATCCACCCGGTAAAACTAACGGGTAATCCAGAACCGGACCGTTATGTCTTCGGGTGGAAAAAATGGACCGTAACCGATCTGATAAGAACCGGACGGATAACCGGTCTACCCGGTTTAGTATCCAAAACCGAAAAACGTGTAAAAACATCGAGCCGATCCGAAGAGTATCGTTTCAAATCCGAAAGTATCCATTTAAAATAATTAAATCCTGAGGTTAAGGAAATTAAAGTTGCCTCGAAATAATTCATCGTTGGTTAAAAATTACTAAAAAATATAGCAGCTAGACACTAGAGTAATGTAGGTTGTAACACACATCTGACATTGTATCATGTAAGAGCCAAAATACTCGGACAAATCTTTTACATCATGAGGAAGCCTCAAAAAGCAGTTAAATCGCGTTGCGATTACTAAGTAGAACAGATTTCATCAAGTGGTTGTGGTTGAAGCTGTTGTATTTTCCTCACCAAAATGATATTACAAAGGGTTATCCACTGTTTCTTGAAACTACACAAGAAGAGAACAAAACTTAAATCAATTAGAAAACCTAAAAAACAAAATAATATTCAACTTACAATGCTGTCGCGACGCTTTCTTGATCAATGCATCTCTTCGCTCAATCGCCTCTAAAGAAGCATCACCGGCCGTTGCCGTTTTCATAGATGCTCTTTTAGGATCAATTACTCGCTTGCCCGTACTAAAAGTCGATTCCGAAGCAACATTTGTATAGGAATAGAGAGAATATCTTTGCCATTCTAGAAAGAATAGGATATTTGACCGTTAAGCCAATCAATCAAGTTAATATAATAAATTTAATCCCTTAGACACATTTCAATGGAGTCTCTCCCAAATAACACTCAAAGATCAGATTTAGTATTACCAATACCATTAAGATTGTTAGGAGCGGCTTCAAATGTTCTTCCACTGAAATCGAGAAACTTACAGAACTTGAAGCGGTGTTTCTTGATTATTTTGGGAAGTTTGAGGGCTTGACATTGTTCTGAGTTCGCCAGAGCTTAAGCAAGGAGGATAACATTGAGCAATTTCGCTTGATACATTTTGCTTAAATCGCGTTTTGGATACAAGAATGTGGGATAAACCCGTACAATGAAATTATTTTATACTAACCTGCAAATGGCAACGAGATTAACCTGAGAATATTCTGTCCGGTGATATTTTTAATTTACACCGTAAATGCGAGGATGACGACGATTAACCTCGAGAATCTTGTGGCGTATCATCGTTGGCATTCTGAAATAGATTAATAAGCTGACCTGGCATTAGTGCGCAAGCTGAAATGCGAGAAATAGGCAAGCATTATGCAAATGGAAACACAAATAACCTCATATAGCATGTAAGTCATTGACATGATGGTTACCATAAATGCATAATGAATTAATTGACAACAACGGATCGAGGCGACACTAGCGACAAGGCTTCGGTCAAAAAGCGAGAATAGGCAACCTCATGGTATGTAAAGTAAAGTGACACAAATAACCTTAGAATGCTATGTATCGAGCAGATCAGGGAGACTGACCTCATGATATGCAAATGGCAACACAAAATAATCTCGAATATAAGTAATAAATAAACAAATGGTGGCATTATAGTTACCATAAATGCATAATAGGCAACAGCGAATGAACAACGGCGAGGAATGAGCAGCTTAGCGGAATAGGCAACAACGGATTAAGGTGCCTTGGATCGAGCCTGACCCCGATGGAGATCGAGATTGCTGCGACCCGATATTTGTCATATTTAAGCTTAATTTCCATTGCAGTATCCCACAGTGTTTATTAAGGGGACTTTCGCATTGCGTCAAGAAACTGTAAGCGTATATAATTGGTAAACGGAGTTTACGAGTTGGGTAAGTGCCACTAATTATCTCGATAGCATCGGCAAATACTTCGAAAACCTTGCATATATCATAAATGACATTCAATGTTAGGATCGTCAGTAGTGTGTAAATGCGCGTTTTCTTCTCGTATTTGAACCCTGTATGATTACGTATAAGTACTTGATTAGACAGCATCCAACGGTGAAATTCTATTTAGTTTTTGGTATCAATCTTGGCATCTTTCCACCGAAGTTGTAACTTTCGATCATTATCTTTTTAAATGCTTTATCTTGACTCGAGAATTCAACAAATACCTTTGGCTAACGCATCAGCCAGCGGCGTGATCTATAAATGCAATTATCATTTGCGAGCGTGCTCGACATAAATGAACCTTACTTTTTCCTGGCTATACCCGTCATCCGTCGCCCTTACTTGTTCTCTGCTTGATAACCTCACGAGAATGAGGGGAGGCACATTAGTAAAAGTTAGTACTCTCTTGATAGAGATTGCCATTTAGCGTCAATGTAATGAAATGATAGATCATATGCAATTTTTGCCAGCTAGAGTACCCAGCATGTCGGTGAATTGACTAATCCAATTAACTAAAGACATAGTTTTTTCATCTTAATTTTTCTCTTCAAGATAAAAAGTCACCATGATCTTTCTTAACGATTAGTAATACAGTAATCTAATATACGGATATGCTTTCTGAAAAGCTTATTAAATATGCTTTCGCTTGTCGTAGAAAAAGATTGGCTGTGACCTAAAACCATATGAAGCGACGAGGCTACAACCTACAATTGATTATATTTCCATATAGTCGGCCCAGGTTTCTTATCGTCGTTCGCATCGCCCAAGATTAAGTGGGCGAGATGATGTTTTCTCACTTGCATGACCTAAAATTAAACTTTCCTTTTTAAAGCAGGTTATTAAATATTTTTTGGCGTTATAGAGTACTATGATATGACGTCATAAGTGTCACATGTGCATGTTATTCATTTCCATTTTGTTTGTCAGCAATATGACTAAGATCCGTTTCTTATAAGACGATAGTTTTCTCGACCGTGTCACGTTTGCGGGTGGTATTTGTCTACGGTTGTGGGTCGTCCAGCTGCTTGGCCGAGAATCATTGGCGGCCGAGTTGACCCACATCAGCGTTGAGCTGATGTGTAATATCAGTAGCTCAATCTACATTCCCCGATAGTCACCATCGTCGTTATATTAAATCCGTTGAAGGAGGTGGGAGATAGGAGCAGTCTTGAAAAAGACATTAAAAATTGATAGAAAATTATTAGTTTATTAATTTGCAAAAATAATTACAAATTGAAATTGCCAATTAAAAAATGAATTAACCTCATTGAAAACCACAATTAAATTACTTAATTGAATTACGATGGTGAATCATAATTATAAACCTAATTAAAACTTCTAATTCCGATTACCTAATTGAATCTCTAATGCAAACTCTTCAATTCCAATTACTACAATTCTGAAACCTAATTAAAATCACTTGTCAAATTACTAATTGTAAATCCTTAATTATCCTAATTATAAACCACTAGTTGAATCACTGGTACTTAAACCCACAATTGATTACTAATTGAATCCTAGTATAAACTCTTAATTCAATTATCTAATTATAAACTCTAATTGAATCTCACAATTGTAAACCCTAATGAAAATTGAATTGAAATCAGCTGTAATTGAAAATTTAATTAAATCAAAAAATAATTAAGTCCCCACTGACAAAAACACAACCTCAAATCCACCCAATTCAAGAAACCTAACTACTAAAATTGTACAATTTTTTAAAATTAATTACATAACACAAAAAAACAAAGCATGCATGTACTCAGAAATTAAAAAGAACCCAAAATATCTGCGAAATCAAGCATGTTATAAAAAAACCAAATCAAACATGTTTTAAAAATAATACCATTTCAAACATGTTTTAAATGAAAAATAACACAAACCGAATGAAAATACCTAAATCTATGAAGAAATGGTCGATGTCGATGGACTCGAGCAATCGAAATAAAATCAACTAGTGGAAACAAAAGCATTAGCTACGTAACAACAAAAGTGAATGAATTAGGTTTGAAGTATGAGGCGAAGACTACGAGGCGATAGAGGGTGAGTGGGGAGGCGAGTAACAAGCAAGGGAGATGAATTAGGTTTAGGTTTTCGGATAGTCTTTATATCTTTCTCACTGTAAGATGTCAATAGTTCTTGGCAGGCGGATCCCCAAGCGGTCCAGCGAATTGATCTAAATATCCCAGGATAGGTCAAACTGCTATCAGTTCTTGGGCCAGGTTCTCGCGGGTCGGTTCAGTAGGGTCGCTGACAATCGGCCCAATAACAGGGCGAGTATTAACTAAACCTTTATTATTATTTGTTAAAAAATATAACATGACGATTGGCGAGTAGTAGTTGGCGATGGAAGTGAAGACAATCGGATCAGATCCTATTAAATATATACTTCTAGATACTCCATATATAGACATACACCATTACACTGTATGTCCTCAATCGATCTCCTATCAACCTCCTATATTACTACGGATTACGTAATCAATTGGATAGTAGTTGATCCTCCAGATTGATAGATCTTATCAAAGTCTAATAAGAAATTAATCAAGATCTTATCATGTTGCGTATTTGCGCTCTTGAAATCCTGAATCATTATGCATACAATTTAGAAATGGTGGTACATGAAGTAACAAAATTATTTGAATATAAAATTAATTATGAAATTATTTTTAAATAGGCGTTGGTATTAATTTTTAAATAGGCTTGTCTTATTTGTATTTTTAATTTGAGCTTTTAATCGTGGCATCATCTTCGAATCAATTTTAAAAAGGATAATTTAGTGAAAAGCAACATCAAAATGGCTTCATTTCGGCTCCCTCGAGCCCAATTCAATAGCATACATAATTCTTAACCTATTCACTCAATTTTAATTAATTAAATAAAAATAAAAATAATCTGTCATCTTGACGCTACACTCTGCTCATGACTCGAGTTGTAAATCCATGGAGATCGAATTAAGAGTTATTGGTGTCATATAGAAAGTGCACTCTATGTGCTCCTAGCTTCCTACACAATTGTCAGGGTTCCTTCAAGGATTTTTTAAATTCACGACAGTGTTGTCCAGCATTTGAATTTAGAAATTGAGGAAAGTAGTTCCTGTGGAAATTCTCTTCGGACTTTGCAGGAAAATTACTCATATGAAACACCTACATTTGATGTTAATCATGTTGTCATATTTGGCTCCTGACAAACAGACTCCAGGCTGAGAAATGTGCATGTCGTTTACTGAATGAAGCTTATGTTCATTGCGTGAATAAATATACAATTTAGTTGTTGTTTTGTTATGGTGTGTTTTCTTTTTTTAATTAATTAAAATTAAGTAAATGAGTTAAGAATTATATTATTAGCTGAATTCTTAGAGGGGTGATTGAGACCATTGGATATGTGTCTAAATTGCACTTTAAAAATTAATTTTAACTTTGAAAAGTAAAGGTGTCCGCGGTTTTGAAAGTTCGAATGCCAAAAATACGATCAGTGCACTGTTGAAGGTTGTATAGTTGGTGCGTTGAAATAGACTGGCCCCAATTGGATTAGATGCTGCAATGTAATTAGCCTTATATATATGAAGAAGTTTTACTTTGGAAAATTATTTTTAAAAAAGTTGAAACCACAGGTCTACTATTTCTTTAGAGTAGGAGGTAAATCATGGGATGTTAATGCTCAAGCGGTTAGGGGACTTAAACTAAAAACAAAAGCGAAACTTATTTCACGAGATTAGCTTGCATTCTTGAGAATACATGCTTGTAGAAGAAGAGTCTAATAGTCTTTGATACTTATATTTCAGAAGCTCTTTCTGGGTTGAGATATATATAATACTTAGGGCCCTTTGGAAAATTATGATAATATCGGTAATAGTAAAAAGTTAGGGTCCTGTAGAGAATTTTGTCTGTATATTTCTGTAGAGAAGTTTAATTTGTATTTTTACAGAAATTTGATGACATTTTTTTTTGTATTTTGCACAAATCTAATGTTATATTTTTGTATTTTGTACAAATCGATGTTATATTTTTGTACTTTGCCGCAATGCGGTGGTATATTTTGAATCTTTTCGATTTGTGTAACCATACCCAAAATTAATATCAAACAACTAAAATTATTTATATATTTTGAGACATTCAATAAATTTGGTAACCATACCCAAAATTAAAAGAATGTACAAATCTAATGGCATACTTTTGTACTTTTCACAAATTTGATGTTATATTTTTGTACATTACATAAATTTGTTGATATTTTTTGTACTTTGAACACTACTAAAAAAATCTATAGAAAATGCTCTAAAACCTTAAACATGTCTCGAATATGCATGAACTCGTTGTGTCTATATATAAGGATGATAGTATGGTGTTTAGATCCGATATTAAGTATCAATATTGACCGTAAGCTTAAAATATTCCTAATTCGAATACCATATGTTGTTATTTATGCAAAACAAAAATAATTTTGTACTCAGATTGGTATATTATGGACGAGCACGAGTGCACGAAACACGGAAGTCGACTAGGCACAGCGTAGGTCGAACTCTGTCGAACTGAACAAGGTTAAATTTCGAGGAGAACGAATAAAGGATTCGAGTTCGGTTAATTTCGAGGTTTCCCTGACGAATCGGAAAATTCGAGGTTCGATTCGGTTCGAAAAGTTCGAAGGTTCGAGGTTCGGTTCGAAGTTCAACCAAAAAATTCGAATTTGATGATAAAATATGAAAAATTAAAAAAAATTATAAATTTATGTGGTTCGAGCCGAACCGAGCCTTCGGCTTCAGCACCGACTTTCAGTAAATCGAACCGAACTTTGAATCGAACTTTTCGAGCCGAGCTTACCGAAGTGTCGAGCACTGAGAGTTAACTTTCGAGCTTATCGGCAATCTATATAGGTACCAGCAAATTGGTGAATATAAGTATATTCTTTTTTAAATTAGCGATGAAAAATATGATTACATAGTATTTGCAAATTACAAATACAAAGTAAATGCTACAAATAAAATAGAAAATATATTGCCAACAAAATTTAAACCAAAAACCTCCTTATAAATATAAGTATTCTATAAATATCAATTTTAACAACCTAAATAAATCCTCGTTTATTTGCATGTATATTGGATTTGAGAAATATGTTACAAAAAATAAATAGAAAAAAAATATCAAGGACAACAAGAAATAAAAGGTAACTACTTTTTCATTTCAACAAATAAATCCTTGTTTATTTGCTAAGCAACAATTAAAGAAGCAATTACAATTATTATAAATAAGAGAAATATGTTTAAAACCTCTTGGTTGAAGAGAACATAATAAATCTTAATTAGTAAGTCATATGATTTTCATTTCAACTTTTGATATTAACATTAATGTAATTATTATTTTTGAGTTCATATATATTATAAGTGGAATGTGTTGATTAATAACTAGTGTACATGAGGAAAATTATTTACCAATATAAACCAATCTCTAGTAGCGTTAGCATTCAATCTTTAATTCGTAATACGCATTGGGACAGTTGGGATAGTGGTTGTTGAACTTAGTAGCCCTATAAATATTGTACCAAACTAAGTTTATCACCCATTCACACCAACATCAGTTAGAGAGTTACTGATTACTCACTAGCTTTGATTTCATTTACATTTTGCCATTATATATTCAGAATAATCCATATTTTCCACTCATTGTTCTCATATTCTCCAATGGCGCTTTGGCTACTTCGAGTTATCTCATTTCTTTGTGTAAGTATATATATGGACTGTTTAATTTATCAAAACCTCTAAATTATTCATATAACCTTTCTTGTATGCATATTTTGTATGTCATGTTTGATTTTGTTAACTCAACTTATTTTTTCTTGGTTTTACTATTAAGGTTGGAATATTAGCTTGCCATGCAGCTTTCCCACCTGAGGTTTATTGGGACAAAGTGCTGCCAGATACTACCATCCCCAAAGCAATTTCAGATCTCCTTCACCCTACTGGTTAGTCTTCTAACTTCCCGTGGGAAGTAAGAGCGATGATACCAAATCGATGCAAACTCTGAATATTCAAAATCAAACTAGTTATTTTCTCCCCTATTACTACTACGGCTCATTACATATTTTATTGAATATTGTGGATCCTTAATTTACTCATCCTTATTAGCTGTATGTTTGGCATGAGTTTGATTACTTGTGTACTATTTGTTCGTAGGAATATATATAATAATACCCTTGTTAACAAATATAGTTTTATCTCCATTTCAATTAAATGACCTGATTCTAAAAAAACATTGAATGACCTGGTTGACTACAATACTACTTATGTTTCAATTTGAGTGGCCAACTTATAACAAGACCACTATTTGTTTGTTCTTCATTATTACATTCTAGTTCATTCACATATACTTTTTATTTGTTACATTTGTTGAGTATTTGAGATGCCTTTATTATATTAAATTAATAGTATTGATTTAGCTACCTAAACATGCATAGTGTGAGCTTGTTGATTATTTGTGCAGAATTTGAAGAAGACAAACGCACATCAGTTGATGTAGGGAAAGGTGGAGTCAATGTTAATACTGGGAAACGAAAATCAGGTGGTGACACCAACGTCAGTGTGGGCCGAAAAGGTGTTGGTGTCACCACCAGGAAGCCAAAAGGTGGTGGCACCAACGCTAGTGTAGGCCGAAAAGGCGTAGACGTCAACACAGGAAACGGAGGGAATGGAACAAATGTTGAGGTAGGGAAAGGTGGTGTAACAGTTGGAGCAGGTAACAACGGGAAGCCTGTATATGTGGGAGTACAACCAGGAAATGATCCATTTATATACACCTATGCTGCTAATGAAAATCAACTCAAAGATAACCCAAATGTTGCCATTTTTTTCTTGGAGAAAGATCTTCACCAAGGAACAAAGATGAATTTGCAATTCTCCAAAAGAGAAAATCTGGCAACATTCTTGCCAAGAAAAGTAGCTGATACAATTCCATTCTCATCAAACAAAGTCCCTGAGATTATGGGTCGATTTTCCCTGGAACCTGATTCCCCTGAAGCTGAAACGATAAAGACAACAATTAAGGAATGTGAGGAGCCTGGAATTGCTGGAGAGGAGAAATATTGTGCAACTTCCCTGGAATCCATGGTAGATTTCACTACTTCAAAGCTTGGGAAAAGGGTTGAGGCGATCTCGACAGAATCAGGGGAGGGAAATGTTCTCCAGGAGTTTGAGTTTTCCGGGGTGAACAAAATGGGGCATGACAAAGCTGTGGTTTGTCATAGACAGAAATATGTGTATGCTGTGTTTTATTGCCATAAAACAGAAGCAACTAAAGCATATGAGGTTTCACTTGTGGGTAAAAATGGTGAGAAAGTGAAAGCAGTTGCAATTTGCCATAAAGATACATCAAAATGGAACCCAAAGCATTTGGCTTTCCAGGTTCTTAAGGTCAAGCCAGGCGCTGTTCCTATCTGCCATTTTCTCCCTCAAGATCATGTTGTGTGGGTCCCTAAGAACTAGATTTTATGAGGTTTTTATACAAGTTGGATCAATAGAAGTTAGTAGTATAATTATATTATTTTTGTTGCGTTTGTCATGTACTACTGTATGAAATATATATATAATGTTTTTTAGAAGATTTTGGCTGCGTCTAGATATTATTCATTTGCCGATTAATTTATGTGTACACATGCATATCCCGATGATATATGTATCTTGCTTAGTTGAAGATTAAATATCTATGTTGTGGCTGATATGATATGTTGGCAAACATCACAAAGTATCACTTAAAAGTATAAAGAGAATTAGTATGCATTGAAGCATTGTTCAGTCATACTCATACACATTCTCCGGCATGGACCTACATTTTACACGGCTGATGACTTTTATCCAAGCTGAAGTCTAGTAGCCTACTTTGAACTTTTTGACGTGTACTATCATTATAGTTTGAAGCACCCATTTCCACCTCCTTTGTCCTGGAGTGAATATCAATTCGAACATTCAATTCACATGTCCAACATTACATTCAATGTCTAGTTTTCAAATTTCATTCATTATTTAAGAATCAAACTCTAATTTTTACTAGAATGTAAGATAATACTATCAATTTTTAAGAATCTAATTCAAAAGAAAGTGGGTTTGTTGTTATCACAAAAGCAGTGTATAACCCCGAGCTAAAAGCGGCCAGTTTAAGCTCATTTCGGCTATTTCGATCAAATTGAGTCAGTATCGAGATGACTTCTAGTTAGACATAGCAAGCGAGCAGGGCCTCTGGGGTTATTAGTGGGCTTGCCGGATTAGCCCGAGTTCGAGCCGGCCCGGGCCTGAAACGGCCCCAGGTCCGTTTGATAGCGGATCGAGGATGGGGCCGAGGTGTGGAGTCCGACCAGTTCGAGCCCTTAAGTATTTGGTGGGTATTCGACCCGACAAGCCCTCTCGGGCAGGTAATAGGAGGTGTCTGGTTGTCGAGCTTTGAAGTTTTTGGGATGTTAGTATTTCTTAGAAGTAGAGGGGTAAGGCCCAGTAGCGAATTATCTTAGTGTTGATGATTTGTAAATATGTGTCTTATAATTGATTAAGTTGTTGTATTAAATAATATATAAATAAAAAGCGTAAGATGCGTCGATATATTAATTTTGAATAATAAAGAATATTTGTATTAAAAACTATTTCAAAGAAATTATTAAAATGATTCCATTTAAAATCATGAAGTTATTTAGTATTGCATAATAAATGGATAACAACGTAAAAGATTCATTAATATAACTAGTTATTTAAATCATTAATTTTTATAATATATTTTTTCATAGTAGAAGTAATGAATTAAATTTATATAACATACAAAGTATATAAGGGAGAAAATAAAAGTTGATTAATATAATTCAAAATTATACGTGAAGAAAAATAATTTAATTACCATAGAAAGATTGACGGATTATCTTTATTTTCTTATTTGTTCAGATAGTTTTTGTCAAATGTAGCGATAATTGTCGGAATTTGAATTTAGGAGTGGTTAGTTCTTAAAAGGGTAAAATAGAATATCAGAAATTTGAACTGACTGTAGTCGATAGGACCGCTTTACCACGTTATATATGGTATGAATATTCTTTATATAATAAATGTTATTTGTGTTAAATATATTGGTAAAAAAGATAAATATTCATCATAATATTATAAAGTAATAAGATTGTATTCTAATTATTTTAATTATACGATAAAAGTTGTTTAATGTAATATTCTTTAATGTATATGAATAGAACATGATATATTTATATAATATTGAACAATACATGAATAAAAACATTAAATGCGTCAATATATTATTATTTAAATAATTTAATTTGTTTAGCATTAAATGCGTCAATACTTTTATCCATATAATATTTCGTATTAAATAACTTTAATAGTTTATAGTTTATATATGTGAATACTTTAATATCTTGTTAACAAAAAATTAATATGGTTCAATGGTTTTATTCCTTTGCAAGCTTATCTTAGAGGTTCGAGATTCGAATATAAGCGGGGCCGTGGGCCATTTAAAAAAGTCGTAAGTAGAATAGATGCACAATATATTGTTAATGGGCGTCGAGCCCTGTTAAATTAAGGAGTTGGGGCCCCGCCCGGACCTCGTCTTTGCCAGTCCAGGTCGTCATGTGACTTAGGAGCCGTCTGACTGGAAATCGGTTCTGCGTCTTGGCACTCTGAGGCTGGATTAATTTCAATAATGGCCGATTCGGTAGGCTGTCTTAGCGATCATCTCTTTTTTATTATGAAGATTTTATTATTTTTGTTTTTTTTTTTAAATTTTGTTATGAATATCTCTTTTAAGTTAATGGTTATTGATTAAGTAAATTAAATTTATGTTAATCCAATTAAATTTGAATTTTTCTGATAATAAAGTTAGGTTGGAGATGTTAGATGGCTGGAGTCGAGCTTTGAAGCTCACGACTTCGATTAATTGATCAAGTCCAGTGAAAATATTGACTCGAAATTAGTTTACGATCACAGTATCGAACATAAAATGTAAAAATTAAAACGGTTAAAAGAAAATTTGTTTTAAATGTGTGAGATATGAAAAACGCGTCAAAGTGAGCGAAAGTCTTGTTGAATGTGAGACAGTTGTGCACGGTCACCACATCTATCTATGTACTCTCCTGTCCCTTTCCCACCGTCATTATTGCATTCCATTCCGGCGGCTTCTTTTTTATTGTTAGTACACTCAATAGTTTATTTTTAATTGACGTTTTTATTTTTTAATATTAAATTTTAATAATTAATTATGTTATAAATCACATTTACAAGCAAATAGTACCATGGAAATATTTTTAAAAAACAATTAAGGATATCAAATTTACACTCTCTTTCGGTTTTTTTTATTATACTAATAATTTTCACATAAATTAAGAATTAATAATAAATGACATTTTATATATATATTCCTAATTAATGAATCAAACAATAATTTAATAAATATGTCTGTATTACAATTAAATATTACATTGAAATTCTAAAATGATAAGTATTTTAAAATAATTTTTTTTATTAAAATGACAACAAAAATTCAAATATAAAAAATTAATTCATGATTACAATTAATAAAAAATAAAAACGTCAATTAGAATGGATAAGTAGATGATCTTGGGTTGTTTATTGACTCTGTTTCCTATGTTGCTTCCTCCTTTCCTCTTTTTACTCATTCACTCTACTCTACCTCTATCAATACCTTAACTAAACGATCTTGACCACATATTGACTTCATCATTTTTATTTATCTTCTTTGTTCTTACCTCTTCTGGCCTTCCTTATTTACTTGGGAAAAAATTGGAGTAAATAGTTAAATTGCTTGTGTTTCTTTTATGTATAATTTTTTTTGGGGTTTTTGGGTTTGATGGCTGAGAGCAGACGCTATGCCTTGAATGCTCAATTGGGTAAATTTTGTTTTCTGATATTCATTTTCCTTTTTCTTGTGTTTGATATATTTTTTTTGTGAAAAAGATTGGTTTTTTATGTGGAGTTATTTGGTGGGAGTTGATTATTATGTTGTGTGTTACAAGTATGATTGTATTAGTGAAGATTTGTGACTTTATTTGTTGTAAATATTCACTAAGCTATGTTGGGGTTTCTAGAAGTTTGAGAATTTGTTTATTGTAGCTATTCAATAAGCTATGTATTTGAAAGTTTCTAACCTGCTCTGATATAGAAAGTAAAAATCCCAAACACCTGTGAACAGAAATAGAAAGTAAAAACACATAAGATGATATTACAGTTTGGTCTTGCGATATAGCATTTAGATGCAGAGTCGACTTGTCAGTGGAAAGTCCGCTAGATGGCCGAGATTTTCTGGAAATAAGGTTTATCACGAATATTCGCTTATTTTCTACTCCTACTACTCCTATCAAGTTGTATAAGACCAGCCCCCTGACTTTGCAGCTACTATGCTAGTATGTGTTTATTACGTTTTAAACAATGGCTTAACACTATCACCAACAGATGTTGTAAGTTATACATACTAAATGAGTTTTTATAAAACAAGCTGCTTACATTCCTTTTATAATAAAAAGATAAATTTCTCTACATTTTTCTCACAAAACAATCTTGAGAACAATAATATATTTTTGGTGAAGTCTACGTGCACCAAGTGAGAACATAAAGTGTAGAGCCTTGAAAACAAATTTATGGTAATAACTTTCCTAAACAAAACCTTTCATAATTGCTTTGATACTTTACTTGTCCCATAATTAACCAAATCTGCACTTTTATGCGTGGTGTATACTCCAAGACATTATCATACCATATATTATAGGACGAAAATATATCTTTCAATTATTACCAAATTCAGCAGAATCTCGAAAATATCTGCACAATATAAAACACTAACAATATTGATTTCTAGTTGTCTACTCCTTTCTGATTATCTTGATTGGTATTCAAATTGCTGTGCATTTAGCTGGTGGTTTATTTTTACATTTCTTGTGATGTTAGTAAATATTCTGCCAACATATATATATATATATATATATATATATATATATATATATATATATATATATATATATAGTAAAGAATGATTTCAACTCGACATTTTGCCTTAGTTGGATAGTGTCGTTCACGTCTAAGTCCATGGTAATACTCTTGATGATTGTAGTATTGGATTTTTAAGTAAACATTTAGCTTAATTGTTCTGCTTAGTGATTCTCGTATTGGATTTATAAATTTTATATAGTGTAGTAGGCTCTATTAGAGTGAAAGTCTTAGGTGCATTTTGATTCTCTAAGCACCACTAAGCAATTAATATATAGAACACGTGCAGTAAAGAAAAAAAACTGGTTTTATGTATTTAGCTCTTTAGCTTGGACACCTATCTACATTGTTAGAGTAATTCGAATTAAACTACCAGCATATACGTCACGACTGCTAGATAATATTGAAGGGAATTAGACAGCACTTACCGCTTGTGTTAACAAGGAGGTTGTTCCGAATTGTCCCAACTTGAAATGCTAAGACAACCTACTACCTACTAGCCAAAAGCCAGTGAATATAAAATCTGACTCCATAGGACATGGAAGCCAACAATAAAAAAATGAGATGATTGATAAAAATATTAATTTGTTAAACATTTAGTGACTTTGATACTTTGCATATGTGTATCTCATGCAACTCCTTCCATGAGCCGCCACTATTCTTTTTCCCCCTTATTTTGTGTGTTTTGATGTTTTTTTATTACATGGATCTTGATCTCTCAACTTAGTTTATAATGTTCAACTTTGAGTCTTATGGGGTACACTTCAACCCTTTTCAACTGAACCTACCTTTTGTGCAGATATTGACCAAATACTTCAAGAAGCTCAACATCGATGGTTACGACCTGCTGAAATTTGTGAAATCCTTCGAAATTACCAGAAATTCAAGATAACACCAGAGTCACCAAATGTTCCCCCAAGTATGTCCTCATTCGCTTTTGATTCCCTTCCTGAGTTTCTCAGCTTTGTATTGCATAAAAGTTCCTCTATTAGTCAACATAGAGTTGAGTGACCGATTGGAGATCCAATACAACAAAACCCACTGACAAGCCTAATTGTCTAAAAAACAATTAATAAGAAACAAACTTTCCATACACGAGAAAATATTATGGCTGTGCAAAACATAATTCTTATGCCTTCAGTTGCCTTCCCGGTTATGTTGTCATAACACTTGCCAACTTCCACTTGGTCAAAGAGATATTTCTTTTAATTCTTAAGTTTAATTTTAAGAATTCATAATAGCTAATTGCATGGTCATACACTCATACTTCTCACTAAAATAAAAAAATAAATGTAAATAAAAAGTTGTGTATAAGATACTGAATAAAAATGAGGATTCATCAAGTTGAAAGCTCTAAATTCTTGTTCAGTTGTTTTGCACTCATTGGCATTAAGTAATCCATCTTCGGGACATGCTCTTTTAATACTTGTATCGTATGTGCATGTCTCATGCATATGCTTCATATCATCAAATGCTTAAAAACTACTTCTTGAAAAGGTTTCTGTTTGTTTTCGCCCTTTGTTAGCTGCAAGTGCTTGATCTTGCCGCCGCCTCAATTTTTATCCCCAAAAATAAAGTTTTATCAATATATAATTTCCAATTGCAATTCCTTTTAGGTGGTTCGCTTTTTCTTTTTGACCGGAAGGTGTTAAGATATTTCCGTAAAGATGGTCATAACTGGAGGAAGAAAAAGGATGGGAAGACTGTGAAGGAAGCTCATGAACGACTTAAGGTAGCTTTTTAATTTTTCAAATTAGTATCTTGTATTGTATGTTTGATCCAGATATGTAAATTTATAAACGGTTTGTCTACTCTAATGTTCTCATGTTAACAACTGATTATTAATGATGAATGCTTCATCAGGCTGGAAGCATAGATGTGCTGCATTGCTACTATGCCCATGGAGAAGATAATGAGAACTTTCAAAGGCGCAGTTACTGGATGCTTGAAGAGTAAGTTCTGTATGGCTCTATTAGTTAGTTAATCTTTCTTAGCACTTGATTGTTGATTGGAATGGTTTGGTTATGAACATTTTGTTAAAAAAGTTAGAGAACATGTCTTACATACCTTTGACTTCTTTTTTAATGAGTACTAAGAAGAATCTCTTCAACTTCTTATTTTTTCAGTTCAAAAGTATGTTATTTTCTCCACCCCCTCCCCCCAAGTACGACCTCCAAAAGAAAAGATAGAAAAAAAATGTGAATCTCTTAAATGTTCAATCACCCTAGGCGCCTGCCTAGACATTTCTATTCCAGAATTGTCTATCACATTTAATAGAGATGCAAAGTGGAGGAACTAGGTTACTTTAGGCACATGTACATCCAGTTATAAGCTAGCTTAACTTTCTTTTACATTATTACCAATTGCAGTTCTTCCAAGAGAGTCGGGCGTTGTCACCTTGTGTTCATGGTTAAAATCTCTTTGATAAGTCCAAATTGCAGCACCAGTGATTTCAACATTTAACAACTAATAATTTACTATCGATGCAGGGAGTTATCACACATAGTTCTTGTTCATTATCGAGAAGTTAAGGTAAACATTCTTTTACTCCTATTGCAGGAATTTGAATATACTGTACATTCTCTAAGAAATAATTTACCTTTTCGAATTGAGGATATACTTCTTTTGTGCATCTTCAAACAATAATTTCTTATGTTTCCTTCAAGTGTTTCTTTGGGCATAATGTAATTCAAGAGTTTTGATATTTCTTTTCCTCAACAGGGAAGCAGGGCTAATTATAACCGGATCAAGGATGTTGAAGAAGACATGCATAGTTTTCCAGAAAATAAAGATATGCACATTTATGAGGTGGATAATAGTTCATCATTGAAGATTATGTCAAATGATTATCAAGTGAACTCTCAAAATACAGACACTGCCAGTCTAAACAGTAGTGCCCAGGCCTCAGAATTTGAAGAGGCCGAATCAGGTAGCTTACAGCATTTACATCCTAATTCATGTTTGCTGGAAATCTTATGTATTACCCTGAACTTATTTAACTCACTAATAATATTTCAAATATGGGAATAACGATAAAGTATCTAACACTGGAACTATTGCAGCATACAATAGCCAAGCAAATTCAGGCTTACAATCTTTTATGGAGTCACAACAACCACTGATGCAAAAGATGGATAATGGATTTGGAGCTCCTTACTACCCAGTCTATTCTTCAAGTAATGTGTGGCATTCTCTTAATTTTGTATCTTTTGCTATGTACTTATGTCTCTCAGATTCACACTACATTTTAACTCTAGCAGGCGAATACCAAAGACATCTACCAACCATTTTCAGTAAGCCGGTTTCCTTAGATGGCCAGAGAGACACAGATAAAAATGCTATAGCTGGCGCAACATATGTGTCCAACCAATCCCTGGACCTCCCATCCTGGAGTGATATCCTGGAAAGTGGAACTGAAACCTATCAGTCAGTTCAGTTTCAACCTTCATTTTCCACTATCCCATCTAACACCGTCAGCATAGGAGATGGGTTAAGTCCCATGCAAGAGTTCAGAGATGATGGTGGTCGTCTAGAGGAGTGGCAGGTAAATAGAAACCAATACCACTGTTCTATCACTGTGTCCTTAGGGTCTCTCTGTTGTCAATAGTGTGCTACAGCCACCACAACATACTACACAGTAGACTGTGGTGTGCTGTTAGTAAATGCCATTTCTTGAATCTTACTGAAACTTATTTTTCTTCTTTGTAAACATTGGAGATTGGACTCATAGCGGAGTTGTGTACCAAAAATGTAGCTTCATACTCTTAATTTTTGAAGCTACATTCTTCTTTTTGTGTAATATTCTAAAGTAATCTGTTTCTCCACTCCTTAGCATAGCCAAAAAAATCCTTAACATAATTGCTAATGAAAACAAGGACCTTCTCAATTGTATATAAAGATAAACCAACTGAACCTAGGAATTATTTGTGATATTAAAAAAGAACACGATGTGATAAAAGGGGTTAATCAGTAACCCTGATAGCGATCAGTTAATTCTTGCATCCAGCTTGAGCCCAAAAATATATGTTGAATTGAACTGAAGCTCTAATTTATCTTCCAATAACTTCCATTTTTTCCAATTGATTTACAGAACCCAGGAATTGACAGCTCACATCTATCTAGTTGGACTATGAACCAGAAAACATATATAGATTCCCCTTTATCTCCATCTAGCTTGAACGAAGCAACCAATATGGGATTACCAAACATAGTGAACCTTAAGGGTACACCTACTGGAAAGATTGCAAATCCTATGCAAGATTCTCAAGTTCATGAAATAAATGCAGAAGGTGAAACTTCTTTGGAACCAGAGTTACCGGCCCATCCCAGTACAGAGGAAAAGGCTGATCATCTTTCTCTAAAGAAACCGCTCTTGTTTGGTTTAAAAGAAGGTCTAAAGAAGCTAGACAGCTTTGACCGGTGGATGAGTAAAGAGCTTGAGGATGTAAGTGACACCCATATACAATCTAGCTCAGGCACCTACTGGGATGCTGTTGCTAATGAAGATGGAGGTAATGCTTCGGATTTAGGTCCTCAGGCACCGTTGGAATCCTTTCTTCTATCTCCATCGATCTCACAAGACCAATATTTTAGCATTACTGATTTTTCCCCCGTCTGGGCATACGCTGGATGTGTAACCAAGGTATATGTTCTTTATTTTTTATGTAATACCCAGATGAGTTTCATTGTTTTTGGTAGTGTTACTCCTTTTCCCCTTGCATTTGCTCTCTCTTTGTGGTATTTACATTTTAGGCATCTCTCTTAAGAGTTAACAGTTTATGATCTCTTCAATTATTTTCATCCAGGTGCTAATTATGGGTAAGTTTCTGAAAAATCCAAAAGAGGAGAACTCTAAATGGGCTTGCATGTTTGGTGAGTTGGAAGTCCCAGCTGAGGTAATTGGAGCTGGTATTCTTCGTTGCCATACTCCAGTTCACAAACCTGGGAGGGTTCCGTTTTATATAACCCTCTCCAATAGGTTAGCTTGCAGTGAAGTTCGAGATTTTGAATTCCGTGTCAGTGAACCTGCAGAAGTAGATTTTGATGATGCAAGTAACAGCACTGCTAGTGAAAGTACTTTACTGATGAGATTTGCAAGGTTATTGTCAATTGGTTCTCCCAAATTCTCTACTTATGTCTTGAGCCGTGAAGGTGATACTTCTCAATTATGTGGTAAGTTTAGGTCATTACTGATAGAGGAAACTGATGACTGGGAAAAAATGTTGAACTCAAATACGGAGGTATCTTCAATCGAAAAAATTAAGGATCAGCTCCTACTGAAACTTCTTAAAGAGAAATTATATTATTGGATTCTTGAAAAAATTGGGGAAGATGGAAAAGGGCCATCTATATTAGATGAGAGTGGTCAGGGGGTGCTGCACCTTTCTGCTGCTCTTGATTATGATTGGGCAATGCCACCTATGATTGCTGCTGGAGTTAGTATAAACTTTAGAGATGTTAGTGGATGGACCGCTCTACATTGGGCGGCATTATATGGCAGGTAAGCCTGTCTGTAATTCTATATTTTTGAACTGTCCTTTCTACTATTCTCCTTCAGCAACCATTTTTCTTGTATCAATTTTTCAGTAAAAAAGGAAACTAGTTGCAGAGTTTATCATGCATTTTCAATTTAGAAGTTTCCGTTTTGTTCATCTTCCTTATGCTTTTGTCTAAATGCTTGTATATCAGGGAGCGGACAGTTTGTTCCCTGATATCTTTAGGGGCAGCTGCTGGGATGCTTACAGATCCCACCCCAAAATATCCTTCTGGCAGAACACCGGCAGATCTAGCTTCCAGCAATGGACACAAAGGAATTGCTGGTTTGCTGGCCGAGTCTGCTCTGGTTGATTTGAGTTCCCATCTTGAATCGCTTGACTTGAAGGATGGTAAAGGTCGAAATAATGGAGAATCCCCAGGTGTAACTCCTGTACGCACAACTTCTGAGCGTATTGCTGCTCCAACTACAGACGGGGATTCACCATTGAAAGATTCATTAGCTGCTGTTCGCAATGCAACACAGGCTGCTGCTCGCATTTTCCAAGTTTACAGAGTGCAGTCATTCCAAAGGAAGAAGTTGAATGAGCAAGATGATGGGGAATTCGGAATCTCTGATCAGAGAGCCCTTGCTCTTACCCTAAAGATGAACAGGGCTGGGCACGATGCAGCAGCAATTCGGATCCAAAACAAGTTTCGCAGTTGGAAAGGAAGGAGAGAGTTTCTTCTTATTCGTCAGCGGATAATAAAAATACAGGTGAACTATCAATTTTCAATGTCTGTTCTCCAACAAACCGTTTGTTGGCCTTGCCGTATTTTTTTCACTTATCCGACTTTCCTGATTTTCACATTGACCTTTGTTGTTTATTAACAAATAGGCTCACTTCAGAGGCCATCAAGTGCGGAAGAAGCATAATTTTATCTGGTCCGTGGGAATCCTGGAGAAGGTAGTTTTGCGTTGGAGACGTAAAGGAAGTGGATTACGAGGGTTTAGACCAGAAACGGTTAATGAGACCCCCAGCATGGAAGGTGAATCATCAAAAGAAGATGATTATGATGTCTTGAAAGAAGGAAGAAAGAAAACTGAGGAGAGATTGCAGAAAGCGCTTGACAGGGTGAAATCCATGGTGCAGTATCCCGAAGCAAGAGATCAATACAGAAGATTGCTGAATGTAGTCTCTGGAATGCAGGAAAAGAAGGTAGTTCTGACAACTGACATCCTGATTTTAACAAATTTTGTCTAATCTTAGTCCGCTTTCTTTTCCTTATTTTTTTTTCTTTTATTCCCTTGAATATATCCTCTAGACTTGAAATTAGACCTCGGTATCTTTACAATACTTGGATTAATTGCAATTATATTCAAATGCATCTAATTCAAGAGTCGGATATTTTTGGTCTGCATCTTATCTATCACCTTAAGATAGAGGAGGAATAAATAAATAAAAAAGGACTTGTATGCAACTCCTGATAAAATTGTTTGTTTTCACTAGCAGTTGCATCTTGCTATTTCTTTCTACGTGCAACGGTATAAGTAGCTGGAAGAAATGTTGCTGCATTCAATATTGTTATTTAGTCATGATTTTGAGATCCTGTATATTCATGTCGAGACATTCATGTAAATATACCGCGGTCAACTAGGTTTCTGGATTTTTAACCGGGACTTGAAGTGGCGGAACCTGAGTGTTGGAAGTCAGGTGTTAGCAAGAGAACTTACATTCACTATTGTTCGTAACTTGCAGGCTGTTTATGATAAAGTTCTGAACAGTTCAGATGACGCCAACGGCTTTGATGATGACCTGGTTGATTTGCAAGCCCTGTTCGATGATGACACCTTCATGTCCACTTAATTCCTTTCTGCCATATCTTGTAGTATATCTGTAAATGTCGAGGTTTCTTATAGTATACTTCTTTTATTTCTTGGTCATTGGTTTGGAAAAGGATTGTAGTGTTAATTTAGGGCCTGTTTAATTGGTATATTGCTTTAGGTGTATTTACACTAATTGAAAGTTGATACAACTATCTTATCTGCTTAGATTAAGAGATTGTTGTGGATTACACAAGGCTTCTTCGGAGTAAGATCCTCTCCAATTACCATCTTTCTAATTCTCTGAAGTTTTATATGCTAGATTACAAAAATGGAATCTTTCCAATGAATGGTTGTGATTCATATTTTAATGGTTCAGATAAAAACACGAGAGAATTGGAACGATGATAATTGGAGAGGAGCTTAATCTAGGTTTAATAGGTTTTTAAATTATTTTCTTGGTTATTTAACTCATAAAACCAATTATAAGCACGTTCCTTGAGGTGGGCAGGTGGCCAATTCTACAATGTCCACGAAAGTACTACTAAATTTGAATTAATTGTTAATTTAGTCTCGGATGGTGAAATTAAATTGTAGTTTAATTTTTTTAAAAAAATACTGTATCAGTGAACCATAATTCCAAAAGTAACATTTAGTAACATTTCTTCTACAATTTGCCTCTTTTTGAGAGTTGTTTAGACATGAATTCTTTCATCTCAGATATCAGGATAGCAGATTCAGGTAGTTCAGGGAATATATAGAAAGCATGAACCATTGTAGGATACTCCAAAATGTAAGCTTCTTTCCCTGATTTCTTCAGCCACTCATAATACCTTCTTTGCCAATCTTGTAGCGAATCGAAGCCACCTACCACCACCAATACTGGAGGGAAGTTCAACTTGGATATGTCCACTGCCTTCGGACCACTCACGTTGATCACTTGGTGGTCTCTGTCTCCTTCGTGTGGTGGCATAAAGGCCTTCCACAACCACTCCGTTCGCTCTAAGTTGACAAGTGGATCGATCTTATTTAGTCTCTTCTCTGCTTCCGTTATTTCTTCTCCTCCGAAAAATGGTTGTATTGCTAGCACCCCCATCACCTTCATTGGAGACATGAATCAACAAGATGTAAGTTAATAACATAACCTTAAAAGTATTTAAGTAGTGCTAATATGCATACACCTATGTTATTAAAATAGCTAGTGATGAACAACTTTATTCTAGAATTGGAATAAAAACTAATCTTGATCACACATTCTACGACATTGCTATATCAAAATGATTGTCGCTTTTCTCTTTAGAGCATCAAAATTGATTCATCTACTTTTTTGCCCTCATGAAGAATAAATCATACCTCATATATACACCGACATTTCCATTTTTGTACATTGCACTATAACTACTCTTTTCATCCCAAAAACTTCCCGATCTTAATTGACACATTGCACATATAACTTTTTTTGATAAAGGTTAACATGTTAATAAATCAATATTTTGTTATTTTTCCTTAAATATCATTACAACATATACACAACTTTTTGGGTTCAAATCGAACAATTATTTTGGTACGAAGGGAGTATCAATCAGTGAGTCTTACCTTAAGTTTGCGGAATTCATATTGGCAAGCTCGCAATGCCATGTGGTGAGACAGATTCCCTCCGGCAGAATCTCCGGCGAGGAAGCAACATGACAGGTCAG
Source organism: Lithospermum erythrorhizon (assembly GCA_019722365.1). NCBI lineage: Eukaryota > Viridiplantae > Streptophyta > Magnoliopsida > Boraginales > Boraginaceae > Lithospermum > Lithospermum erythrorhizon. Next base: position 242,698 of record JADFUC010001538.1, on the reverse strand, counting down.
CATTTTCCGGCAAGTACTTCTTCGCATTCGCCTCATCATCAAGAAACTTGAGCACATCAAACCCATCTTCGTATTGAGCTGGATACTTATTCTCCGGCGCCAAACGATAGTTCACCGAGATCACCACCGCCTGAAACAGCCTGAATTTAGGTTACTAAGGAAATACGGAGTATTTAGTTACTGCAACTATAAAACGACCATCTATTATTGGACTAATAAGTTACTAAGTAAATTTTTTACTCGTCTTTATATTCATTTGCATTTAAATTAAGTAAGAAAAAAAATAGTCAAATATATTGAAAAAATATAGAATGACAATTATTTGAAACTATATTTACTTAGTAAAAAAAATTAATAAAAAAATACATTGAAAATGAAAAATTACAATTTATATGTCAGAATGACAAATATTTCGAAACAAAAAATTAAGACTATAAATAAAAAACGAGTAAACATTAGTTACTATAACTAAATAAACTACAAACAACGGATCATCTATTATCTATTATTTTAAGTATATATTACTAAATAAATGGAAATACAATTATTTTAAATATTTATACTATATATAAAAAAAAAGGCATAGTCGGTTATCCGGTTTCGACAAGGTTTTTTTTCCATTTAATGTACTTACTAACTATAAATTATCACATTTTAATTTGAGGACATAATAATAATTTACATATTAAATTCCATAACTTTCATGTTTACATAATAAATTCCATAACTTTCATATAAGATATAAACTTTCCACTATATAGTATATTAATTTGCTTTTAACTACATCATATATCTATATATTCTATATACGAACACAATTTATATTGTCATATATGTCATAAAATTTTAAAAAAAAAACCATTGAAGATTAAGTATCACATGGGTGTTGTTAGGTTAAAAATATTCTTAGTTGGTAAATATTTATTAATTTACAGTTTTACACGCATTGCTTGTACCAAATGCTAGTATTACTAAATGCAAAACATATATTAGATCTAACGCCATTTTTTCAACTAGTTAACCGCTTTTTGTTTTTTTTTTAATTTTGATGATTGAATTATCTTTCGACTTGCTTAGTAACAATCACAAAACAATTAAGAATTACTACCTCCGTTTATTTATTATGCTAAAACAACAATTATTTCCAAACAAATTTCTTTGCCTAAAACGACAACTAATAAATTTTTTACATTTTTACCGTACATTTTTACAAAATTTTCTCTTTATATTAAAGACCAATCAATAATATTATTTTAATTGATTTTCATTATACATTTTCAATCTATTTTTTTACTAATTTTTATTTTTTTATATGCAAATGTCTAAAATTACGATTAAGAAAACCGAAAGTACTTAATATCCAAAATGGGACTCGCCTGAATCTTCCTCGCAAATCTGCGACACACGGAGTCATAATGCCTATTGTCCGCACTCAAAAACGAAAACCCGCCACCATGAAAAAACACGATCAGCGGCACAGTGGCGGCGCCGGCGGTGGTGGTGGGGTTATAGAGGCGGAACCAGAGATTACGACTAGGGTCGACGGAGATATCGGAGGAGGTGACACCGTTGATCGGAGTGGTGGGAGTAGGCGGCGTTTTGAGTTCGAGTAGGTTGAGGAGACGGCGGTTGACGGTGCCGTTAGAGCGGCGTGCGGCGTCGGTGACACGTGACACGATATTAATGGAGAGTCTAGTCCTCCATGGTAGGAGTGGTGTGGTCGTTCTCTCAAGTTGAGCCTCCATGCTCTTTACTACGTAGTATTATTATCACCAAATAATAATTGGACAATTATTTTGGTATGGGAGTGGACAATTGTTGTGTAATAATGGGGGGTGGGGTTGGTTATTTATCGTCGATCATCTCATTTCTAGTGGTTGGAAGTTGAATCATGTGTTGAATGGACAAATTAATGGTGTGTGAATAGTTGAGCAATGATTTGAATTTTGATTGTCAAAATTACTTCATCATTTTAAAGATGGTATAGTTTTAATTTTTTCATAAAATTTAAGAGGAAACGTATTTAATGTTAGTTAAAATTGTTTTCTTTTTATAAAATGCATATGAACATTGATTAAATAGGATAAATTATAAAAAAAAGAAAATTTAAAACTAACAATCTCTATGGGATTGAGAGAGTCATAAAGATTGTAAATTGATTTATGTGAAAAATATCATATAAATAGTGAATATATAGAAATATTATAATTTAATATTTTTTTGTCAAACACGGATTATTATACTCCACATATATAAAAAAAAAACTAGAGTTCAATACTGTATTTAGGAAATTAAAAAGGAGTCTTTTTGGATTGATGGAGTACACTTTGCAGCAATGATTCACCAACTGGATTTAAAATGTAGAACAATGATTTTATTACTATACCGTGTTAGTTTAGCCAATTGATTATTTTATTTGTATTTGATTAGCTTCTCGCTTGAATAATTTAGCGGTTAAGGTAGCGTCTGATCGTGAGTCGAAGGTTCGGGCTTACATTGTAGGGAAAGGGGTTGAATTTTTTTTTTTAAAAAGGTATTAAAAAAATGGGTAAATGAGTCAAGGTCTTCGAATCTATTTTTATATTTATATCTATAATATCTACACTATATATACATCTTATATATAATGTCTGAGGGTGAATTGGCGATTCTGAGTGGCTTCAAAGAATTAATGTATTTCTATGTTGGCCTTCGATAAATTTTTTTTATTTTAATTTTAATAGTAAGCTTCTTCGTGGTGTGTAGCTGAATGTCGTTACCAGTAAGCTAACTACTTATAAATATTATCTAACTACGTATCTTTGCGTAATTATCCTTTGAGAAAATAAAAGTTGTTTATGGTCATATCTTTAATTTTTTTAATAGTAAGCTTTTTAATGTATTTAACTTTTAGGTTTGTTTAAATTTTTTATTATAATTTTATTATAAAATAATAAAATAATCTATATGAAATAAAATTAACGCATATCTTAGTATATATAAAGAGTGCGGTATAAGTGGTGCACATGAAATCACAATACAAGGTTTTGAATTTTTCCTTTTTTCAATTTTTCTTTTTTTCTTTTTACAATTACTAACTAAATCCTTGAAGGCTTTCCACCATCACCCCAAAAAACACATCAATCTATCTATCTCCAATGTCGAAATCAACCCTTTTCCCTTTGTTGTAATTACAAGGTAAATCCAGGCATTCCACAATCAACGTATTACAACTAAATAATACAAAATTCTAAACTAAATTGTAACGATCCTTCTCAGTACGTGCGCTTGAGAGTTGGAGTAAAATCATCAACGCAATATATCTGATCATCTACGATGGTTGACAATCACTGTTAAATAGTCAATAAAACACGATAATTTGATAAGCAGTAAGAGTGTTTTGAAAATTTAAATATTGGCCTCTAGAGTTTAACCGGCCATTGGCATTTCTTATCTGAGCCGAGCACAAAACTCCATCAAAACCAAGTCACAAAATATTCCACAAAATAGTTTACAATTCTTTCCAAAATAAAATGTAAGCGAGTACATCAAAACAAGAAAAGGTGACTCCCGAGGATCTGACGACATCCACTGCGCTTTAAGTAAATCAGCGGACACCGAACTCTGCTTGGGCTTCATGATGGCGCTGTCCCGATGCGAAGGTGGGGAAAGGGTGAATTTCGGCGGGCAGTGGAAAGCGAATCGGCGGGGTGGTAAACTTTACCCGCATCCGAATGAGGGTATGATAAATTAATAGGCGTGGCGATAATATATATATATATATATATATATATATATATATATATATATATATATATATATATATATATATATATATATATATATATAAATCATATATACAATACATGAATATATCCAATTATCGAAGACATCAAACAAATAACCATCCTCGACAACCGCTTCACGGAGAATTCATCGTCGTTAACTTCATAATGGCTTTCAGTCTGCATAACACATAAACAAGCGGTAAAAACTGACATAATTTCACAATACTTGTGTACAATAGAACTAACATAACTTGCAAAAAAGGAAAACACATCAGCATCATATAACATTTAAATCCCTTTTCGGCGGTCACCGTTCGAGCAGCGCGGCAACTGACATATCGCTTTTCGGCGCCCGAGCATGGCAATCGTCATTATCCTTTTAGGCAATTTCGCCGCCCGAGCATGACATCATCCCAAATATTCTCAATTCAACCAATTTAAGTTCGCATATAATACCAAACATACAAACGTCATCTGATAATCTCGATCATCCATGTATATACACGTCTGACAATTTCGTATAGAACCTATACTTTCGAACATAACTATACTCACCGAATACGTTCATAACACAAATCTACCCAACATGAATACACTCGAGACATAAACGTACTCGAGAAGGACTACACTCGAACATAAATATATTCAAACACAAATACACCCAAATAAACATAGTAAGGCATCAGCATAACCACCCATGCAACGTGATATCTCACAAATTCTATTATACTCGAGATAAGTTTATAATACGAATCTGTGATCAGAAATTAATTTCACCCAATATCTTGTGAGGCGTAAATAAGGTATGAGCAGTGATAAATCACTTGCCAGAGTAGTACGGCTGGCGCCCAGCCGATCAATCGATCCTACTTGTTGTTCCCGTCAGTACGAGCAGAAACATCCAGAAAATATAATTACTACTACCGTAACCGTTTCGGCCATATCTAATTAAATTCCTAACTTTTCAACCCACGTTTTTAATTACAATTGACAACTGCGTATAGATTGCTAATTATGTTCAATAACAACTACGATGTGAATTTCACTACCAGGCTAATCCAGCCAATCCGCTTTCCTTATCGGTTAATTCCATAATCCGCCCAATCATATACAACTTCTTAACATTTCAATACAGATTCTGATAAATAGAATTTCCAACTTTTCAAATTAGTTAAGCCGTTACTATACGACCTCACAATCCCAGTCCGGTACTACTGTGATCTACTAGACTAATTTCAGCGTATTTTCTTCCAGCACTTATAACCCGTAATCTCGTTTCAAAATAATCAAAATAACGTTCAATAACATATTTATACTATCGACCACATTTTAGCGAAGTCAACCCAAAATTTCGAAGTCAACTAAACTATAACATCACTTTCTACCCCAAATATCGATCATTATCGATTCTATATATTATAATTTGAGTCACAGACAATAATTACATTCAATAACTTTCGTAAAAACCGAAGTCAACCCAAATTTTCCAAAAGTAAAGCGCCCTAAAAGCATCAAATTCCACCTCAAACCGATATTTCAACTCAATAATAACTAATTTACAACCCAAGAATCAATTGGAGCAATAAAATTCAAATACCAAAAAAGTCAACAAAGATCAAAGTTGGGAGATTTCACAAAATACTCAAAAATATCACACATTTTTTACCTTAAAGCAGAGGATGATGAGGAGAAACTCTCTAAGAAAATTTTAGGCTCAGCTTGAGGATTGAGGGAGAAAATTGAAGAAAAATCGAAAAATAAAATAAAGGGGGGGACGATCGGGAACACCGGCGGGGAAGAAAAAGAAAGAAATGGGTTTGGGGTTTGGGCTTATTGGATAGTTAAGAAGTGGGTTGCCCAATAGCTAATCGGTGTAAAGCCGAGCAACTTTGAGGTGTCATAACTGGTTTTAATTTATGCAAACAAGCTAGCTTAGAACTTTAACATTAACGTACATAAAATATTAAGTGGGTTTCCAAATTTTACCTACATAAATTCAATAATCTCACATTTTAATTTATTAATTAATGAGTCGTTACGGTTTTTACACTAATATAGTTAGAGTAAGTCTTTCTGAAAGTAGAGAATATGTTGCTTAGAAGCGAGAGTTGAGCGCAGGAAACATTGTGGGCAGGTCGAGATCTTACTTAGGGTATTGGTATGTTACTCGAGGGAAGTAGGATGCTAAATTAATAATTCATATTTTTTTCATTTTATTTTGGTTTTTCAATTATTAACTCTTGTAGAAACTTCAATAAATTAATACTTGATTATTTAAAGCTATCCCAGATAATATTTTGGGCGAGGTAAGACTCGAGGATAGGGTGCTAATAAATTAATAAGTCGATTTAAATATAGGTAAATGCATCTATTTTACTAATATGCAAAATATAGAAACAAAAAATAAAATGTAATAACAATACTCAGTGAATTCATAAAATACAAATACTATCTGGTAATTTTTAAGCTAAGCTCAAATGCTTAAATGCCATTACAGATACTTTACACTAAAGAGTAATTTAGTCCTAAATTGCTTAATGTTCATCCATATGGATTTGTATTATCTTAAAATCCGTCTACATTTAGATGATCATATAGAAAGAATTTATTGTTCATTTTTACTTGATCATTTATTTTTGTCACAATATTTTCTGATTGAGCTTTTAGGTCTTTAACGTCGATTGGTTTTGTCTCTACAATTCTTTAACATCATTGATTTATATTTTTTACTATAAATGAAAATAGTAAAATTAATTATCTTTCTTAATAAAATCTTTGGTATATGATCAGTAAATAGGGAAGGAGAGCGTTAATTGGACTATAATGTTCACTACCTCAATTGAAAAAATTATTTCTGAAATACCCATCATGTTCAATATTTATTATATAATTTATCCAATATATATAATACCAAATTTATAAAATGTTTTTCATTATCTCAATAATTTCTCAAAAATTGCAAATGGGTTTTGAGAGAACTTTGAAGAGGAGAGGCTGAGGCACTAAGAAATGGTTGACAATTGAGGTAATGGTTGCCAAAAAAAAAAGAGAAGAGGCCGAAATTTTATGATGAGAAATTGAAAATTGGAGAGTTTCTTATTGTGAGCTTTTATTTAGTTGGAGTGTTGTAAAAAGCAAAAAAAAAAAATGCATCTCTTCATAGAGTCGTGCATCACTCCCTGAGACCTTATTCATCATGGTGAAACCTCTCTTTAAATTTTAGGTGTTCGTATGTATCACATGAGCATCGTATAAAATCATTTCTTGTATCACATCATGCATTATGCATTGCATAATAATTAAGTAAAAATTTAAAAATTGGTTGTAAATTGAATATTTCACAATAAATTAATAAAATATTAATTAATAATGTAATGGTATTTAATATGTTGATTGATCGTCAATCTTTTGATAATATAATAACGATGTCGTCGATCCCATATTTATTTATCCAATTAATGAGCCTCATCAATGATTTTTAATTTAAGTACCAAATAGGTCATCATTGCGTCTTTTATGTTATCACTTTAAGTTAACTTTTATGGCAAAGGATCCTTGTCGGCTAACTGTAGAGTGCGTATTGGGTAGATACCATTTGGCGTAATAGCTATGGCCCAATGTCGATCGAGTAAATTACACTAAAATTTCCATCCAAAGAAAAGTGTTGGTAGGGGAGATAATTCACGACGCTACTGTCATATTTCCCTTTGTCATGGCTTTCCCATTATCGCTACGGATATTACCACTTTAAAGCTTGAATTTTATATTGATTATTAATTCGGTCTCTTAATATAAAATCATATCTTAACTACTAAGTCATACCGTATTTACACGTCAATATTGTTAATTAATTCGTAACAAATAAAAGATAATTTACTTTTTCATTTGAAACTATTGTCTACCTGCTCTTTAAAAACACATTTTTTCGTTTAGAAAAACACATGGTGTTCTTAAATAAATAAATTAAAAGATGTATTTAGTGTTGTTTTTGTTTTGGTTTAAAGTTTAACCCAATGAAGAGTGCTATTAATTTTTCTATATAAGATATTATGTTTTTCAAACTCAAATTTGTTCCCTGTTTACTAATTTTCGACAACCGAATCAAAATTCAAAACACAAAAAATATGTGTTCATACGCATCCATAGACGATAATATATTTCTTATTTCTAGTCAATTACTTCAAATTATCTTCCAACATTTTTTATTACAACTTCGAGGCGTGCGATCTTGCGATATACGTCGATTTATCAGATATTTGATATATTTTTATGTTTAATTTGAAATCATTATATTAAGCAGTGTAAAAAATTATACTCTTTTCGGCTTGAATCATTTATTACACTCTTTTCAATTTTTAATTTATATTTATATTTTTGAAGGATACTTTATTACAAATAACCATTTAATATAATATAAAAAGTACAATAAAATACAATGTCCGTAAAAGAGATATTATAGGCGAGATATCGTAGAGATACAAATATTAGTTCAATAATTTGACATGCTTGACTAAACATATTGGCGAATTGATCATCAATATTGTATCGTGAATTATTTGTTTTATGTCGATTAAATTGGTATGATTTAAAAGTATAATTTAAATTTTGTGGATCACGATATGTAAAATTTATATCTACATGGAATTAAATAATAATATTAATAATAATAATAATAATTCTACTAAAATGTATGATTATTTAAGCTAATACCTATTATAATAAGGGTAAAAGCATGAGAAATGATAAATACATGTTTCGCAATGTGTCCTCGTATGATCAAAACATGTTTGAAAGGGTTCGTATGATCGAGCATGTTTAAAGAAGTGGCCTGGTATTGCCAGTTAAATCATGAAGTCGCCCAGATTAAGAATACGTCGCTTGACATGCACATGACAATTTTGGAGTAAAATAGTCGGAACAAAATATTTAAAAACGAAAACAAAAGTCTTTTTGAACCAAATCCCAAGTCTTTTAAATAAAAGGCTCATGTTCTTTTTCCAAGAGATTAAATCAGAACTGACATGATCCTTCACCGTAGAATCCAATCCAAGAAACTCATAATTGTGAGTAATTGAGGGTATATGTTTGATCTGGGTTTTTTTGTTTTAATTTGTTCAATATTTAGTACTCCGTATAATAAAGGCAACGAACCAGTTGACTCAATCATTCCCAAATAAGATATTGTATTAAAAAAGGCAATTCAAATTGGGGTTTCTTTCATATATTACCCTCGATCGATCTCCGTATCTATATTCAAATTGGACCTTTCTTCTTTTGATAAGGTTGGCCATTTTGTGAATTTCACTTTGTGTTTTCTGTAATTGGTGGTGGAAATAAATTGACGTTTATGGGGTGGGGGGTGTGGGAGAGGGGAGTTGAAGGTTTTGGGAGTTGGGTGGGTTATTTTGTTCCTCTTTGTTTTACCCCAAGCGATGTCATGTGCATGTTACGTGGCAGGTTAACAATGAGCAACGGTCGATTTAACGGAGTAGCAATGCTTTTCGTAAAAGCGTATTATTATTTAGTGCTAATTATTAAAGATTAAAATAACGTATAATGAGAAAATCGTATTGTTGTGAAAGGAGTAATAAATTAATAATATAATATATATATATATGAGGCAATATTTTTGTGAATTGAATCATGAAAGTTATACATCTGAAAATTGAGTAAAAATAATTGTGTTATTGATGCATACATTTGAATCATTAAATAATATTGAAGCTGATAAATAAACAAGAAAGTTAATTAAAAAAGTAGGATCTTGCGATAATGATAAAGTATATATATGCCAAATGTATATGATGTATATGTCCTTGGCAAGTAAGTATGTGTTGATGATTCCCTTCCAATTGATAATCTTACGTATATGCAGTATAAAGTATGATGAATACTTAATACTACCTCCGTTTTTTTATTTAAAGTTTTTGTATATCGAGGTGAAACTTTGATCATTAATTACTAATTACTTATTATTTTAATAAATATACAAAAATTATATTATTGGAGGGAGTAATAATTAATTCTTATTAAAACTTCATAACTTTTAGATTTTTAGATAAAAGGTAATTTAGTAATTAATAATGTGAAAAGGAAAAAGCAATCATATTCGCGATTTATATATAATGAGATATTTATAAAATAATGAGCAGCTACTCTCTCCCAGTAGAATAGTGAGAGTTGTCTTCTAATTTCAAAGATATTTGTCAAAATAAATGCTCCCTATAACATATAAGTGGTACAACAATGAGTTGTCGATCTATTAAATTATGATATTTTTTTTACTGAAATGATATGATTGTATTAAAAAAAGACAAGTTGTAATACAAAGTGTAAAAATAAAAACAGTTTAAATATCGTGTTAAGGGCTGCTTAGTAAGCCAAAAGGAGGTGTTATGATCGGCTCCGGCCGCCAGGCTTGGCCTCGTGATCTGGCGGCAGCCCTTGATGAGCCCGTTGATCGTCCCGAGCCCCGAAATTTTACCTCCAATAACACGCTAAGTGAATATCTACAACGGGAACTTCCACTTCATAGTAATCGATCGTCCACTCTGTCATGTGTCAATTCTTTTGAGTCGCTTTCTATCTCGATTGCTCTGTATCCTCGACCAGAAGCAAAATGAAGTCCTTCATCGATAGCCAATGCTTCTGTAACAAGGGCACTAGACACCCATTGAAATCTATTTGAAGCACGCTCCCTTAAACTCTCCTCTACTATCCCGACAAACTACCCCCAACGCCCCATGAATGTTGGTTCTTTTACCACCCTGCATCACAATTTGTCCTTGTTTACCATGATATAAATATGATGATATCAGACTCTATCGGTGAAGCCAGATATATAATTCCCCAATTTCTCAATTAGTGTTTTTAAAACCCCTAACCACCTCAGTAATACAATTACCCAAATTTGATTGAATTAAAATTAATTTTGATAATTGAGACTCAAATTTGATAATCTTTATGAAATTTGCTAATTTTCATATGAAATTTTCTAATATTTTTATGAAATTGGGACCAAAAACGAATCGGAACCGGGTTAGACAGTGGTCGAACCAATTTAGGTTTGACATTTGAATGCTTGTGGAATAAGTTTGGTCTAGTTTGTGCTCAAATCCAAACCCGAACCAATCGTACACCCCATGAAATATGATCTAATTAAATTTTGTATAAAGAGCGGATAATTTGATAGGAAAATATAAAGAATTTGAGGAGGGATGAGCAAACAAATTTTTTTAGAAAAGGATAATTTTAGAAAAATATTAAATAGACTTATATTGTTCCTCCGATCAGGTGATTAGTCCTAAAACTTGACCACATCCGATACTAATAGTATCCCGTATATGCAACCGTATGGGTGACCAAGTTGGTGAAGTAGGCAGACTTATGACAAAAGGTCATGAGTTCACCACCCGTACGATACTTTCTTGAGTGGAGCGCGACGCACGGACTTATGCCGTGTGGTTTACCTACGATTTGGTTCTATTTATCGCTCGGTCAGAAGTCTATCAGTGTGCACTTTCGATAAATAGCGGTTGCGAGGTCCCATTGGAATTATGAGACAATCGATCTCATACAATGTCCGTTGAAAAAGTTGAGTGTACAACCGATTTGTTCATTCATAATATATATAAGTTCAATATATATTAATTGTTAGACAATTAGTATTTAGGATTTAATGGAATTGACATTAGGGAGTTCACGAAAACTGCGAGATAAAATTTCGTAATCTATATATTAATTCAATAAGATGGAGTTAATATTGTTTAATATATTCTTGTGTCAATCAGTTCTAGAGGTCACCATATGACAGGTAAAGCAGATTATATTAATATTGTATTATAAGCTTAAAGTGCAAGTGGAGCAACGAAAGGAAATACTGGGGCAAAATCAAAATCCAGACTTGTTTAGTTGGTTGGGCGGTAGAGAGGATGAGTGAGTTGGGAGATTTTATCTCCTTGAATCTCCCTAAGTGTGTTCTTTTTATTTAAATTGGGTTAAACCTGAATTCATTAATGCTAATGCTCGTATTTTTGGTTTAAGAAATCAAACCACTCTCCTCTCTCCTCCCAAATAGTCATTCCCCGAAAAGAATTGTTTCTTTTCATATTTTGTTCGAGTTTCTAATTTAATGGTTACAGTAAAATAATATGCGGAAGAGTTCGTCAATTTGCTAGTATGGATACTCTTGAGATACTCTACATTAAATATTGTGGCGATAGTTTTCCTTGTTAATTTATTGAAGAAAAGAGTACGCTCTTGTAGTTAAATGCGTTTATTATTTTTGTCTGATAGTAGCGTCACGAGATCGTATATGATAGTTTAGAATTGTTTATATACGTTAAAAATCCCAATAGTCCCTATTACAAAAATGTCGCATATACACAAGTCGAGTTTCTACTTAGGAGCTTACACTAATTTTGTAAGCAATAAGCAAATGTAATGATCATTGGATTATTTTTTAAGTGACTAATGGTAATGATAAAACATAAATCATGCGTCTTTAATTTTATATCTTTAAAACTAATTTGACATTCCACATAAGCAAATTCAGTTATTTTCAGTTTAAATATAATAGTTAATGTGTGTGAATGTTGGTTACTGTAATAAGTTGGTGGGGTGAAAGTGTGAGGGAAAGTGGGTGGGCGTTTTTTTATGTGTTTGTTATTTATTTTTCAATTATTTTTTGATGCATTAATAATAAGAGGACAATTTTATTAATATATCCTTTGTAAGCTTTCTGCTTATATTTATTTGTAAGTACATAAATGGGTCTCACACAGGTCGCTGTCTATCGATAGATTATTGGATTTTGGTATTGATGCTATATATACTTGCACTCTCCAAAAACTGTATTCTCTATTCCTAAATAATAGAGAGTCATTTATATTCTCGTAAAGTTTAAGATAAATTTAAATTGGCCATGTTATTGATTCAGCCCAATTTATATGCTAGTTTTGTCAAAAAATAAAACCTAAAATGGGATTTTTAAATTTGAAAAATAAGACTAACAAATAAGGATAGAGGGAGTAGATATTATATGCACTTAGGCTCTCCAGTCCCCAGTCATACTCCCAAATTTCTACTTCATATAAGGTGGAGAGATGAGCATTAAGCTTTTTCTAAGGTGGTAGAGGCAATAATTATGCACTACAACAACCAAGTGAACTTAAATTTTTAGTTGCACGTGTAAATTCGGGTTTGGATGTATGATTGGATTTTGTTTAACATGCTTAAACATATTTTGGTGGGTATTTTATACGCTCGGTAACTCGGTTTAAAATATAAACCACGAATAATTTATATATGATTAGTGCATATTTATCATATATTTTAAGAATTTATTTGTGCTTAAATTGATATATTTGATGAGCTTTTATTGTTTAATTGATAAATATATAATGTTTATTTATATTTTGATTTTATAGAAATATCGGATGAAATACGCGAGTTTTCTGACAAATTAAAAAAAACGAGAATCAATTAACATAAGATGGGTTTGAACCCATTTTAAAATAGATCAATTGACCTAAGCTTATACAGAGTGCAACCTCTGTTCTACACTAAGTGGCCGAAAGGCCAAGCACATGCAGAAAAAGATTGCGGGCAACATCTTACTAATGCATGGTGGAATTCGATCACTTCATGATTTCTGACAGGTTTTATATTGCACTCTTTTAATTATGTTTTTAATTAAGGTTTACTTTAAAATTGTTGAAGATTTGATGTAATCATATTTTTAAAGTTTATATTTATTTATTTTTATTTTTAGTTATACTAATTCTTGTATTATTCATTGTGTGTAATAATTTTACCTTAGTATTATTATTAAGCCACGAACCGTAAAATAATTGTTTATAACTCTAGACTCATATACAACTCTAGAGATGTTTATAACTAATTATATTTGTTATACATCGATCTAAAAAACTATAAAAACACATGTAATTTTTAATTATTTGAATTACTTTAAAGTTAAAAGTCTTAATGAATAGAGTATTATAGATGACAAAAATATGGTAGGTAAATATCGCAAAATAACAAGAATATGACATTTTAATTAATTTTTTGATATCGTTGTATAAAAAATTTGAGATTAGTATACTCATTTCAATTCAAAATTATTGATATTTTTGCATATCGAGGTGACTACTTAATCATAAATTATTCTTACTATTTTTTCACAAATTATAAAAATTATATTATGAAATATTTTTAGAGACAATCTAGTTAAATAAATTTATATTTATTAGAATAATAAACAATTAGTAATTGATTATCCATAGGGGTACTGACAAAATACAAATCCAGCGAACCGAACCGGCGGGCGGGCAGAAAATAACCGAAATTGGAGGAACCGATTGGAACCGAACCGATTTAGGTTCGAAAAATACAAAACCGAAAATATTTCGGTTCGGGTTTCCCCGAGAACCGATCGGTTCGGGAACCGAACCGAACCGATTGAATTTTTAATTAAAAAAAAATTAAAAATATTATATATATATCCGAAAATAACCGAGAACCGAACCGAAAATAACCGAAAAAGCAGGCAAGAAACAAAGCGAAAATAACCGAGAACGAATCGGAACGATTTAATCGGAACCGGCCGGAACGAACTGTTCGGTTCATCTGACTCCAACCAACGGTCGGTTCGGTTCGAAAATACTTGCAAAGCAGCCACGGCAGAAGCCCAGATGGAAGCCTGAGTGGCTTCTATATAGATTATGCAAAAGCTTGTCGATGTCATTTTTAATTGGAGGGAGTATAACACAATATGAAATCTAATAACTAACGCATAGTAATCTCCCTCTGTCCCAATTTAATTGATCATTATATAAAAATTTATTGTTTCATTATAATTGATCATTTACTTTATCAATGCAATTTTTTGCATTGGAGTTAATATTTTGTTTCCTAATATTCTTATTTTTATTGATTAATATTTTTTTCTCTCCTTAAAAATAGCAACACCAATTATTATTTTAATAACATATTTGTTAATTAAATGGTTAATTAAATTGATACGAACAAAATATGATTTTAGTGTCCTTTCATGTTCTTTTTAGTATTTGCATGTTCATGTTTTGGACAATTTTATTTAATTCCTTGCCGAATGAAAGATATGTCAAAGTAAGCATCTTATTACACGTAGCCAAAAAGACCCAATGAAACTAGTATATAAACATATTAAACGTGCATCATAGTCATTTTGCATTTAAAACGATTCCCTTCCACCTCTAAAGTTACTTTATTATTCAAAATTGATTCAAAATTAAAGTTATGTATATTAATTAAAATAATATTTTACATAATTGTAAGTACTTTTTGTTTTGAAATATTTTTTATTTTAAGCATAAAAATTGTATTCCTACCATTCCGATGTCGTTTTCTTTTTTTCTTTATGAAATTATCGGCCGTACGATAGTTTGAATAATTGTCATTTCACATTCGAAATGTACCTTTTGACTATTTTTATTTTCATAATCATATCTGAATGGCTAAAACAAAAATAAAAAAACGAGAATGAGTATTAAATTTTTCTTTCGTCGAATGCTTAATTTAAGTGATGTTAACAAAAATTTACTCTTTTTTATTATGAAGTGATAGTTTCGTTTCACCGTCTGACGTTTTGCGTTGAAGTTTGTATTATGCCGTAATATTAACTACATTGGTTGTCTCTTTATCTCTTCTTAAAAATTTATACAATCAATAATTTTTTAATAAAATATTTTTTTTCTAAACGATCAAATAAATTGAGACTGAGTTAATATTAATTGATACTGTCATGTTTTAATGATTAAAGGTAGTTCTCATTCATGCAATCAATCACCTTTTTAACGTGGATTTCCTCGACTTTTGACATTATGACCATTGATATAGCATTATTCTTATGATCTATACGCGTTTTGTAATAATTACATACTCATATAATCAAAGTACACAGAACCCTTTTGATATATATAAATAAAGATAAAGTGTTGGATATCACATAGATATATACATTATATATTATTGAGATAGAAACATAAAACATTGAGAACTAATAATCAAGAATGGCTACTCTCAAAGTCCCTTCATCAATTCCTTCACCAGATGAAGATGCTGCCCAGCTAAGGAAAGCATTTTCAGGTTCCACTTTTATGATTTATTCATAATTTTGAGTTAATGAAATATGGATTAATTTGTTATATGATCTGCTGAATTTGTTGTTGATGAATTGAAGTCCAGATATGTGTGTGTGTGTAATGATATGATCAATGTGTGATATGATTGATTTTTGCTTTGTTATCTTCTTGATCATAAATAAATACAAAGTATTAGCAATGACATAGAATTATACAATATTGAGATAGATTTAACAAAGATCAAGGAATAATCAAGAAAGGGTACCCTTAAAGTTCCTTCATAAGCTCCTCCACTAGATTAAGATGCTGCCCAGCTTAGGAAAGCGTTTAAAGGTTCCATTTTTATGATTCCCAGACAACATTTTAAAAAAATCGATCTTTGTTTTACACCAAGACCTCGTCATTCCTAGATTTGTAGACAATGTTGATGTCTCTTGATGTCAATTGATTAGTAATTTGATCAGTTGATTTTTTAGTTGATGATGATATGATCAAAGGATTGATATCATCCTGCATTGTTATCTTCTTTAGATGATGCTTTTGTTTTGAATTTGATTGATTTCATTTTTTTTTCTTTTCACTTTCTGAGTATGGATTGAGAAAACAGTTCATAATCTAGAGTATGGTGTAGTTCTTGTTGTCAAAGAAATGAGGGATCTTCACGAATCATAATTATATAAGATGGTTTTAGTTCCAATTCTTTATCAGATTTTGTTATTTTCTTTCTGCAATTTATCCATTAGAAATGTTGGTTATATGAATGACTCATCTCATTTTGTTTGTTGCATTCGAATATTTCTGGGATATCAACATCTATCATATTTTGGTCAATTAATGATGCAAACAAGGCATATGATATCTCCATAGTTATGTTGGTTTTGCTCATACTGATCTCCTTAGCTTCGATCCTGATTTGGCTTGTGAAGAACACGGTGTTGACCTGTGGGAGGGAGAAGTAGATTGCATATTGGTTTTAAAATCACATTTCTAATTTTTTAATTGAACAATTTTCTTAAATGAATGGACCTGTGAATCTTTCATGAACATGAAGATTGATTTCAAAATTTACTTCACCTTTTTAATTGAGATAGCCATTTTATTTGTTGACTGGAGTTTCATTTAAATTATTTAGCCTTGTGTTACTGTGAGTGGTGGTACACTTACACCTTTCTTGACTTTAGTTATAATATAGTTCGGTTCCTTCTTGACTTTAATTATAATATAGTTCGGTTTCTTTTTTACTTTAATTGTAATATAGTTCGGTTTGAGTTTTAATGATTAATTGCTTCACAGGATGGGGAACAAACGAGGATCTGATCATTGAGATCTTAGCTCACAGAAATGCAGCTCAGCGTAAGTTGATCCGGGACGCCTATGGTGCAGGTTATGGTGAGGATCTTCTGAAAGACTTGGATGCAGAGCTATCAAGTGATTTTCAGGTATTTTGCTGTCTATCTCCATATTGTTAATGCATTGTAAACTAAACTCTTGATAAAGCATTGAAGTATGTAGTCAAATGTAGTTCTTAATTTTTCCTGTAATTCCATATAGCGTGCCGTTCTGCTATTTACTCTTGAGCCTGCTGAGCGTGATGCATATCTAGTTAATGAAGCGACTAAGCGTTTGACTGCAAGCAATGTGGTCATCATGGAAATCGCTTGTAGCAGGTCTTCAAGTGATCTCTTCAAGGTCAGGCAAACTTACCATGCTCGTTACAAGAAGTCCCTTGAAGAAGATGTTGCTTATCATACATCTGGAGATATCCGTAAGGTACATAATCAAACATGCCATGTTGTATAAGTTATATCTGCCATCATTTCCAGGATATGATATGATCACGTCTTTCTGCTTCTAATCTAGCTCATGTCAATCTCTAGATATTTGATTATCTTAAGTCTCATATTATAGCTAATGATGATAAGCGAATGGATGGCAGTGATGGCACTCTTCCATGCCTGACGAACATGGGAGCTTCAATACTTTGATTCTTCTAATGTTGACTTTATTTATCAAAACAGCTTTTGGTTTCTCTTGTGACTGCCTTTCGCTATGAAGGAGACGAGGTTAACATGACATTGGCACGATCAGAGGCTAAAATACTGCATGACAAAATCTCCGAGAAATCCTACTGTGATGAAGAACTTATCAGGATTCTCTCTACGAGGAGTAAGGCTCAGATTAATGCAACTCTCAATCACTACAACGATCATTTTGGCAATGCTATCAACAAGGTATCAACAAATTTTAGTCAGTGTACAATTATGTACTCCGTATTACTTATGGAGCAACTAGCTCAAGTCCTCTGTTAATACCTAAAATTGTTGATTGTATTCGGACAAATGGTTTGATGAATGCAGGACCTCAAAACTGATCCTAATGATGAGTTCCTCACCTTATTGAGGGCGGCAATCAAGTGCTTGACATATCCTGAGAAATACTTCCAGAAGGTGTTGAGAATGGGCATCAACAAGCTAGGTACAGATGAGTGGGCTCTTACAAGAGTTGTCACAACTCGAGCTGAGGTTGACATGCAGCGGATCGCGGAAGAGTACCAGAAAAGGAACAGTATCCCACTGGGGAAGGCAATAGCTAAAGACACATCAGGGGATTCGAGAAAATGCTTACCTTTGACTGGATTAAGGCGGTAAATACTGAACAGCCTTTGCAAAAAATGCAGCATGAAATCTGCACCATGGCTTTCAACTCTCTATTTTGTGTGTAATTTTGTTTGGCAGCTATGCAAGCCTGAACTTATGCTTGTTCTTATTTGATTTGGGACTTTTTTATATCTTGTGTTATCTTATTTTCATATGATCTTTTCACTCTTCCATATAGCTGAAAAATAATACATGCAACAAGAATGACCCCATTGATATTCTAGAATTGATTTATACTATACCACCAATATTTATTCTACCTCTATTATACGACTTTCAAACTACTATCGGATTCTCTAATACTATTTTGGTCAATCTCGAATGATCTTTCCTTTAAAAAGTCTATGAAAGCCGCTTCTCCTTCTTTGATCCGTTGGAAGGTGCTCCGTGATATAGAGCCTGAAGGCCTGTCCCGGACTCGATCGTCGAAGACTGAAATGGTGCCACACTTCCGACGAAGATTCTGTGATTGCCGATCAGACTGTAGTAATAAATTGCAGCTTAAAGGATAAAAGTACTATTAGTGAGATAGTTAGATAAGTACAAGAGAGTAATAATACAAATTTATTCCTTAATCAAGTACACTTGTCAACATCTCTGTCTTACGAAGCCTTAGCTCCCATTGTGCACAACCTCTTCTGCCAAATTCAAACCGTATATATATCACTGGTGAATTCCTGATATGAGTAAATAATATTTTCCTCACCCTCTTATCCTAATTCTCCTAAAACCAATACCTTATATCCATAGTGCATTATTTTAAATGTAGCTGTTGTTGATTAGTCCTCAACAATCTTAAAGTTCTTCTTGTGAATTAGACTAATGAAAATAAGACGTATCTTGATAATATATTTAATATCAATCAAATCATATCAGATGTTAGATCGGGGTTATCAAGTATCGTCAGGTTAGTTCCTCACCGATGCTCTAGAACATGCCATCGAAGAGGACATCTGCATTATTAGTCGATACGCTAATTAATTTTATCAATTATTCCTTCTCATTTTGTAAATTTTGTCATCATTCAACAAGAATGTAAATCAAGTTCAAACTGACACGGAACCAATTTCTTAGTTAGGATTAAAGCTCGGCCTGATCTAGGGACTCGTGTTGTCCTTTAAACTTAATCACCTTAGTGAGCATCATTTAGTGAGCATCATTAGTTTTGGTCTTTTATCTTATTATTATTATTATTATTATATTACCTAAAAAACTAATATAATATTCATAAAACGTGGAGACTTTTTTATGAAATTAAAAAAATGCATTGAAAATAGTATCGCTTTCATGGTTATCGCGAGTTCTATGAGGGACCACTACTGATCTACCCTCTCTATATGATTTAGCAACGAGATGACTGTACTGTCCTATCCCGCTCTCGAGCTAACTGCTCTGCAACTCGCCTTTGAATTTCAGCCTCAATATCCGCTGGGTAAGGAGGACGTGGTTGTTCATTAGGCGGGTTGTTTTGTTGTGAATCATGAACGGAGACATTGGTGTTATTCATGTTTATTTTCTTCAACTTTTTCAGATCGTAAGTTACCTGAGCAATCAGAATCACATAAACCGCGACTACAATTGTCAATGCGTCACTTTACTTGACGACCACCAATCGACTACGTATAACCTGGGCCCACAATCTTGGTCAATTCATTGACATGGTTCTTCCTGAATCACCGGTAATCATCCTCTCCTCGATTCGCCAATGTTGCCCGTGGTTATAGTGATCCTACGTCTAGTAAATGCAGATTTCAATTGTGCTTTATAAAAAGATACTAATATTTATGATTTATGTACAAAGATGCTGAAAACATGACAGACAACTCTCCACGCGACGCATCACTTGTCTTATCTTTTCATCCTAACTTCACAGTTCCTTATCCATTCGTGTTCTCAAAGAATTTAACATACTCATTCAAAACTATATATATCACTAAGTGACTATAATTTGTTAATTATGACAATTGAAATAAATTGGAAGATCTTTATAACATAGAGATATTTATTATAACATTATGTATTGGCAGTATTGCTTCAATATGGGACAACATTAATATGTGAACTGGTAGTCAAATTGTAGTTGGAAAAGGGGAGAGAATCCACCTACTCAACGAGGAAATAGAAGTACAGGTTCCTTTCTTCATAATTTCCTAATAATGTTTAGTTGATAATGAGAGTATTATCAGTTTAATATAGTACTCAGAATTAAATTGCTATTTCGTTGGAAATGTGACAACTCTACCAGGTAGATATGAATTGACTGACGATTGCCTACATCAACAACAATCAATGTATTATTGGAAAGAAAATACAGTAATATTATGACAGATGCCAGATTTATATTATCCCAATAATGATATGTTCCATAATATATGGATCATTAATATACACCCTTCATAAGATCAATGTCGTATGATTTTAGTCCGGCATAATGCCATGAATAGTACAAGTTATTTAAATGGTATGGATTCAGGGTAAGTGAATCATGTTTAGTATAATTCGTCCTAATATATATCCAAATCTCTGCAATATACTTTTGAAATATATTTCATTAATTTCAATTTGAATGTTGACCATACTAACTTTAAAATTTCTTACCTCAAGTTACTAATAAAATCCTATTCATATGCGACCCAATCATTTTAAGGACATGTTTTTAATTAACCTGATAAAAATACAAAACCATTATTACTATTTCATTCTTCTCATATAATAATAACATGAAAAATAAACCTGACAGGGATTCTTAGCTCATACTTATTGAGGGCTCCATCTCTAGAAAATCAACCATTATTTTAAGGTTCAAGATTGAATCGGATGGAGTTTGATAATGAAGTTCTTATTATATATAAGTCTCCCAATGCAACATAGAGAAATCCTAAAAATTCTAAACCTCTCAATCAAAATTTTAGTTTGTTAACATGATGAGTTGCTTTTAAATATTGAATTCAAATTATGTTATATATGGTATATAGTATTTAGTGAAAATAAAGAATGTATATATCAATGATGATAGTACTCTTGTATTATTGCATAATGTGGTCCAAAATTGCTTGAATTGGATAGCTTGGGGCAAGGAAGCCTGAATTCATAAAGATAGCTAAAACCGTAGAATTTGTGTTTCCTAACTAATCTTGTCCTTCTAATATCCATTGTTTATACATATACGTCACTTGTTTGACATTACATTTTGATGCCATAGTCAACTAACCACTCTATATATATATCTCTGTCAATCTCTCAGACAATTATGTATTAACAAACTTCAGAGCCCAATCCCTAATAAATAAATAATCAGTTTGCAGCTTGATGAAGAATGAAAGATTATTAGTAGCACTAACGTAATGGTTAAGGAAGAAGATAATTATGTTATGAAATGCCATAATTGAATATTGATAACATCCATGTGAGTACTTACATTTGCTTTTTGAGAGTCACAAATAATTTTTTTTTGTTCAATTCACATTTGAATCAAGTAAATTTGAACCATAATCTGCTGTCTTTTTCAGATGTCACCTACCTCTACGCCTCTACTATATAGAGTCACGCATATCATTATATATATTGAACCAAATTAAACGAAATTAAAATAGTTAAAATAATGTTAACCTATATGACCCAAATGATCAACAAATATAATGGCACATAGAGATGGAATTTTCAATTTGATCTCACAAAGTTTCGGGGTCATTGATCCCCAAAAAGGACATTAGTCCACAATTTTGACAAAAAAAAAAAGTTATAGTAAACAAATGCACGGATACATTATTAAGTTATTATGATCAGTGGCGGATTTATTATTGTTCACGATTTTATTTCTCATTAACGGTTCTTAATTAATTTAGGTATTAGTCACAAGACACAAGATTTATATATGAGCTAATGATTTGTATATTCTGAATTTTAATTATGACGGTTCATTTCTTTGTTATTTTTCATCAAATTTTACATTAAAACGGAAGAGATTATTATCAAATAATAGAGCGTAAAATATAGTGGCCCACATATAATACACAACAATTTTATTTATAATGTAAACCATTGACAACGTTTTGTAATATAAAGCTTACACCAAATCAATTCATTTTTTAATGCAATCATTCATCCATATAACATTGATTTTTTATTATTGGACACTACACATATCTTTTATTATATTAAACAAGAAATCGTTAATAAATAAATATTCAAGTTTTCTTGAATACTTTATATTTATTGTATTGGACTCACCTAGAGGTCCCTATATTTATTTTGTCCAAACTTAAAAAATGGTAAGATTCGACATAGAAAACATGAAGTATAATTGTCAATTTTTATTAGATCGTTAAAAAAATTACTATATACAATATTTCGAACCACCATTTCAAATGAGATACATCCGCCCCTGGTTTATGATGATATGATGGGAACACGATTGATATCCATTATATCTTTGGGATAAATTTTCTAAGCTCCCCTAAAAGCTAAATTAAAATACGGACTCAAATCACTAAAAATGAAAAAAAAATGTGCTTTTTCAACTCCACTATAATAAGTTGTCTTCCTGTAAAATTATCCATCCAATCTCTTTCTAATTTCTAAATTTATACTCTCCTTATTATGTTTTCAATAGTAAAGTAAATAATAAGAAAGTCAGTTAAAGATATATATAAAAAGCAATCCCTAAAATAAAAAAAAAATAACTATTTAGAGTATATTTTAAAAAAATTTAGGAAGCTTGAGTATGTATTATAACATTATTTTCACCTCTCTCCCAACCTAGATCAATTTATAGATTGCTCTACATGAGAATTGAAAAAACCATGGTATCATAAAAGAGATGCTTATATATATCTAGTTTGTCTTTTTGCTAATTTAAAGATCATGTGTTTGCTTAGAAGTTTTTTCCTATGGAAAAGTCTTTCCATCTATACTTACAATTATCGTTTAAATTGTAAAAATAATAGTGTTAACATTAGGGCACATATAGACATAAGCACCCGCTGATCTATAAGCTATAATAAGTTGAATACAACCTTATTAATTTGGTTGCATTATATTTTATTTTCGAGTTTTTGGTATGTGAATTAAGTATTTAACAACCAAAACTTGAATAGAAATATATATACTGTAATAAAAATGTTGTAATAAAAAGGAAAAGAGAATCGAAAACTTTACAATATTTTCATCATTTTTATTACAATATATTTCTATTCAAGTACATTCATAGGTGCATTATAAATTATATTACTGAAACTAGAATGTGTCCTCCCTAACCACCCCCTAACTTGCTATGACATCAAAAGTAATTACGACTCGATCGGCTAGCTGGTGGAGAAAACAATATAATCATTACAAAATATTCAACACAATTCAATGAAATATGAAATATAAGCTGGCATGCAATACACATACATATTCTTATATATATAATTAATAAACAATAATCAATATCACTAACATATATAAATCACTAACATATATAAAAATATGTATTATTCCATTTTTCACACTATTAATTACTAAATTACCTTTTTTATCTAAAACCTAAAAGTTAGGAGTTCTAATAGTGAATTAAATATTACTCCATCCATTTTTATTATTTCATCGTTGTATATCGCTTTTAATTTCACTATCAATTATTCTTAAACTATATGCTCAAAATTATAAGAAAAATAATATTATGAAACCACTTCAAAGACTTAATCTAATCATATAACTTTTATATTTATTAAAATAATAAGTAATTAATGATCAAAGTTTCACATTGATATATGAAAATATTAAATAAAAAAATGGAGGTAGTATTAAGTATTCATCATATTCTTTTATATTTGCACATACGTGAAGATTATCCGTCAGCGGAATCATCAACACATATGCATTTGCCTGAGGACGATACATTACATATATTTGACATACATATATTTATAATCACAAGATCCTAATTTCTTTGTAATTAACTTTGTTTATTTATCTCCAGTGCATGTTTAATGATTCAAAGGTATGTATTGAATAACACAATTATTTTTTCTCAACTTTACATGTACAACTTTCATGATTCAATCACAAGAATATGCCTTATATATTATATATTATTAATTTATTACTCATTTCAATAATATAATTTTCTCATCATATTATATCATTTCCAATCTTTAATAATTGGTGTGTTAGTTAAATAATAATATATTTTATGTAGAATAATAATAATAATAATAATAATTATTATTATTATTAAGTGTAGAATCACATATTATTATTATAATAGGTAATAGTTAAATAACTATATGCTTGAGTAGAACTATTATTATTATTATTATTTAATTACATGTCGATATGAATTTTATATATCGATTCACACAAATTTAATTTTATACTTTTTAAATCATACTAATTTAACATAGATAAAATTAAATAATTCGATTTATATTATATTGACATCAATCTGGCTAATATATTCGGGTCATATGACATCAAATCGTTATATATTAATATTTCCATCTCTATGACATCTCCGCTTGGTATAGTATATTCTATGATATCCTATTTTGGTTGTAATTTTTATATTATCTTTTAAAGAGCTTATTTGGGTGATCAAAATATCCTTCACAAAATAAAAATATTAATTAAAAAATTCAAAAAATAATTTTTGCCACGCTTAACGATTAATTAAACATAAAAATGTATCAAATATTTGAGAAATTTCTCCTTTACTAATGTACATATATAATAGTGTACTTAAATGCTCCAAAGAAGCAAAAAAAGAAATATACAAGTAAAATATAACGAACACAATCAAGGTATCAATACCTCTCACAAAAAAAAAAAATGGATAAAAAGAAAAATAGGAAAAAGGGTAGACACCAAACCTTTAACTTCTATTACAAACAAAATCCTATGAGATATCCGGAAAGAAAGAATCGTCCATGAAGAGTTCTGGTGGCCATACAATAGATTGATTATCTTGATTGAAGTTGCTGTTTCCCACAACATCTCCTGCATGATGACGATTGGCGGCCAACGGAGGGGGAGAGGATGTTGATAAACTAGGATGAAGCCATGGAGGGGGAGAATTTTCATTTGCAATATTGAAAGTGCAAACTTGATTATTATTGTTATTATTAGTTTTGCCATCTTTGTTCTCAAAAGACATTGGGTAGCTACAAGGTGTAGGTTGTTGCAAACCAGGCAAGTGAGAGAAAGGGATGGAATGATCATGCATAGCTTGTAAAAAGGAACCATCAAGAAAAGAATTAGAGGATTGGTTCAAAATCAGCTGATTTTCTTTCATTGATGATGAAGTTATTGAGTTGAGGAAATTGATAGTGTCAATATCAGGAGTAATTGTTGAATTTGGAAAAGTTGAAACCATTGAGAGTTGATCATGTGGTGGTGGTTGAAGAAGAAGATATTGTAAGTTTTCAATTTTGGCCATTTGATCATTTTGTAACCATGAGGGGCTATTATTATTGTTAAGGTTTTCAAGAAGATGTTTGAGATTTGCCAAAGCAATAAGATGAGGCAAACTGGAGAAAACATCGGTACGAGGTCGGTGTGTCATTGGATCAAAACCTAGTTGGATTAACTTCTTCTTCAAATTTGTGTTCCAATAATTCTTGATCTCATTATCAGTTCGTCCAGGCAAATGTGTTGCAATTGTGGACCACCTTCAATAAAAACAAAGAGAAAACAACTAACATTAATAATGCATACTATATTAAAAAACAAACACATACAATAGGTAATGTGCAATTTATTAATATTGGAGTTCTTATATCGTATATGTCCAAATATATAATGCATACTATATATACAATTATTTCCTTACGTGTGTATAACTAAAATGGAGCCTATTCTCACATAGGCAATTATTAGAATAATTATGGCAATTTATCATCAATAGCGTATTGCATCTTAAAAAGGCTTATTCGACACACTCTAATAAGAGATTTGAATTTTCAAGTTTCATAAAATTTGATTTTCAATGTTCATATCCTGATAAATATAAAATCTCAACTCAAACATAAGTCAAAGAAATCGGAAATAATCAGGAATATGTTAACTACTACTCCGTAAAAAGCTACACATACTTGTTGCCTAACATTGCATGGAGATTGAGAATTGTTTGTTCCTCTTCTGGAGAAAATTTCCCTCTCTTGATATCAGGTCTCAAGTAGTTAGTCCAACGGAGTCTACAACTTTTTCCACATCGATTCAAACCTGATAATAAAATCACAGGATGTTGAGAATTGGATCATACATATTGCACTACATACACAATAGAATATAATTTATGTTACGCTAGAAAAACCAGTCTGTTAAATTGATCTGAGACGAACGACATATAATTTACCTGCCAATTTTGGAAGGGCTCTCCAGCTTCCATGGCCATGTTTGTTAATATAGTCGATGAGTTTTTCATCTTCTTCAGGGGTCCAAGGACCCTTTTTCAAACCACTTTCATCACAGCAAGGGGATCTTCCCATTTGAATAGTATTTAGAATTTAGATTGATGTGTCCACTGCCCAATAGTATCTTTGTTATTTGCAATTTGGCTGCTGCCTCCTTCCTCCCCACAATAAATCTCAAAGTTGGATGATATATATATATTCTCCATCTTTGTCCTGTTGTTGTATGCCAATGAGACAAAGGTAGCGTGGAGGTACTTAATTGTTGGAAAATAATCTACTTG
This sequence comes from Lithospermum erythrorhizon, assembly GCA_019722365.1. Taxonomy (NCBI): domain Eukaryota; kingdom Viridiplantae; phylum Streptophyta; class Magnoliopsida; order Boraginales; family Boraginaceae; genus Lithospermum; species Lithospermum erythrorhizon. The sequence goes on along the minus strand of JADFUC010001538.1, from coordinate 215,475 downwards.
AGAACTTGGAATGACACAAGTACCCTTGTATAACATAAACTTCAACAAATTATTACTGTATACGTTTTCCTGAGTGTATCAATCATTTTGAAAACATTATTCATTTCTCTAATGATTGATAATTCAACCTCTGTAAAACATACTTATTATGTATATGTTAGTTATTAGGCTAATTAGTCGTTTGTCCCAACTATATTTTCGCCAGCCTTTCACTATGCAATCTTTTGCAAGCCAGCTTTCCTCTACTTTATCTTTCGGCGCCAGTTTCTCAGATTTTCATCTTTTCTCGATCGCCTCATTCCATTTTTTTTCACATTTAAAATTCATTTTTTCTCCTAAAACTTAAAATGACTATTTTGTCACTAACACTCACTGTAAAGATAGTGACTAAAGATAAAAGTGACATATTTAAAATATTTTACATAATTACAATAAAACTCCACCACTTTCTTCTTTCGACATACTCTAATTCTACCCCCAACTTTCCGAACTTTCACCAACCACAAATTTCTTCTTTGACACACCCCAACCTACCCCCTACCACCACCTCTCCACTACCTGAATTTCTTCTTTTTGATTACTGAATAACACTCTCCCTCAACTTCGCATCGAGTTTTTTTCACTGCTGCTTCTTTGACACACACCCCACCCTACCTCGCTTCTACCACCAACCACAAATTTCTTGACACCCCACCCTCGCCTCTTTCATCGAACTCTCTCACCACCACAAATTTCCTTTGACATCGTGGTCACGAAGTTCTGGGGAAAAGCTTAGTGGGACAAGTTCAGTGAAGCGGCAGTGAAAGCACAAGATATTCATTTAAAAGTTTTATAGCGGGTATGTCAAAAAGAAATTTGGTCAAGAAACAAAAAGCAGTTTCCTCAAGGAGGCGGGCACAAAGTTAAGAAAGTGATGATTTTATTGTTATTATGTAAAAATATTTTAAACGTGTCCCCTATACTTTAAATTCCCCTTATACGTCAGCGCGTAATGTTAGGGGAAAATAGTTATTTAACTTTTAGCCGAAAAATAAATTTTAAATGTGAAAAACTGGGGAGCAAGGGCAACAGAAAGATTGAAAGATAAGACCCTAAAAGATAGAAAGATATGTACAGTTCTCGAAAAGATCCCATATTGTATAAGAAAAATAAAAATAAAAGTTCAGACAAACGAATTAATTAGCCTAGTTATTACAATACTAACCTCTCCTACCCATAATTATCAAAGACGGGCAATAAGGATAAAGGTACTAATACCATATATGGATGCAAAATACTACTATAAAATAACACTTCGAATGGCCACTTACTAGACGTCACATGCTTAAAAAAAATAACGCCTAAAAATTAACTTAGATTGTTCCCTGCATCTACACTTCCATATTAATATCTTAGAAGCGGCTTTTATTAAAAAAAGAGAAAAGCAACAATTACACACAGTATGCTACCTCTTCCACTGTCACCCACCCCTCACCCCCAAATATCACCTCACCCATCCCCACTCAACATACTCCCCACCACCGACCCCCTCTACTCCAACGCACTCCCACCACCAACCCCCTACCTCCCAACGTGATCCCCACCCAACTCTTGCACCCCAACATAATCCACCAACCCCAACCACCAACGAACGTACCAATCCTCCATACGCGGTCAACAATAACGACGCAGAAATTTCAAACAATGTCGGTCGCCATCGCCGTCGAAGTTTGGACCACTTCTCCTCTTGCGCCTACTTCCAAGTACAGGTAACCCTTTGTCCCAAAATTATTGTCCATTTTCATTTATCAAAATTAATTGACTATTTAATATAATTCAATTATGGGTTTTACTTGCTTATGCGTATGTTTCCATATTATAATTTAGTTATGGGTTTTATTATTTTTATGACTTTAATTTGTACTTGATTATGTGTATGTTTTCATATTTTTTCCTAATTTAATTATGGGTTTTATTATTTTTACGGTTTAGTTTGTATTTGGTTGTAATTAATTATGGAATTGTTTAATAATTTAATCATGGGTTTTATTGTTTTTACTATTTTCGTATTGTTTTTACGGTTTTATTATTTTTGATTTTTAGGTTATATGAACTAGTTATATTTTGTAAGTTTAGTGGATGTATTCAAGTGGGCTAAATTTATGTTCTCGCCCCAATGTTGATTTTAAGTGATAATTTTGTAGTTATTAAAGTTTTGAACTAGTTATATTTACGTGATATGGACATTGAAGCTGATGTCATGATATATTACAAAAGCATTTAAGATTTGGTGATCATTTCATCACGATACCATATAATATCAGTTAGTACATAATATTTTCGTGATAAATGTTTAAATAGATAATTCCATGTTAGTATAAATGTTTCCGATACTAATTAAGATTATCAAGCACGTATCATCAAAGTTGCTGCCATCAACACCAAGAATGAATACATATATTATTTGGACCCCTATTTAGTACATTACACCCATATGATCGAAATGATTTGGCAAAAATCATCAGTATTCATCTGACATAACAATAATATATATTAACTTATTTTATAACTTCTCCTTATGAATTTGTTTATTTTTAGTAAGCATGATTACCTATCGAGTCACAAAACAAAGTAGTTCAAGTCGAAAAGAAGTTGATCCGTAACTATCAAGTTATCAAAGCAGTATATTTGAACTTTCTAAAGAACGATCATTTGAATACTATTACATGCAAATTATAACTTGTTTCAATGATTCTATCTAGCGCCTAAAGCAAAGATCCGACAGCCTATCAAAGTGATTCTCTATTGCCTGCTTGCTTATTTTATGACATTTTAGAATCGCACTACCACTCTTTCTTTTAGTTGTAAGTCATTTTATATGTGGACGCTGATATACTAATAAAAAGTCAAAGCTATGAAAGTATATAATTTATTTTTAATTTTCAATATCTTCGTAAGCATTGTGATAGTTTCGCTGGATGATTAATTACTATGTTCAAAGCATTTCGACAAGGCTTATCTATACAATAGATACTTCAAGACCATTATGTGAGGCGAAGAGTTTCATTGGATATGTCACAATATAACTAGCTTCGGTATTTATGGTATGAAACTATTAGTTTGTTGATATCGTACATGTTTATGGGCTATATTTTGACTTGATATATACTGGGGATAAAATGTATGTTTAGTTACATTTTGACTTGATGTATATCGGGGATAAAATATAATGTTTATCTAGTTACATTTGATTTTATGGCGTTGTGATATGTTTTGATCGATATTTAACTTTGAATGAATGTATGTTTTGTGACATTAGTAGTAATTTTTAGGTATATAAATTAATATGGGGTGAAATAGCTAAAAAGTATAAAAAAGAAAAAGTATAAATGACTTCGATTTATGCTTAAAGCGATTTCGACGGCGCTAAAGCGACGCCTTAGTATTAGATGGTGTTCGCGCGAAGCCCGTTTGGCAGTTTTAATTTAGACATCAGTAATGCATATTGTGACATCTAAGCCGATTGAAATGACGCCCAAAGTTTTTTTCAGAAGAATAAAATCGTTATCTCAAAAAATAAAAATATATTAAGTAATATGGAATACATGATTATTATTGTTACTTTATTATTTAGAAAAGTTATTAGTTTGTAATTTTGTATGATGCAATAAATTACTCTATTGCAACAAGATGCATGGTGAGAGACATATAAATGGGGCATATGATCATGTTCAGTATATGGTCAAAGTATTCAATTAGTACACCAAACCAAACATACAAGATTTTTTCTTGTGAAGATTTTACAACAGGGTAGGTACGTCGGAGGAGACATATAATCGTTTATTAGACATTTAAAGCTTACATATGACACTCTCTTATCTAGGGAACTTATTAAGAAAATAGAATTATATAACAATACTTTATAAAAAAAGAATATAATATTCATACGAAAATACAACAACTGATTACAATAAAATTAAACTGCATTTTCGAACACGCCATAACGCTTCCTTAAACGTGATTCGACTCTTCCTCATGCTTAAGAACAATAGAGAGGTACGCTTTCCCAAGATAAAACTTACCCCATCGCCTTCACTAATTACCATGACCGATCGACGAACCGCCACGAAGCTCGAAAGATCACCGAACAAGTTAAAGAAAGTAGGACGAGCTCGCATTTTTACGTGAACTGCGCGCTTTCTTTCCGACGCCACAAGAAATTACGGACATTAACAGGCAAATTTCTCACTAACGCAATTCATGGCTAATCAAACGCTTTTTGCATTAAGGCGCGCTTAAACACACTTAATAGCAAATAAAATGTATGTAACAACCATTTCAATCAATGCCAAATCAAATTTGATTTCGCTGCAAACCGAGCTCGATCGACCTATTTCGTGTCCACAAGCCAAGACACGCATTCTGATTTACAACTTCGGTACCTCATTTTTCCTGATTACAAACCTCATGTCACACAGAGGAAGTTTTGGTATAGAATAGTAACACAAGTTACTGTTCACGACCAAATTTACTTACGAAATGAAGTTTCCACACTGCTCTTCTCACAAGTGGCATAAACTTATTTTTCCAACATTTTTCAAATTTCACATTTTTCCTTCGCACAACCTCATTAACATACAAATAAGATGTGAAATTTCGACTGTAATATCCAATATGTAACACTTCAAACAAACTATCATATAAGAGAAAGAATTCAATAATAGTTGTAAAAATGATAAACAAAGCTCAAACCGCTCCAACAGGTGGCAGCTGAGTGGTGGTCCGAGGAAAGTAATTTATGCACGCAAGGAGGTAGGGGCAGTCTTTCGTCATTGATTGCATGGGGTGAGGGGGATTTTCTAAAATCAATGATTTTGTTAGACGTAGTATTCATGCAGATGGGGTCCCTCATTACTAACATTATATGTATCTTCACATTCTTATTAACTACCTTCGTAATATTACATTCATTTCAACATTATTACCTTTTTCTAAGTTTATAACTTTTAATCATTAATTATATTTAAAATTATAATAAAATAATATTATAAAATATTTTAAAACTAATTCAATAATATTAATTTATATCTTTTGAGTTAGTAAATAAAAGTAATTTGCGGTCAAAGCCTCATCTAATCTAAACGTCAATTAATTTGAAATGGAAGGAGTAATACAAGACATAAACCATGCATTATAAATACTGGATATATATTTGAGAGATACTTGATGGTCTGACGGTAAGTATAGTAAATTCGCAATATCGTCACAAGAGCCAGAACATACATTACCTGGCTTAAACGCATTCAGCTATAATTTGCTTCCTTATTTTAACATTTAAGCGATTAGTTGTTTTAGATTTAAATATAATTTTTGGAGACGACCCCATTAAGTTCCTAATTTTGAAATGCATATTTCATTAAACAATGATTTTATCGTTGTATTTTGATTGTGTAATTAGTGTAATATTAGAAACTTACCTAGCCAAATCAAAATTATTTTAATCTCAAACTAAGCTTAATCACGGAAATGCTAGATATTAACGAGACGTTAAAATAGAAACAAAATCAGAACCGAACGTATATTTTCGCGACTATTTCCGCGCTAATGCTACAACTTATCGTAATTAAATGCATAACTTTACTACATTACTCTATATTTGGGATTGGTTTCAGATATATCAAATTCATTGAGAAAATATATATATACATCCCAAATGATTGTCCAAGCCATTTGATTTTCAATAGTCTAAATTAGAGTTAATGATCAATTTCAACTCCAGATAATGGTAAATTAGACTGTAAAAGCTACACTATTATTGAAGATTAGTCTCCAATCGTCGTGGATACGAAAATGGTCGGGGAAGGCCAGTGCCCCCTAGATTTTGGTAGGTGATATCTAATTTATGTATAAATTAAGTACCAATCAAAGATGTAGAGTAGATTGTGGAAAGTTATCCTTTTATTTGGCCAGCTTGGGTTCAAATCTAGCGAGCATTGTTTTTCCTTAGTGTTTTTGGTTGATTTAACATATTTTTAGTTTATTTTTTTCAAGTTGGCCGCCCCCTAATTTTACTTTAAAATTTTTTATTCCCTTTTATTTTCATCCTGGTTATATGCCTGGTCATCACAATAGAATGTACAATTATCAGAGCGTAATTTGAATTTGAATTTTGTGCATAACAAGTGTATATGATGTAGCCACAACCATTTCAACTATATATGACAATAGATCATCAGACCCACTCATATTTCTTATGAATAATAGTTGAATGCAAAGTAATGCATGCATGATGTCGAAGCACATTAGTTGAACTATATATTTTTCCTTCAAAGTAATTCGACGTACTCTAAGATTGATCGAGACATCCATGCATTGATGTGACCTCTATATATATATCATCTATAATAATAAGGGAGCTGGTTTGAGGAGGTTGGTGTAGCAACTCATTGATTTTACCATCTTAAGAACACTCAACAAGTTACATTTTTATCATTCATCTTAAGAAGCATCTTAATGGATTTATTTCGTCAAACTCTTAGTGTCCTTATTGTGTTACATTAGTGATTGTAATAATTTGTCTATTAATTTTCTAAAGGAATAGATAGATCGACATCTAGTTTATGAGTTGTCCCGTATGGTAGATAAATAAAACAACGAAGATTGGTGGGAATTGGAAGCACATGTGATAATTTAGAATTTGTACTACCAACTTCTGGTGACTTCTTGGTAGTGATCTTTATTTATTATTGTTTCATCCAGTGTTTATTCAATAAAATTGGTGATTTATGAGTAAAAATAAATTAAAAAGAATAATGTATAAGTTTGAATGAACTTTAATTTACAACTTATTACCAAGCGATTTGTTGATAAATTATAAGTCAGCTTCTCCCTATGTTATAAAATTTCAACAGAAAGAAATTATATACATGACAACTACCCTCTTCTCTACGCAATGTAAGCCGATTTCAGATAATATTCTCAGACAGTTTAAGTGTTGAGAATTGACAATTCTTTGGCCAGCTGATACACATCCTACGATGCATTCCTCAGATAAATTTTGAAGTTTAATACGAATATATATGTAGAATCATTAAATGACTATTTCATCAATTTTTTTGATAGACTATAATGCATTAACCCAATTTCACAGTACAATGTATAATTGGAGTACGACTTGAACGAGTTATATATAATGTTGTATGCGGCAAATAATACGGGATGGATAGAAAAATATATCTTTAATTTCTTTCTTATTCTAAGATTGGGATTGGATCCACTCATCCACATATACGTAAAGAGAATAATAATCTTCAAATTTGAACAAAATCCTCCATAATTGATAGTTTCTTCAAAAAGCCGATTAATAATCTTCTAATTTGAATAATAAAATCCTCCATAATTGATAGTTTCTTCAAAAAGTCGATGGAACTGAATATTTTCAATTACATGTAAAATAATTAAAGTACATCATAATGAGGAACGAAGCAAGGAAATAATTATAAGAGTACTACGCTTTAAATGTACCTGTAAGTATACTTAGAATGTTCGCTTCTGTACTTATAGAAAACTGCATGGCGATAATTAATGATGCCGACACAAGTATACCCAAAGAATAAAATACATGGTCCAATTCGTATACTCTATAAAATAGTACGGAGTAATTAACAATAACAAAGGGAATATCTTAATAAAATAGCTTATTTCAAACCTAATCTCCATCCAAAGTATCACATCATTGAGCCAAATTTATTCAAGGGGCCTAAATCGCTAAAAATTGTGTAGAAAGAAGCAAACCTTAATCGTTTCAAAATTCAAGCACTGCAAATCTCTCATTTTCAGATCAAGCTACGACGTTTCCATTTCCAAGAAAAGATACAAAATATGTGAAATTAATGTTAAACTGAACTATACAAACAAAACTTTGCAAATAAACAATAGAAAACCTATGAAAGTTAAGCACAAACGATTAAAAAACGGTGCAACAAATTGCAACTTAAAACTGTATGGAGTCAATAAAGCGATAAACGCCTTTAAAAAACATATTCGACCTCTTCGGTGCTAAGGACTTACTGCAGACGACGCCTCTGTGTGATAAACCACTCACGATCGGCTCTACTAGCACTATGAACCGACGACGAACCGCTATTTAGCTTGAGTATCACTAGCACTATGAACCAATGGAAAAGAGAGATGGGGCTCTCGGATTTTGTGAACTGTGTGTTTTCTTTTTGATTTCTTGTGTTTGTGGCTGATGGATCATTCGTGATGTTAGAAGCTGCTAAACAAAACGCTTTCTCAGATTAAGGTGCACAAACCCTTAATGAGTAAATAAAAACGTATATAACTGTCATTTGATTTGAATGCTAAATCAAATTTTCAAGTTTGAATGCAAACCGAACTTCGACCGGAAAGAACCCCTTTTCGAGTTGCATTCGTGTCCGCAGTCTCTTTACACACGCACTGCTTCACAATTTCTCGGTACCATTTATCCCGGATTGCACCTTCTACTGCGAGCCAGTAGACATTTAATTTTGCATGTGAAATAATCACATTACTAAGGCTTATTGGTGAGCCTTACTTATAAAGCGACTCTCCCACACCTTCATCCAACGTAGTACAACACAATTTTTCAAACTTACTATTTGATCCTATCTTCGTACATGCTCAATATTAATAATAAATGAAAGAATTTCAATTCACAACGCCTAATATTCTCTTTATATCCAACACAAAATACATTCTTTTTATACTTTTTAGCTTGTACAATTTTTACCTGTCCATACCTAGAACATAATCTTACTTGTTCTTAGAAACACTAAATAATTTCCATGGAAGTGTATTATTATTGCATGATAAAATTTTCTTTATTTGGATGGGAATGTATACTACATCATATGCAAATCATATGTATGATGAGCAGCTTGGAATTGGGGACCAGTAATAATAGTAGTACAATGTATACAATAATCTAGTTGGTTCACTTGGTTGTGATCAATAAATCATACAATAATATATTTTGGTTAACTATTATTGTTGCTCATAAACTAGTTATTAACTTATTATGACAACGAGTGGAAGCGAAGTGGTAATAATACGATGCATCAGTTTATAAAAAATCCACAAAAATATCTTAATTTGAATTTAAATTAATTATCATTTTTATTTTTAAAATGTTTTTTTATCATGAACAAATTTTCAATTATAATAAAAGAATACGTATAAATTAATAATAATTAAGATCGTCTATATATATTCGACTATCAAAATCAACTAAATCATGAAAGTACTTTGTACTTCCTATTATTCACTAGGCTAAAGCATGTACATTAGATCTCCTAAACGTTAAAATAAGGGCTGAAATCACTAAAAATAAAAAAATGGCGCTTTTTCAGCTTCCCTAAAATAAGTTGTCCCCATATAAAATTATTCACCCACCCTCTTCACCCCCTAAATTTATGCTCTCCCTCTTAATTTTTCAATAGTGAAGTGAATAATAGAGAACCTGCTAAGAATATACGTAAAAATCAAGGCCTAAAAAAAAAGGAATTTAGAGTGAATTTTAAATTTTTTTAGGGAACTTGATGTACATTTACATCGTTTTCTTCTACTTGTATATACCATCAATCGTATTTCTTGTAGTTAGATCATAGGTGAAAATTATATTTTCATGTTTAACAAAATATGAGAAATGATTCTTCTCATGAAAAGTAGCCTCTTAAATGTCTTGCGATCATTGTTAATAGTCAATAATTAATTAATTAATTAAGTTCAAAATATACGGAATATAATTAAATTAATTAAATAAAGACCGATCAAAAAATTATAAATGGCACACGGACACTACTAGGGTTTATCATATATTAAAGCGGCATGTGATATTAACGGTTTCGATTCATCCTCCAATTAAAACCGGATACATGACGAGAAACTATGATTTTTCAATTAAACGGTAGATCAATACTTAGGGTTCCATTCTTAATTCATTAAAGAAATAGTGGCGCCCCTCGTTAAGATACGATAATGCTTTTGAACGCTATTTAAACCATCGTTATTGTAATTTAAATACCGCTTTGTAAAGCGCTATCATTTATGTCAAACTTCAATAACATTTCTGTCAAGCGCTATTGAAATTGTGTTATGTTAAGTACTATAACACTCATAAGAGCGCTATTGTAGCCTTCATTTAATTTTTATCCATATTTTAATAATTCATTTTTTCGAAATTTTATTGTTATTTTATTGACGTATACAATACACTACAATAATAAACAATGGAACAAAAATAACTAAAATTTTCTTTTAATTGATTAATAGCTAACCATTAGAGAAATCATAATAAAAACAATATCACTAAAAATTACAATATCCATAAATAAATATATTTTTGATTCTTAAAATTTTTAAATGTACATTATCAACGTTTTCTTCATCTTCGTTTTTCATCGATATCTTCATCTTGAAAGCGAACAAACTGATACTTCTTGCACTAAGTTCCATCACATCAACTGGTCTTCATCGATGTCTTCATTGTTATAAAGATCTTGGCATCAATCTCTTATAAATCCAACACATCAGAAAAAGTTATGAATTCGAATCTTCATATTTATCTTCCATAGAATCGTCTATAGAACCTGAAAAACTAACAAATCAACAAAGAACATATCTTAAAACACAAAAAAATATCACTTAAAATTGAGAACATGTTAAAAAGTCATCATCTCACATCTTTTTTGAAATAAAAAAATAAAATCATTAAATTAAAGACTTAAAAAATAACAATATCATGAAGTATGATCAGCCATAAGAGAAAATAATCGAGAACCTTGTTAATCGAGATAAGTACTCGCTGCAGGTAAGGAAGATTTCTTACCCAACTCTGAGAAGAAAGCCTCCTTTCGTCTATTCTTTATGGTTGGAAAGAACAGAAAACATTGTTAGTCCTCCATTGAACTTCCTATTACAATGTTTATGATTTTATTCATTTATTCAACTTACTAATTGATCCGCAAGCATAAGTACCTACTTTCAGGGAGAACTTCCTATTGCAATAGTTTAAAAGCTCTTCGAGACTTGGTTGAGAAGGTCAATAACCAAATTGACGATATAACATGTTTGAGACGAGGCAATCAGATTAATATTCATACTACCTCATCGAGATTTGCAGATTTTGAAGGAACCTTAGTAACCTCTAAATTTGGAGCTTCGATCTTTGCATGCAGTTCACCCTTCTTTGATTCGTTAATGATTCGAATCTTCGACGAATTTCAATGTCAACAACTTTCAAAGGATTTTACTGTACAATAAGCAAATATTAAAGATTGATAAACATGACATGTACAACATACGAAACTCATATCTCCTTCAGGCTTCACCATTGCACAAAGTCGAATACAATTGCAAAACCTTCCACCCATCCAGTCCAACTGTAGCCTGAAGGACTATTGGACTAACAACATGCATTGCCATCTAACTATTATATCAACTATACTGTACTATAGCATTTATACATACTTTTAGCCGACTTGGGTATAGAACATAGTAAAGAAAGATTAACGACTGATAATCACAATATATAGATATAGATCATAGATGATCGATCATGTAATAAGCATGTAATCGAATCGGATTAGTTTTTTAAATGGTCCAAGAGATTGATTGATCATGTAATAAGAAAGCACATCGAACGAGTAAGCTCCCCTAGCAACTCAACAAGACACCATCTACCCAAGAACAAAGCTCTGAATTTGAGCAAGAAATAATGAATTACATATCCATATCAACAACCAAATATATTATAAATTAATCTCTTGGTTCTCCCAAGGAACATAGAAATTGATTGGTAAAACAAATTTAATTGCTTAAATAAGAATAACCAAAGTTTAATTGCAGAATTTATTAACAAAATAACACAAAGATTACATTTTTAAACATCAAACCAAACACAATATTTTTCTAATTACATGAACATAATTGAATCAACCAAAGAAAAGGGGTTGCCAAAAATGATCAAAAAATCAACCCCAACAATAAGAAACTGCATAACATATTGACATCAATTGATTAATTAGCATACTCTTAAACGAAAAATAATTTGGCAACTTTATCATTATATTTCATCACTATATCTAATTTTTTTCACTATATTAAAACCAGAGCAACTAATCAAACACAAATACACATAATTAATCACAATACAATTACCAAATGAAAAAACTGAAATTAACCCTAAACCTTAAAACTGAAATTCCTTAAGAATTCGAGATAAAGAATTGACGGAGTTGCGGACGACGGCTACTGTTAAAGTTGCTAGAGGCAGGGAATGGGGATGGGACGGGCGAATGGAGGCACAAGTCGGAACAAGAGCTTGGAATGAGGAGACAAACAGTGTCCAAATGGGGGAAATGACTATTTTACCAACTTCCTTAAACACAACACTTCCAAATAGGAGGGGTAAAAGTGTAATTTCATCCGGAAGGGCTACGTTCTTGTTTTTTCTTTTTCAAATTCTCACTTAAAAATTAACATCAAGCATGCTTATCACCTGACGCTCAATACGAATCTACAGATTTTTATATTAATCAATTCTATCCTTATTAAATAGTTTAAGCACTTTAAGTATAATAAAAGCTTAAGCACTGAATCAAGATCCGTGTTTAATGGGCTTTCTATTTTGAGTAGGCTGTCTTGATAATCCTTATTGTACTTTTTAGCTAGAATATCGTTCGTCGAACATTATCTTAGAATTTTATATAAGCAATATTGGAGCGATTCTATTTTTATGTTCCTTATATAACGGTTACTCCAGCTTCAAATAAGGGTTATAGTAACGGAAAATGGCATAGCGCTTCTATAAAAAGCGCTATTAAAGTTATTTTTTCTTTTCTTTTTATATTTTTTAATGTATCTTAACCTTATGAGCGCTATGTTAGACTTCACTTCTATAACATTTTTAAGAGTGTTATTGAAGTGGTGTTATTGAAGTGGAAGCTGCAAATTACCTGTGAAGTCAAACTCAACAAGAGAAGCTGCGAAACACCTACGAATTCCAACTCAACGGATGAAGCCGCAGCATCTCGCATGCCCGCCCGGGGCGGGAAGCGAGTTCTCAGAACCACCTACAAGTTCAACTCGTATGGCGAAGCTACTTAAAACCTACAAAGTCTAAGCTAGCGGAAGAAGCTGCAAAACACATGCGAAGTCTAAGTTAGCAAAAGAAGCTGCAAAACACCTACATAATCCTAGTCATTTTGAAGAAGTTGCTAAGGCATACAGATTTGCAAATATCAACAACTATAACAAGGCAAGCCAAATTAAATGCTAGCATGCTCAACAACAAAATTATTGAATGATATCGTAGGCGCTAGGAGATAAGTAGATTCAATGACAGAACCAGGATGAATATAGAAGAGGGGCAAAGTTTGAAGAGATAAATGTGGGGGGCAAAATTGAGGAAAAATAACTTTAAAAGAAGGAAAATGACCAATTTGAGCACAAAGAAGATGCTACTTACAAGATTTGAACCCAGGGTAATATTATATCAAGAGGCTTACACTACCAACTGAGCTATGGATCTACTCGCCTTTCTAGATATGATAAATACTATTTACTTAAGTTTTAAAAATCTACCTCGGGCAAGGGCCCCCTCTGGTTTCATGTATGACTACTAGATTAATAATCGAATCTCAATTATTTGATAAAAATGGAACTGTAATACAAATGTTTCCTTTAAAGGTTATTATTTATCAATAAAACTCTATGCGTCCTATAATCATTTATGCCATTTCTCAGTAGCAGAATTAATTTTTTAATGTAGGAATGATTAAAGAATTAATATTATTAAACAAGTATAAAAAAATATGAAAAAATTGGGAAAGAGTGTGAACAACATAATTTTGAATAAGTGGTTGAATTCTTTTTTTAATACAGAGTACTAAAAATTTAGTTAGGTGCGTGAGATGATTGTTGCTCTTGCACCCTTCTAATTTTACCACCTGCCGCTTATGTTGAAAAAATAGACTTAAATTTTAACACATGTATCACATCAAATTTGGTGAAGAAATGGGCCATACTCACCTATAAATGTGTCTACAGCAATGGGTATTCCTCGGCACTACTGCTATAGCCATATATAAAGGAAAGCGACTTTATTATTCTCAATGTATTTACTTATCAGAATTCCCTCAACCATTTAAGAATAATATTTCTTCTTTCTCCGCGACTACCAGATTACACGCTGCAATCCTTAAGCCACGTAAAATCTATGTCCATTGCATCATTTGTGTCCTGTTGTCTATTATTGTTGTTTAATTTCTTTATCGCTCTCGGTAGCTTAACCATTTGGCTGAGATTCCGCACAACAAATCGTATCGAGGCTTTATTATGATTGGGAAGACGTGGGAGGAACGGCTTGGGTTCGGGAAGGAGAAAGTCAACGAACCAACAACTTTGAACGTGTGGGTGCACAGCGAGGTCATGATACGCTTCAATCAACAGCAGCCTGTGACGCCGACCTGGTACAAACTCAACAACAACGGATGAAGAATGGAAGAAGAAAATAGGCCGCACGCTGCGATAATACGATTGTATTTTGGGAGTATGACATCAAGACTCACCATGACGGACGCCAAAAACTCGGAAGAAGCTTCCGCATGTTATTACCACAAGAGAATTGAAAATCGCTTGTACATGAAGACACCTATTCGGTTTGGCTCGAGGGAAGTATCACCATTTAACGATCACCTCAACAGCATCACCATGTACAATGAAGAATAATGATCCTTTGTTTGACGTGGCGAGAACGATGGCATTGCAAGACATTTTTCGGTAAGACATACTTCTCAACAAACTGAGTGGCCGAAAGAATGAATCGCACATTGTTAGAAAAAGTTCATTGTATGCTTTCCAACTCGGGTCAGAGCCACAACGGGCCGAGGTAAATACTTTACGCTTTTGTTATCTTATCAACAAAGCCTGGCCAATCAAGGCCAATGGTCGCTTTTGGAGCGCGACGTGTACCTTCAATCGACTACTAACGATTCCATATATTTGGATGTCCTGAGTTATTATCAATGCTGACGATCCAAATTAGACCCTGCAGCTCAAGAAAGCCCATCTTCTTGAATTTAAGCAGACATCGACAGGCGTCCTGAGTAAAAGAAGATAAGAATAAGGATGTTATGATTTGATGAGATGAAAGCATACTTCGACAAATTTAACAATTGCAAATGAAGCTTAAAGTGGAGTTTGACAGTACTCCAAAATCGGTGGAGCAAAGTTGGTTCGATGTTCAAGAGACTCGATCAGAAGTTGGAACATATTGTGGAGCTCATGACGATGAGCCTATTTTACTGTGAAACCCAAAGTTAAACACTAGAAACCGCAAAGTTCAAAAGATATCACAGATATGCACTTCCAGCTGTAAGTGAAGATATTCCATTAAAGTGCGCGCTGGCTAACGCAGCCTCTCGATATTTGTGAGAACCGTTAAGATGTTTGACTTAAATTTAAGTCAAAAAACTAAACACACCATTGGCTCCACACATTTAAGCTTAGTGCTTCATTATCACCTATAACCCAAGAAGACACTCAAGAAATGTCCAGTTCCATATGCAAACGCAGCTGACGTTATACGCGATTGCTCAGACAAGGTGCCAACATCTCACACGCCGTAGTTAATGGCGAATACATATGCATAATCCCGGAAGTGACATTTACAAATGTAAAGTGTATCACGAGATACTTACGAGGGAACACCGCACGTCAGTTAAAGTACGAAAGAACGGAGACTACGAGTCAACATGTTATTAGGTATGCAAACTCGATTATCCTCGGTGATTCGATAGTCACTGGCCCACCTCCCGGTGCTATCTTTACGCTAGCAGCAGACT
Source organism: Lithospermum erythrorhizon (assembly GCA_019722365.1). Lineage (NCBI taxonomy): Eukaryota > Viridiplantae > Streptophyta > Magnoliopsida > Boraginales > Boraginaceae > Lithospermum > Lithospermum erythrorhizon. The sequence goes on along the minus strand of JADFUC010001538.1, from coordinate 199,609 downwards.
TAAGGCTGGTGTTCGACGTTACAATCAATCCATTTCTTTGTCTACTATCAGCGAGGCTACTTGGGTAAGGCCGACCGAAGCGGAAAAGGAAGTTTCTTGCGGCTTAGAAATCTAGCGGGATTTTGGTTTAGTTCGTAGGCAAAGCTCACCATATTTTGTGATAAATGTAGCCGCTATTTGTTTAAATCCGGCCAAGAATCCAGATGTCAGCCGCTTTTAATTATGCTCCCTCGGTAATCCGGCCAAGGTTTTATGGTCAACGGACAAAGGTTGGTACCGAAGACAATCCGCATATGTCGACAAAGATAAGCATAGGATTTGATTCCAAGTTCAATCATCAAGCTGTTTCGATCAACGCCTCAGATTCAAGCGCCTACCACATATCGTTATGCAATATAAATTTGCATTTAGATTACTACTTGAAGTCGAGAATATGTGATTTCTAAAAGTTGAAGCCTAAAGGAGATTTGTTGAAATGAAGCTTAAATTCTTAGAATGCTGCACTCACACGAAACTTGTAGCAGCTGGCTCATACTTACACCTATAAATATGGTCTGTGCAAGAAGCGTATTCCTTGCACCAATAAGCAATGAGTTTCGCTTATCTAATGAAATAATTTGTTATTATTGAATGTATTCACTATTATAATTCTTCAACTATTTAAGTAAGAATAATATTTCTTCTTTTCTCCGTGGACTGGCTCTCGATTACACGTGTAATTCTGTGAATCAAGTTAAATTCTCACAATTTCTTTATCAAGCTGCGCCTATCGCTCATTATCATTAAGTGGCTTTTTATCAAGGTTTCAGTATTTCTAACCATTTGTTGTAGCTTCCGCACAACAGTTTTTGTACCCATAACCCATATCCAACCCATTTATAGTTTTTGATTTATATGAAAATTTATAAAGTGAGATTTCTATCACGGGAGGATTTAGGGGGAGGCATTTTTAAAGCCGCTCTTAAATTTCGTGGAATTATATTTTTATCGTTATAAATGTATCTACCATTCATTTATTTAAAATTAGGTTGTTCGCTCTCCCCCTAATTTTTATTTATTTATATAATATAGTTATTTCGCCTTCTCTATACGAAATTTCTGCTCCGCCTAATCGATTTTTATATTTTTGTGAATGTATATTATAAAAATAAAATAAAATTAATTGATCTGTGTGGTCGATGACACGATATTTTTTGATATATGAGTAATATAATTATATGACGTACATGTTCTACACAAATGAAGACACGAGAAAGACAAAAGCGATTGCTTCTTGGAACAAGGTTCCACATTATGTGGACCAACAATCTCCACATAAATTTGAAAATACTAATAGGTAGGTGTTTTGCTCTATAGGTTGGGTGATGATCACTTCAAAAAGTGATTTATATCAAAGATATAATCATTGTTTTAGAACAAGCTAAACAACTTAATTTACTTGTTCATTTGGGTTTCTACCCAATTCATCTGAACTCTGACTTTTGTATGGGGATAGCTATCACTGTCTCATCTCCATGCAGATTATTAAAGGGCATCACACAAATTAAATGAGACAAACATCTCCATGCAGATTATTAAAGGACATCACACAAATGAGACAAACATGTTGAGACACAGTTTGGGCAATTACACACTCTACAACTATATCAAATCACCACTCACCACATCCAAGTCCCCCAACTTTAATTTGTTTTAAATGTCAATTAGGTATTCAATTTTTCATATTAACATTTTAAATTATTGAATTTTATCTTAATTGTCAATTGAATCCTTAACATAAATTCATATATCTTATCAATTATAATAAAGAAAGCATCAGAAGAATTGGCCCTAGTAGCAGAAACAAAGTTTCACTTTGATTCTGTACGCAGTTGCTGCAGAATGGCCTCTCAGCACAGCATATTACGCCTTTCTATTTGGTCTAACTCGGCCGCTACCACTCACGGTTTACATGAAGAGCTGAACATTTAGGTCAAAATATAATTTCAATAAGCTTTATGTTGGGGTCAGCGCCGCAGTAAACGGGCCCCTACACAGACAAGCGTTTGGTGTCTCATCATCTAATATCATTGTATATTTTAAAAATATCTCTAGCTCAGCATTTGGAGAGTTGTACCAATATTTTAAGATAATATTGAGTAATATTATTTAAAATATTTTAATATATTAACTTTGAGTAACATTAATATATTTTATTATAAGTTTATTATCCACTATATTTATTAAGTTTAGAAATATTTAATAAAAAATATTTACATTAAATATATCAATCATATATATATATTGATAATATAAACAAATTAAAAAAGTACATCATATAATATTAATATATCTAATGTAACCTATATAAATTTACTGATTATATAATATATAAAACAAATATGTAATAATTCGATATTATATTTATTGAATGCTTTTGAAATTTGAAGATATTTCACTTTGTGACATGTTTATAGAGTGACATGATTTTGTTGGTGTTTCATCAATATATCAATATAGGTTACATTATATATATATACGATTGATATATTTAATATACTTTTTTATGTACTTTTTAAAATATATTAATATAGCTTATACATTAAATATAGGTTGCATTAAATATAATATATATATTGATTATATAAACAAATTAAAAGTATATTTTGTATTAATATATTTAATGTAATTTATTGAATATTTCATACAAATGTTTTGATAATAAACTTATAATAAAATATATTAATGTTACTCAAAATATATATTAAAATATTTTAAAATAATATTATATTAATTATCTCAAAATATTTAATTTTAATATATACCTCAAAATCTTAATCTAGAGATATTTTTAAAATATCACAAAGTAATTAATATTAAGGTGTTAGGGACCAAATGAGAACCACATATACTAATATGGACCATTTCTGCAACGCTCCAACTTACATCACACAACACTCTTTAAAATTATAATTTGATCCCAAAAATGTCCAATAATGGTGCAAAATTATTAATAAAATCTACCACGCGGTTGGGGTGGATTAAATGAACGATGCTGTATACTAACAAAGGGACCATTTCGCAACACCGCTACTATGGGGGATCAAAGTACAACTTCGACATACTTACTGGGACCACGGCCGTAATTAACTCACTATAATAACATTCCATATTTACATCTTCACAGTAGTCTTAATAATTAACTTTTAGTTGATAAAAAATGAGATAAAATTGTCGAACTGTCCCCGATAATGGCACTGTATTTTCGGTCTCGTCAAGATACTACAGTAGCTTTTTAGTCCTCAGAACGTGCATGTGCTCGCATTGACATTAAACTAACGCTTCCGTTAAATCGCTATTTAACTGCACTCAGGTCACTCTACGTAATTGTCAAGAACTTTAAGTAGTAAAGATTTAATCCAAGACGTTATTCGGGGGACCAAAGCGCAAACTTTGTACCACTTATTGCAGCAAACCTACATGTACCAATTAATATCGAGACCAAATTGCAACTTAATGCCACTACGGCGTAATCTTCATTCCACAATTATCTCTAAAAAATGATTAAATATGATAATATGAAAAATTCAAGAACTCGATTACCATTTAAAATAAAATTTGATTCCCATGTCTTTTACCCTTAATTTTATCTTATAAATTAATATATTCGTTCAAAATATAAAAAGTTATTAATCCAGAACCGAAACTAACTACTCTTTTCTTCTCATAAAAATTATTTACTTTAACATTTTTTCGTTTCCCTTAACTTGTTCATTTTGACCAATATTTGTATGTATTTTAGGAATTAAGTCGATTTTAACGAGTATTAACTACTCTGTATTAAGTATATTCTCAATTAAATTTAAAAAAAAAAATCAAAACTTGAGAATTTTTGTGAAAGTAAATTAAAAGGAGTATCATTTTATGGCGTAGCTGAGTATCATAATTTTCTTTATATTCTTAAACATTAAACTAAATTGAAATGTACTACTTAAAGAATGAATTGAAAAAGTTTAAGGTTGCGTTTGGTATGCTGGAATGGAATGAGATGTAATGGATGTAATAAGATTTGATTGTATTACTTAGTTTGGTATTTAAACCCTTATTTGATTCCATTCTCTTAAGCAATCATATTACCCCATATGGGGTGTTAAACCATTACCCCCAATATGATGGTAATAATATGTAAATTACTCTAAAATCTATAATTCTGATGAATATCTTAATATCAATTTCTTTGAATTTTTTTGTGAAATATCTTTAAATTAATATTTTTTAGTATTACTTTAAAACTAAGTATATTGTATTTCAAAACTAATATGTTGCAATGTGAAACTTAATATATTATTGCCATATAACTTTGAAATTATTACTAATTATTTTAAAATATATGGTTGAAATGAATATATTAACAATAGTTTATCTCATGAGTTTATAATAAATAATTAAATAAAATCTAGAATTGATAAATTTATATTACTTTGTATTTTTATTCTTATTATCATATATAAAATATGTTAGATAAATTATTTGATCCCTATAACATACCAAATGAAGTAATTGAATTATTCAAAATAATTCTTTTCCTATGTGCATTCTATTACACATTCATTTCATTACCTTTCAAATTACCTTCAAACAAACGCATTATATATCATAATGTGGATGGAAACCACCTCAACTAAATGCCAATCCCCGAATAAACTAAAATTTTTACACGAGGGCTGCGAGAAGTCTTCATCATTGCGCATACAAAATCAGGATACATACTTTAAGATTAATAACTAGAACTTTTAAGAGGACACAATTGGGTTTTTAGTGTTGCGAAAATTAATTTTTGAAAGGGTGCAAAATCATGTAAGTATAAAAAGATTATGAAGATTTTGTTTATAAATAAGATATTCAAATTCTCGCATAAAAATACCCTCCTATCCTTACACTACTACGTAATGCGGCAATTGACGTCCGATATCAACACCCGATCGACGCATACATTACATCGGCGACGGTCACGCTGCCGAGCATTGCATCAATTCTACTTTCGACGCTTAACTTTCGACCGCATTACCTCCCAATGCTAATAAAGGTAATCAATTGCCCGCTTGGGTTCTAAGCCTCAAGCTAAACCGACGCCCATTTTAATTCTTTTGATTTATTTAATATCGACTTACGCTTTACTATATTATATTTTAATTTCTTTTTGATTTATTAAAAATCGACGCCAAACCGATTCTTCATGATTTTTTAATTTCTTTTTTGATTTATTTTAAACCGACGCCACACCGATGCTTCATGATTTTTTAATTTCGTTTTGATTTATTTTAAACCGACGTCATACCGACGCTGATTTTTGTATTTAATTCATTTTTTATTTGTTTAATACCGCCGCCCACGCGCGACGCAAGACTGGATAAAACGCTTTTAAAGACGAACACTACACCGACGCTTAACACCGTATTATATCAGTTGCTCGACGCTACCCGACGCCACACCGACGCCTATGACGGTAAATTTTCAAAATATATCAGTAACCTCATGAACATTTGCGTAAACCACGTAATTTCACAAATAATATCCAAAAAATATCACAAACAATACCCAAAAAATATCAACAACAACATAAACATTAAACAAAAAATAGTAACACAAACAATACCTAAAAAACATCAACAACTTCATAAACATCAACAAAAATAATAACACAAATATTAGATATAAAAATTACCTCTTTTCTTTTTGGATTTGATAATCTTCAACCTACATTAAAACACGTGAATAAACATTATTATCAATAAAAACCGAAATGTAACAAAATTAAAACAAAATAATTGTAGAGATAAAATGTAATGAAAATAATTACCTCTTTCAATTTCTTCCTCACATGTAAACACTATAAGAAGGTTAGTAAACAAAAAAAAATTAGAGAGACATAAAATGTAACAAAATAATTATCTCTTTTAATTTCCCTACAAAATTAAACAAAATAAGAACATTAGTCACATAAAAATAAAATAAAATAAATTATGAAATGCATTTTAGTGTAATTGGGTTGCAGTTAAGGTTAACATTTAGTGATTATGATTATAAGTGTTTATATAGATGAGGGGTTGGAATTTCGAAAATGGTGTTCGACGGCCGTGAATTCTCGACACTTCCATACAGATGCCACGAATAAAATATTTTAAATTTCCCACTTTATAATTTAAAGGGAATCAAAAATTTGAAGTCTGACACCATACTGACAACATCTAACCGATTTCAACCGGCTAACTATTCTCGCAAAATATAATTGTACCGACCGACGCCAAATCGATGACCGACGCCATATTAGGACATCGTGAAAAAAACTGATTTGACAACTTACACAACCTCCGTAATCATAACAAAAACATCCAAAAACACAACACAACACAAATACTTAACACACGACATTGAAAAAAAACAAATAAAGAAAATATTTAATACTACATTTGCAACGTTATATCGAGGCTTAATACAAACTTGTCAATTATTTCATGAAAACTCAAAATTCAAAACATCGGATCCTAATTGTCTTCCGAGGCGCCGCCATCACTAGTATTGCTCCCAAAATAGTCTCCTCCCAAGCTTCCACATCGTTATCCGGGGTAGTCGACTGCATCTCAAGATCACTATCGTTGTGTCCTGGCATCATCTCTACAACAAATTCGAATATCCTCCGCAACGATATCAACAGCCGATGGGATCTAACAAGAGCTTTGTGTCAAGCCGCTTCCTTTCAAAGATATTTTAGTATTTAAAATCACACATCAATATTTTGCCATGAGTTCAATCAAGTAGGCTTCTAGAATTGTCTTCATCGAACACACCACCGGCTTATGCTCTACTTGTCGAGATGTAACGAAGATAGTACAATTTGTCGCGCCTCGTGACGCCAGGACAGCAAGCTCATCTTGTGAGGCTCCTCGCTTGTGTTTGATTTGAACCATTCCATTCCTTGTATGTATTCCGCATACACCGCTAGTGTCAACCAATAACACTTGAAGAGTATAATTTTATCACTTATGTAGCCGCATTTATTAATTCCCAAATTCCCTTCTATGACTACAATAATCGGTATACGGTCATCTCATCGTACAGTACCTTTGACACAAACTTTGCTATTATAAGTGCCTTGTTACGATCAATCTCGCCTAATGTCAAAGTAGCAAATCTACGATCTAATAGCCCTTGTACCATTTGTTAGAATCTAGTATGAATTCAATAAACACCAATTCATACATCCCGGATTCTCAAAATAACGTAAATTAATCTAAACACAAAAAAAAAAATACGAATGTATGAATACGAGAATTTTACATCGCAACTTAAGCGGAAGTTGAACCTAATTCCCCACGTAGGCCTCGCTTGAAATCCCCTCAAGATCCTCTCTCCAAAGCTTGTTTAACACCGGGCGAGTATGTCCCTCTAGATCAAGACACACCAAGCAGGGAATCTAACCGAGAGCTTGAACTTGCTAGAGTTTTGTGATGAAATGTGAATTGGAAGATAAAATCTTCCAATTCTCTGTAGAGAAGCGGGGGCTATTATTCATGAGTAGGGGTGGAGGCTTTGTGACTCTTCATCATGGAAACTCTAATCCCCTTAAATACCAAGTCCCTGTTCACTCAAGCAAACTCGTTAAGAAATCGCTAACTCGTTAACTTAATTAGACCGCTATGAACTCTAATTAAATAATTTGTTACTAGCGAGTTGTTCTATTTTAATTAACTTAACAAGTCAATTAAAATACTAACGAGTCACTTCGAATAACTTATCAAGTTATTCATCGATTTCATCATGAATTTGATTAAACTCGGTGACGCTTAACCAATCGACGTTCAAAGAACATATATATTTGACAATATATAAATATTGAGAAATACATTTCTCAATATACAAGTCTCTGCTTAATTTCATTCATGAAATATTATTCAATATCATCAGACGTATACACCTTCTGCATCAGACATAATAGTGTGTTTTTGTATAATAATAATAATCGACCACCTACTATTATTATAACGACAACGTAGTAAAGATCTAGCAATCGGCTCATAACCCCCTTAAATTATCATTGAGAACCTACACTCAAGCATGATACCTATTACTAAGTAACACTCAAGTTCTAGTAATCACATTTAACTAACCTTTAAATGAATCGGATACACAATCGTCGCAACGGGCACAATAAAGGGAATCAATTCTCATTGATTTCAAACACTCACTTGTCCTTGACAATTATTTACAATTCATTTATCGCGCGATCTCAAGTCGAGGGCTAACCATGGGCAGCAGTACGCTTTAAACACCCACACCGCACTAACCGCAAGAGGCCCGAGATCTCTCAGATATCGTAAGGACGGATAAATCCCTCCCAATATATCAACATCTATCGTTATACCTCACCATTTTTCGACCCAACATATGCCGCTATGATCCCCGCTTACAAGGCGCATCGTTAGGTCATAGTCAAAGAGAGTTTATAACACGTATAGTTATATATCGTAGTTCAAGAATCAATAACCTAAAATTCTAAACAAATATCACAGACACGATATACATATCTTCTATGAATTCCTCGCTTTCTTGGGCCATGCCAGCCCTAGCCACTGCATCAAACCTCACGGTATTGATCTAGTCTGTGCCAACGTGATCAAATCTTATCACTAATCAAAATACTAATGTTAGTCATATAACGCTTGTCAGCCTCTAACTATCAAGATTCCACCAAGGCCTTCGCTATCCTATGTTTCTAGGCTCAAGAGTATAATCAACAATCCATGTTGCCTCCTCTAGAAACACAGACTAACCTGTGAATTTTAACCTTTCACTCATCGATACAATAAGCACGTATATTATATGTAACATAAACACATGTATCGCTAAAGTGAAACAAATATACTCGAATGCGCATAAATAATATTCGATATTTGTTCACATAACACAATGGATACATACTCGATTCTACTTAATCCTAACACCACTGCTACATTTGTCTAAGACTCATGTTCGTCAGACGCTATCATGCTTTGCCTCGATGAAGCGGTTTAGTAGTGGGTCGGCCGATTGGTCACATTTTCTTTACATACTTTGATATATCAATTCTATTAAGCATATCTCTTAATTAGGGTGATATTTTCTCGGGTACGTGTTCTGGATTGCGGATGCCGGGTTCTTTAAATAGCTATCGCCTAAAAGATTACCAAGCCAGTAACCTTAACCGGTCCCTCAACGCCAGTAATTAAGCACCGAGCCTACCACGAATTTCTTAATCCAACATGTTTCTTTAGCGGCTCGTAGACGCCGCGATGTAAACTCGATTCCTCAGCGGTGTAATCGGCAATGCATCATTGAACTCCTCCAAAGAGCACGCCTCCACCGCTGGCATGTAAAAACACATACCTGCATCGGGAACGGTATAGTCGCCTCTATCGCTTGAAAATCGCATCGGTGTACCCGTGACGATTTAACTCATCATCTCCTACTATACCAAGTTAAAGCATCTTTAGTTCTCTCGTATACTTCAAGACGCACTTCATCGCACCGCCGGGTTCTCACCGATTAGCTCGTATCTACCGGGTTATACCTTCACAAGAGCAACCACATCAAGTCTGCATAACACGGCATACGATGGATCCTATAAGTCAGTACATCTCTACTTTGTTCATTCAAGACTAGTAATGGGACACCGTGCTCGCCGAGTTTAACTCCATGTCTCGCTGGGAGATTACCTTTGGAATTACTCATGTCGAACCTTTGCGCATCTTTTAGTCTACATAGGCATTCTAACAAAGTCCAATTAGCCTCCGCCCGATCTCGATGGATCTTATTCCAAGTATATTGTGAGCTACTTGTGTTCTTCATCGGTAGAACATTTACACAAATTAATCCTTGACCGAAAGTCTTGAATCCCCACGTTGTTTCCAATGATAAGTAATGTCATCTACATGTGACTACGAACGATACGTAACTCCCACTTACCTTCTTGTATACACAAGATTCTTCTTCGTTCTTGATGAAACCAAAATCTTTAATTGATTCATCAAAACGTAGATTCCAACTGCGGGATGCCTGCTTAAGACCATAAATGGACCTTTGCAACTCAGATACCTTCTTAGGTCCTTTAGGACACGAAATGCTGAAAGCTGCACCATATACAATATCCTCCTCTAAATTTCCATTCGTGATGGCGCCTTTACATCCATTTGCCATATTTCATAGTCACGAAATGCAAAGAATGGGTAAGATTATTCGATGGATTTAAGCATAGTTATCGCGAGTAGGTTTCACATAGTCCACGCCGTGAACTCGTTTTCAAACCTTGCTACAAGTCTAGCTTTGAAAAACATCGAAGCTCGTCTCTTAATATGTTTCTTCTAAATACCCATTTACACTCAATAAAAATAACCTATTTGGTAAATCCAACAATGACGAAACCTTTGTTCTCGTACATAGAATCCATCTCGATCAGTATGGCCATTCTGGCCATCCACAAGATCCTTACTATTCATAGCTTTGCGCAAGGGGTCTCGCTACTTTCTAATTATGAAGGCCTTCACCATACCAAGCCTCGGGTTCGTGACGCACCCTTGGTCGGATCTCCTAGGGGTCAGGTTCTTCCATTACTGATCGCTGACCGGATCTCTATGAAAGGCGTGCCACTTCGCGCGCGCCGACGCTTCTACATTGACGACGATTTCGACTTACCAACTCGAGAGTTTCATTAAGATGAACACCACTACTTCTAGTCCTTCTCGAATGTATATTCCTTTTCAAGGAACACTGCCTTAAAGAACAAGCATTTTATTCTCATGTTTTAGTGTAAGAGTAACCAACTATTTTGGATATCCTATGAAATAGCATTTATCGGATTGGGCGCAAGTTTATCCTTTGTTAATCTCTCTTAACATAAGCTCACAACCCCAAACTCGAGAAACCCAACTCGGGAATCTTCCCAAACCACAGCCTACGGGAGTTTTCTACCGACTTCGGTTGGACATTTGTTTACAAAAGGCTCCAGCTTGGGGCTTATATCCCCGTAAATTAATCGTAGATCGAGAAGGCTCATCATAGACTCCGAACCATATCAAGAAGCGGTTCGATTTCTCCTTTCGCACACGCGCCATTATGTCAGGGCGCTCTCGCCAGAAATGAAGTCAGCAAACAATACCATTACACTCTCTACATTTAAAGATTAACTCAGGACTCAAATATTCTCCAATTCCCCATCGCACCGAGAATCTTTATTGTCTTGTTCAATCGGGTTTTGTACTTCATTTTGGAAGTCCTTGAATTTCTCAGTGACTCGCGGTTTGTGTCTCACGATACACAAAACCGCATCTACTGTAATCATCAAGAAATGTACCTAAGTAGTTATAACCTCCTTGCAGACATGCTCATTGGCCCACACATCGGAGCGTATGATCCCCTAACAAAATCATCACTTGCCCTCTTTCATCAATCCATCAAGGAAGCATTTAGTCATTTTTGACCAAAAAGATTCACACCTTTATCGTATGATTCATAATCGAAACCTTCAAGTATCCCAATCGGAGCCGAGTTTCGATCTCGGCTCCCAAGCTAATATGACCCACCGCAACGCCACGTATGTCCGGTTTAAGCTCATTAGCTTATCCGTTTTAAGCTTATGCTATATGAATCCAATCATCATGTCTAAAACTAATAGACCATTTTGAAGTGGAGGCGGTACTCAAATACTACCCATTCCCCGTGATCCTAAATTATCGGGATCTATTGAAATGAAAACCCATCATTATTCAAAAAATGTAAACGGAAATAATATTCCCCGCAAATCGCAGTACATAGTAAACCGGATAAGTTCAAACAAGCGCCCGTAAGCAAATTTAAACTAACGGATCCTAATCGCAAGTGGCCGCAACCTTCGCCTTACCCTCACGCATCCATCTCCCTCTTCGAGTGTTCTACTTGACTTGAGTTCTGTACATGGGCTTACAAAATACGTAGAACCACAACCGTGTCTAGCACCCACGTAAGTGTAATTGGGAAGTTGTACAAACTTCACAACATACATACCTTCAGCCGAGCGGTCGCAGACCATTCTTCCTATCATTCCGTGAACTCGCGTGTCGACTCCTGACTCAGTTCCCGCAATAATGACATTTGTCATCCCTTTTAGTGTTCCCTCTCTGTCTGTAAAGAATCTCTGTACCTCAACTCCTTGGCTTCTAAACTTTCTTCTTTCTTTGAATTTCTTTTCCTTGTTTCGACCACCAAAAATGTATAAGGAGTGTAAGTTTTGGGCCTTTACCTGCATTCGCCTTTAAATATTCGTGATCATCTTATGCGCTCATTTGTAGAAGATAACCCAAACTTGTGCATATCAAGTTCAAGTACAACCGAGAGAATTTGTCCGAAGGATCGTGACGGTATCCACGCCCGCCTTAGAGAGACACCGCGCCTAAGGCGCCGAGTCGATCGAATTGCCAATCATTTAATGATATGGTGGCTCGCGCTCGCCCTGCTCCTCATTGTCAGCCCACGAGTACGCATCGTCATATCTCGCTTCTAGCTTCCTTCGAATGATTCCTCGTTGCCGGTATATGCTGGTACGCCGCCACCTTTTCATATTGAATTTGGAACGGCGTTCCATATTGGCCAAGATGACATCGACATCCACAAAGACGACTTGTCCTTTTGGTGGGATCCCTTTCCACGGGAGGCACTATCATTAGGTTTCGAGGAAACCTTTAGTGTTCATTACGTATTCGCCTTCTAGTTGAGAATAACTCTCAAATTTCGAGACCACTCGTCAAGTTTGGAGTTATTCAAATTGTGACTTTTCAAGGCCGAGCGAAGCGAAGTTTTTATGAGTAGTAAGTAGGCTGGTAGCCATTAAAATTCTACAAGAATAAGTAAAATAAAGACAATGTAATCAAGAACCATCATAAACATTTGCAAATAAATGTAAAGTAAATACTAATACTTCAAATCTCACGAAATATATTAGTATCAAGATCTAAGACACTTGGGATCCAACGCAGCAACATCGCAACATTTTGAATCCAGCTATAATAGTAGGTTATCAACCAATTATGTAAAACTACATAAATCTTGTGTCGTTAGTTAACACTATTCAAGATGCTACCCGACTTCAGATTCCTCGACAAACCGGTTACAAGATACCAATTAAACCAAAAATTACTGAATGATCATCCGAAGCCCACAACGTTAGTGAAAATCATCAACATGATCCATTGTCATATCTATGCAAAACTATAACACCCTATCACACAAGGTCTGCATATCGTAACCGATTTCACAACTTAAATTGGCTCGATACGTTGCTTAAATTTTAAATCATGAGATTATTACTTGTTTTATTTTACTATGCAATCGTAGTATAATCAAAGATACGCATACAACATAAAAAATAAACAAGTAATGCACATTCAAGAGACAGATGATACTTAATTCCTAGGCCCTATTACATTTTCAAAACTTGAAAACTAACATTTGGCCCTATTATAATTTCTTGTCTTCTGGCTTCTGGAATCTCCACCAAGCTCCGTCTTGAATTACAATTCAAATACACTAATCCCAACTTTATTATGCATTTAAGTCATGGTAGAAACAAGAAAATAAAATAAAATAAAATAATATGACTCATATGGTCATATACAACAATACGTACGCATTAATCGAAAAACACGGGTCAAAATTAAAAACAAATAAATGTAATTTAATGCTTCACATATATTAAAATGAAATGAAAATAATTGTGTTCATAATTGACTAATTAATTACTCCATTATATTTACAATTAATTATCAATTAATGTAAATTTTAAATTCAAAATATATATTCACACATGATTAATGATAATTACTATAATAATTAGCTAACCACTTAAATTATGGAATAATTACTATACAATTAACTCCAAAATTTAAAATTCAAAAAGTTATCATGAAAATGTTTCAAAAAAATTATCAATTAATGAAAATAATTTTGAAAGGGAAATATAAATCAAATTTAATGCCATTCAAGATATATATTCAATTATCTTAATGACAAAATTTATGATTTAACATTTAAAACCGAAATTAAAAAAATACCAATAATTTCAAAACCAAAATAATTACATAAAATACATTTAGGGTTTTCTAAAAACGGACGCACAACTTCAACGACCAAACCAGCGACCGCCACCCACGTATGACACGCTGCCAATGCCATAGTACGACCAATGGGCTACGCCCCGATGGCCGAACGCCACCCGCACCGACGCGCCCCGGGAGGCCGCTCGCAAGTTCGGGCGTCCGATTTTTTGGTAATTCATTTCGCTTTCGCTTTTCCAGACACTGCAACTTTGTAAAACGATTTGAGGTTTTAAAAAAATCTAACAAATTCGGGATTTTTCTTGAACATCAACAATATCATTATTGAACACGCCCAAGTGCTAGTTTATCAAAAAACACTTCTAGTTTTCGATTAAACCTAACCTCGTAAATTCAACTAATTGTTTCATTGGGAGTACTCTAAAATTCAAAAAATTTCCACCGGTAATTTAACCTCGCTAAAGGGTCAGTTAGAACAATGCTTAATTTCGTATCAAATTTCTAAACCTCAATCGTAAATCGAAAATGATTCACCCTCAAATTAAATGCAAATTATCCATTTAACCTTCTTTCATTTCATGAAACAATAAATCATCAAAAATCAATACATGAAGTGATGATTCTTACGTGGAAACATATATTAAAATGGGTTGATTTTTTCATATTATATATTCATCAATCAATATATAAAACTGCTTTAAATAAGCAAAATTAACTAACAACTACGCTTAACACACAATCAAATCCAGATAAACACAACCCCGAGTAGGCTCTATACACTGTTGGGGACCTGCATTTAATTCAATCGTGATAAACAAATTCAATTCATACATCCGATTCTCAAAATAATGTAAATTAATCTAAACATTAAAATACGAATGTATAATATTTAATTCTTATATCGCAACGGAAGCGAAGAACCCAATTCCCCAATGTAGCGCCTCTCAAACTCCCTCAAGATCCTCCCAAAGCTTGTTCAACAATCACTTGCATGTCCCTGTGATCGCATTACCACCAAGCAGGAATCAACCAGAGCTCGAACTTGCTGTAGTTTCATGATGAACTGGAAGATAATCTTCCACTTGCAGAGGAACGGGGCGGTTATTCCTACGCAGGGGGTGGAGATTTTGTGATTCTTCTTCATCATGAAAACCTAATCACCTCTTTAAATACCAAGTCCCTAAGTTCTACTCTAAGAAATCGCTTTAACTCATAATTTAATTAGACCGCTATGAACTTCTAATTAAATAACGAAGTTACTAAATGAAGTTGTTCTATTTAATTAACTTAACAAGTCAATTAAAATACTAATCTAGTCACTTCAATAACTATCAAGTTCATCGATTAATCGCTAATTGATTAAATCCTAAAGTTTAACTAATCGATGTTCATCAACATATATATTTGATAAATATATATAAATATTGAGAAATACATTTCTCAATATACAAGTCTCAAGTTTAATTTGTCCAATAAAGACATCTTTAATATCATCAGACAAGGTACATCTTTCTAGGCTCGTATAATAGTAAAGTTTTTGTATAATGTTTACACTGACCAATTACTATTATTATAATTCCATTAACGAAAAGCATTGTGCACCGCTTCATAACCCCTTAAATTATCACGAGAACCCACTAGTAATATACCATTATTGCGTGAAATACTCAAGTTCCAAAGAATTTCATGTAATCTAACCTTAAATGAATTGATACACAATTGTCAAGAACGAAGACAATAAAAAGTTAATCAATTCTCTACGATTTCCCAAATACATTTAATTTCAAAAGAGCTGCATCACTTCATGTTGTCTCGAGTTGGCAAGAGTCTCCAATTATTTCATATGTATTTGTCAAACTACGCATCAAACTGACGCCACGTCATGTGATTTATCCGTTCCTCCGCCACAACGAGGTCAGCAACTCTTCAAGCAAAATCATGGTACATCCCGCGATATAAGTTATTCGTTTAGTTAACTATCATAATTATATATACAAATTCATTTATTTGAACATTAAATATACACTTATCAAGTGTATTCCTCGTATTTCGGCACAGATGTATAGGAATGAAATGGGTCGTGGTATTGTTCATGAGTCACAAAATGTTGATGTTTTACTAAATCGGCTCGCCTCGTTTCCCACTCCTTCTCAAGTACATCAACAAAAAGTTTGAAATCTCTCTTTTCACTCAAATACACTTTATATCAATTCCTTCAACACGCGCTTTCTTTTACTCATTTCTTCAATCCCCTTAATCTACAAACATTTAAAAAGGTTAGTTAAATAATTAAACGTATAGTGATGTTTCAAAAAATGCTTGTGGGAATATTATCTCCATCTTGTAAATTATCTCAACAATATTACACGCGAGCTCCTTTTTACTTGTTCCACATTAAGAATTGTTGCTGAAATATCGCTAAAGAAATAAATACCACTGCTAAGGGTTTCTAAGTATTCCATCGGCAAAGACATGACGAAGTGCTACAAGAAGTAATTTCTGCACAATAATATGCACATCGTGACTTTTCAGTCCGCTGAAGTTCACATTTCGCGCACATCTCGAAATGTTTGAAGCATATCCATCAGGTAATTTGAGACGTGCTAACCAACTCCTGAACTGAATTTGTTGTGTTGTGGTTAGTGTATACAAAGCCTTTGATTTTGCTCTCCTCCCACGAATGTATTGCATTAATTGGGTCAGCAAGAATGCCCCGAGGTCAATCCTGCTCGCTGCTCATTGTCTTTCATTTTTCTTGGAACATCCATTATGCATGTAATCCGCTGCCATCGCTCTTCTCTGTAGCATGAAGTTGATGTCATTAATTTTGTTTGTTGACCAAAGGTCCTCAAATCCTTAATATACTGCACTGCGCTGGGCCATTATACCCTTCGGACTCAGGTTCCTCATGTCCGTCTCGCCCAACACATCAAGATCCAACAAAGAGATACCAGATATAATTCTTCATCTCTAGTAAGTAAGTCGCTTCCTTGTTGCACAAGCCTCACAAGTTTGTCCGTGACAAACACATTCCTTTGCATCCTAAACCGACGGCCCGATGTGAAAGAAAAGGACGGTGGCACCAAACCATGAAAAATTTCCGATCTGCTCAGAAGTTGAAAAGATTTAGTACGCTCTTCCATACAAAACGGACAAGCACCCACCACGCCACGATCCAAATCCTAGATAGCATGCCTAACGCAGAAAATCGCTAATTGTCCACATCAAAGCAACCCTCATGTAAAAAATTTGCCCCTAGACTCATCGAACGCCTCGACACCAAGACAAATCCCTTCAACTCATCAACCAAGGGTCGGAGAAAAACATCTATATCTTTCCCTGGATTTTTTGGTCCGGGGCATAATCAAGGATAAGAACATATATGGCTCTTTCATGCATAATCCCCGTGGGGTAAATTGTACATACAGAGCACAATCGATCATCAGAATATTAAGGCCCAAACTTGCTAAAAAAAGCGACTAAAACTATCATAACACAAACCGAGGCGACATTTCTAGGCTCGCTAAAAAATCGATACGTTGCATCAAAATGTTTCCACGCCCATCCCTGGGGCACCATCATCCTGCCCTGGGTTCACGATGTCATATCATGTCTCGAGCTGTCTTCTTGGACAGCAATCGTCAGAAGTCATGCTTGGGCCGACATGTATATCAAAACTTTTCTCGGCTTACGTTGTTGCTCCCTTCCTTCCTCGTACCTACTCTCTCCACAAAACCATCACGCCTCCAACTGTTCATCCTATTTGTAAAACAACATACAATTATTCATATTGGGGCATGAATTTTGTGCAAGAACAAAACAACTCAACAATATTTTTGCCTCATGTAAATCATTTAGAATGTTCTCTCTTCCTATCGTGACAACACGCTTGATTAAAGCAACCACCTTCGAAATATTGCGATATTCATAATTTAATTTTAGACTAACCAAATATGTTGTCATTGATAACTTAGTAAATTCAGTGCAACCATCCTATAACGGCTGGTTTATAGCCCCCATCAAGTCATAGTATGCTCTCGCTGTTATATTTGGGTCTTCTCTAGTCCCGGCCTCTTCATTGTGAGCACCTCCCTCAAATTGAAATCTTGTCTCCCACGACGTGTTTAAACCATCTTCAACCATATGCGTATATTGTTCCTCAAATCCAACATTAGAAGATGTTCCTCAAGTACATCAGAAACATGGGCGAGGAATATAATAATCACACTACGGTAATTTAGATGTAATATCTTCCACAAAGCCATTTAGACATCAAATGCATTGCCACCCATTGTACATCAAACGACGCCACTGACTAATATCATACACTTTTCCGCTTCTACACCTCTCTCTTACACGGACATCTTATTATTCCACGTAATCCTTTTCGACAAAACATGATTTTCACAACCTCACGAAACACACTAATCCTTTGTGTGTATATCCGTGATTCACACAGCCATCCTAATTCACGACGATTATACATTCAAATAATAACCAAGATACATACAAGTCAATTAAACATCAGATAAAAATAATAATAAAAGGGAAATGCATCTTTAACCCTAGATTTTAAATTGGCAGAAAGAAAAATCAGTAAGCTAAGATAGGTTTAGGGTTCAATTGATCAAAATATTAAAGATAGTTTAGGGGAAGCTGGCTCTCATGAAGCGTTTTTTGGAAGCCGAGGTGTATTTTTTAACTCTATTCGACCAGAGTAAGGTCTATATCGTAAAAATTCAGAGTCATTCGTGGTCGGCTCAAGCGCCGGTACGTAAAAGAAAACATGAAACCGACGCTACTAAAATGTTACAGACTAGGCAAACTGCACTAAACTGTAATATTCAAACATTCGAACAATATTAAAACACAATAGTTCAACACAACATTCAACATTCATTCAAACACGAGATTAAAACACAATAGTTCACAGAACTAAAGAAAACAACACTCAACAATATTCACTCAAACACGGTTTTTCACCACCCTTCTCATCACATGGTATCACTACAAACACAACGGTGTTGTGACTACGTTCTAGATAAATCTTGAGAACCATTTGATCGGTCAAACCCACGCCATGATATGTGGCAAAATCATGCCACCCATAGGCTTATCACCAACTCTCGATGTCCTCGAACGGTATCCTGCATTTGTCATCCCAAAAAAATCTAATCTCAAATATTCTCAATCGATACAAGATCCTTTCAAATGATGTTCATCTTCTCAAATGCATAATGGAAGTCGCGCTAATCAAGTATAATACATAAAATTAATAAAGTACGAACTTGAAATTGTTTAATAAATTACTTAAATTAATATTAATAAATTACTACGCGCAAAGTAATCGCTCCAATTTATTTATCACAAACTGCCGATAACCAATTGTTTCTCGGCTATAATGACATCTAACTCAAGTAATTGGAATAGATTGAACTAATAAATAATGACACCAATTAAAATAATAATAATTGAACATAATTGAATATACTGGAACATAATTCGAACATAACAATATCAAAATATACCTTTGAATTGGAGTCAGCGGAGGGAAAACGGTGGGGAAGGTTTTTTTAGATCCGCTCGTCAATAGCTCTTCAATTTATAAACACTTTGGCGCCGTGAACGCCGAGCGATTTCTTTAATTAAACCCGCACCTGCATAATCTCCAAACCTCAATACTCCATAAAATTAATTCTTTATTTTAATTTAATAATCCATATATAAGAAATATATTTTATTGAAATTAGTTATAAGTTAAGTATTATAGAAAATTATAAATATAAATATGCAAAAGATCATGTCGATGATACTCGTAAGCGATATAAGCTATATATAAAGAATCTAGCTTATAGCTTCAATCGATTTCCATTACGTGAACAATGTTTATATAAAAAATATTTAATAGTTAATAATGCTAAAAATAAAATTCAAATTTAATAGTAAAGAAACAATTAAATCCAACTTACCTTATCATTCACCCACCTACGGAAGGATCTTGCTCCCTCGGGGGAACGATCGCAAGTTCCCATCCGGCTTTCCCACAAGAGTCACGCGGCCCTGCCCGGCCTCGCTGCTATCTCCTCTGGGCCATCCCGGTACCATGAGCGACATATTCTACACACAGCTGGATCCCGATCCAATCAGGCACAACGTCCCAAGGAGCAACGCGACATCATCTACACCATGATCCTGCATCGCACTAAATTTTCCTTTCACAAGAGGTCACGCCTTTACTCTTTTGGTTCTCAAACTCCCAGATTTGTCTGGCATATGGAATGCTCCTTCCTCGAATTTCATATCGATCCTGAAATAAATACAAAATTAAGTTAGTAAAAATTCACAATTCGAAAAGCACACAACTTTTATAACATAATACTTACCAAAAAAGCTTCCCATATACCATCCTTATCCACTGTCCATTAGAATAACACAAATTCGAATTTTTCTTATTTTCCTGGAAGCAATCTAGAAACTCATGACCACAATCCTACATAAACGAATAAATATGATTAGATACAAATGATAAATGTAAATAAATGTTAATAAAACAAACTCAATAAATAAATTTCACTTACATTCCATAAAATACGGTCGCAATGGCCTTCCTTTCCCCTCAAGCACGGCGGTAGGATTCCTCGACCTATCGAGGCCCCTGCATCTGACCGCTACTTCGGGACTTTGTCCTGATTTACCGTGGCATCAACATCATCGCCATTCACGATCCTCATCACTGCATTTACTCTATACTTTATCGGCGCCGCCGATTTAATCGACGCCGACTACTCACGGGTTTATACTCCCGGGATCGACGCCGACAGATCAAGACAGTAGACGGCTGCTTGGTGCATATCGCCCCTCGGATCGAGTAGGCAGTCATGATGCCGGTGAACGGGCCCCACGCAATTTATAACAAAGTGGCCTACGAATACCCGACATCTGCTGGTTAAAATTACTACGTGATATGTGAGCATAAATACAAATCCATAGTTCCGTGGATCTTTAAAGTGCATACTATATTATTCAATACAAAACATATAATTAAATATATGAACAGGACTTACATAGCCGAGTAAATTTCCACCAAATTCACACGCTCAATTTGACTTTCACCTCCTTGTCAGAATATCAATCGTATTTACATTCTAGTTAGTCACCCGTGAGGGGTCAATCAAGAACTAATCTATGCTAGTAAACAAGTGACGAAATAAACTGAAAACCCCAAAATTCTTTGGGAGAATTTCTCGCCAAAAAGTGTATGGCTACTAGAGCAGAAAAGTTTTACAAAACTTACGATGAAAACTCCTAAAGTTTGCTTATGTGCTGTGTTAAACAAGCCCGATAAGCAACCCGCTATATTAGGCTTGACTCGTTAACTCTATTAGTTCGTTAAGACACTAAATGCAGTCAAGCATCGAAGTCGAACTATTTAATTAAGCTAATTAAATAAGAATGAGTCGGAATATCAATAATCTTTCAAGTTATCGATAGCATTGTAATTACTCAACCAATTAAATAACTATTAATTGATTCTATTTGTTCAATCGATATTCTACATAAACAGAACCTTTGTAATCGAGAAATACATTTCAATTATATAGTTCTCTTTAATTTCATACATGAAATATATAATCAACGCCACTCAGACATAAAGGATCTTCTAGGCTCGTGATAATAGTAAGTTGTATAATAACAATAATTGACCAATTACTATTATTATAACGATTAATGAGTAAGATCTAGCAATCGCCATAACCCCTTAATTATTTCCATGGTAACTCACTAAATAGCTATATACAATTACTAAGTTGAACACTAAGTTCGATAATCACATTTAACCTAACTGGTAAATGAATCGCTACACAATTGTCGCAACGTGGCATAATAATAAATGAACCACTCCTCATTGATTTCCAACATTCTACTCGCTTCTGACGATTATCTTACAATTCCTTTATCACGATCTCTAGTCGTAGGCTAACCATGCCGCCACGAAACACCCACAACTTCTCTTTTACTCGAGTATGAATCGAATAAGCATTTATGGCGTCCTTAAACCAATCAAGCACTCAACCGTGCGAGAGGCCCTCTAGATCTTCTCAGAGCACAAGGACTTAATAAATCCTCCCAATATATATCAACATTCATCGCTATATTTCACCGCTACGACCCAACATATGCCGCTATAATTCCCGCGCACGCTATCATAGTCAAAAGTACGTAGAGCTTGTATAACACAGAGAAGTTATATATCGAGGTCTAAGAATTGGATTTAATCCTAAAATTTAAACAAATGTCATAGGACAATAGATATACATATATCTTCTATGAATTGCTTCGTCATACCTCCGCCCCTCAAATACCGTAATCGGCAACACTGTATCGATCTAGTCCTCGCAGCTAACGTGATCAATCTTGATCACTAATCAAACACTATGTTAGTCATATGACGCTTGTCGCCTAACTATCAAGATTCCGACTGTATGCCTTTGGCTATCCTATGTTTCTAGGTCAAGAGGCGTAATTAACAGCTCATGTTACCTCTAGAAAACATGTAGACTAAATCCTGTGTGGATTTAACCTTTCACTCATCGAGAGGATACATTATATGTATATTTATATGTAAATTCAACATATAGTCATATAAAACAAATATATTAAAATATAAGAAGCAATAATATTCAAATATTTATTCACATAACACAATAGATACATACCTGATTCCCACTTAACCTAACACCACCGCGACATCCGGCCTAAGACCTATGTTCTAAGCATGCTCATCAAGTGCCTTTGGCCTCGACTTAGTGGTTTGTAGTCACTGACACTGCTTCTACTTCTATATGCCTCTGACATCACCCTAATTGCCATACTCTCAATCGTGCAGATACTTTCCAGCACGGCTGATTCAGTCTGTTATTGCCCCAACTTACCTCTTGTATACACAAGATTCTTCTTCGCCTGACTAAAACCAAACTCTTTGATCGGGATTCATCAAACGTAGATTCCAACTCATGGATGCCCTGCTTAAGACTATAAACGGATTCTTTGCAACTCAGACACATTTTTAGGTCCTTAGGACACGTAAAGCCCCGAGGTTGTACCATACAATATCTTCTAAATTTCCATTCAGAAAGCTGCCCATATCCATTTGCCATATTTCATAGTCACGAACAAAAAAGAATGGCTAAGATTATCCGACGGATTTAAGTGACAACACCGGGCAGTAAAGCTGTCATGTCCACTCCGTGAACTTTGCTGAACCCGCTACAAGTCTAGCCAAAACATCAACGCTCGGGCTTTATCATGTTTCTTCTTAAATACCCATTTACTTTCAATGTACAGCCCCATTTGGTAAATCCAACAACCACCAAACCTCGCTGTACATAGAATCCATCTCGTATCGCATGGCAATTTGCCATTTGTCAGCATCTGCCCATTGCTTCTTTGTAAGAAGTGGGCTCGCTACTTCCCTCAATGATGAAAGCTTCACCATATCAGCTGGGCTCGTTCGTGCGATCCTCATTGATCTCCTGGGGTGGTTGGTTCTTCCACACTGGGACGCTGAATCATGCTCTATGAAAGAAGGTTCCAATTTTAGCAAAGGCCGATGCCTCCTGATTAGATGCATCAATATTGACTTCATCACTTGAGCTTCATCAAGCATGAACACCATTACTTCTAGTCCTTTCCTCGATGTATATTCCTTTCAAGGAATACTCGCCTCCGCAAATGTACATTTTATTCTTCCGCTTCCGCGTGAGAAGTAGTAACCAACTGCTTCCATTGGATATCCTATGAAATAAGATTTATTTTAATTGGGCGCAAGTTTATCTTTGTTAATCTCAAATATAAGCTTCATGTTCCCCAAATCTTAGAAAAACCCAACTTGGGAATCTTCCCAACCATAGTTCATGGGAGTTTTATCTCAATGACTGCTGACATCTGCTTGGCTGGTGTCACTGTCCACTAGTCAAGATATCCCCTGTAAATTAACCGTAGATCGAGAAATATCATAGATCTAATCCATGTCAAGAAGGGTTCGATTTCTCTCCTTCGGACACGCCATTATGCTGTGGCTCGGCTGGAGCGAGTCAGGAAACAATACCACACTCTCTAAGACGAGTATCAACTCGTGACTCAAATATTCTCCACCCTCTTATCGGACCGAGAACCCTTTTACTGTCTCTGCTCAACTTTTGTACTTCATTTGGAACTCCCTGAATTTCAAAGCACCAGAGCCAGGTTCCCCATCGATACACAAACCGCATTCATCGTAGTCATCAAGAACGAATTCTATAGCTTATAACCCTCGCAGACGTGTTCATCGCCTGCCATACACGTGAGCTGTACGATCCCCAATAAATCACTCGCTCTTCATTTAAGCCAACAAAGGTATTTTGGTCATTTTGCCTAGAAGGCACTACACTTATCAGAGTGATTCATAATCGAAACCTTTCAAGTATTCCCACCGGAGTGGAGTTTCTGATTCGTTCTCGCATCGACCTAGTCTCGTACTTACAGTATGCTCGCTTTAAGTGAAGTTAGGCTTATTCCGCTTTTAAGTTTATGTTATATGACTCATTAATCATGCTCCAAAACGTATGTAATTCATTTTAGCGGAGGCGGTACTAAATACTACCCCATTCCTCGTGATCCTAAATTATCGGGATCTATTGAAAATGAAAACCATCATTATTCAAAAATGTAAATAGAAATAATATTCTCGCAAATCAGCAGTACATAGTAAACCGGAGATAAAGCCAAAACAAGTGCCCGGCAAATTTAACCAATGGATCCCATCAGCAGGCCGGAAACCTTCGCGCCATTTCCCACACGCGTATCCATTTCCCCTCTTTCGAGTTCTACTGACTCTCTGAAGCCCCGCATATTACGACAAATACGAGAACCACAACCGGTGTCTAGCACGCATCTAAGTAGAATTAGAAGTTGTACAAACTTCACAATATACACACCTTTAGACTGGGTGTTTATTAAACCATTTTCCTATCTCGATTGAATTTCCTACGTGCCGCTCAAAGGACCTCGAGTTGCAATAGCCGCGTATGTCATCCGTAGAGACACCCTTTGCCCTTCTCTCTGCCTGCGACGCTTACCGCTGCAGGCAACGCATGCGAGAGAAGTCGAAGACCTCTTATTCATCCAAAACCTGCCAGCATCAAAGAACGGTTATTTGTCACGAATCTCGGCGGTGGCTCGACGGGACTGCACTGCTATAGCCTTTGATACTTGTATTACATCGACTAAAGTGTATCTCATGGTGATAAAGAACTCTAACTGGGGCTTATCTCAGATCCCGAAGGATCTGCACCGCTTGGCTACAGATCCATTACCTCAAGTGCGCACCGTGAATCACAGATACTCTGCCTCGGCACAACGAGGCACTCTAAAAGTTTCGTATTTCTTTATATTCTCGCACGCCTCCTTCGATTCACTCAAGAGCTTCCGGAGCAAATGTCAGTACGCGCTGATACTCATCAAGGCTGCAGCTCTAAACTTGCCCATCCGAGTAAGCATAAGACACTCTCAAGGCTAGAGTCCTTCTTATGCAACTCATATTTTCCGTGCGCATACCGTTGTCCCTGCATAGTCTTATAGGAATTTCTTTATACAAGATGATTCAATCAAGACAACCTTTCAACTCAATGGCACCACGCCCCCAAAATTTGCACCATCATACACGCAAATGAAAGTTAATCTTAGTTCAAGCGTAGTTCTAGGGGTAAAGTAATAGCTGCAGTCATATTAATTCTACAAGAATAAGTAAATAAAATAACAGATCAAGAAACTATCATGCTAAAAACACTTTACAAATAAATTGTAACGTAAATACTAATACTTCAAATTCACGGGGGCTGCTATTAGTATCACACTCATTAATTTTAAAATTGGCTCGATACTTTGCTTAAATTTTAATCAAGCGAGATTATTATTACTTTGTTTTCATTACTCATTTATTACCAGCACATAATCAAGCAAATACATGCAACATGAAAAATAAACAAGTAATGCACATCGCGATATACGATACGGCCCCTAGAACCTATTAAGGCATTTATCAAATATTAACATAAGTCCTAATTCTCAGATCTTGTACTTCCGATCCATCTCGAAATTCACCAAGATCACCACCTCGAATGATTCACTATTCACTTGTTACACATTTAAGTATACTAAATCCCATCTTAGACAAATTGCAAGCTTCAAGGGTAAACAAAGAAATAAATAAATACAAGAAATACGACTCGTATGTCATTTACAACATTACGTTCAAGTAATCGAAAAAATAAATAAACGTGGGCCATATCTATATACCTCCATTCCAATCACCATTATAAAATATAGCACTTTATTAAATCAAGCATAACGAACTTAATAAATATTTAAATGGCATCGAGGAAATGCATGTTTGTAATTATCAAATTAATTAATTCCATGTAATTGCCACATATTAAAATTAATTAATATAAACTCACTTATCAAGACATGTCAATTAATAATTATTACTAATAATTATTAACTGTGATATATATTATAGAAAAATATTCAAAAAACAAATATTTTTAAAATACATTAAGTAGTGAAGTTTGTTATCATAATTGTTATATCACTTTTAAATTAATTTAAAAAGATATAATATAAAGGAAATTAATTAATTGTCATCACATAATTAATTACAATCAATTAGGTGATTAAAACGACAAATAATTAATAAAAAACCGAAATATAACTAGTCCCACAATTTTAGAAAACCAAAATAAGGAATAAATTCGGAATTAGGGTTTTCAAAATTAGGGCACATTACATCGGCCTGACGCTTATACGCTGCCTACTTGCCGACACGCTACGCTCTCCGCCTAGGTCGCCGTCCATCAATATTTTGGTACTAAAATCACCCCGCGATCCGATCGGACGCCTGCAGTGGTCGCCGGAAGTCGGTCGGGCCGACGGCGGCCAATACCATATTTAACTCGGTTTTCGATTAATTAATTCGTTTGTAGAATCATTTTGAGGCTTTAAAATTTTTCAAAATTTATAAAATTCGAACACGTTAACTCATAATTTTCTTTGAACAAACTTAATCGGGTCGCTCATTAAAATAAATTTCTACATTTAATTATTAATTAAACATCTGTAAATCTCAAAATTGTTTTCGAGGCACTTAAATATCCAAAATTATGGAATTTAAAGGAGATCTTCCACGCATATTCTGGGTTCCAGGAAAAATTAGGTTTTCATTTTACAAAAATTTTACACACCCCAAACACGTTTTACAAAACTGTTTTGAAACAAAAATCAATTAAATTGCCCTTTAATTTATGGAAACAAAATCCATATGTTAACAAAATATGATAATACATCATTGGCAACTTTTAACACATGTGTAAATCAATAATCAAGAACATGGTGATTTATTCTCACTAAGTATATTTATCAATTAAATATATGAACAAGAATTAATCAAATAAAAAATTGATAAAAAACACAAACAAGCATAAAATAAAATAATGTAAAGCAACTTAATTTGGCTCACGATGCCACCGAAGAAAAATTACTATGATATAGAGTATAAATACAAATTCATAGTTCCTGTGGATCTTTAAAGTATACTACATTATCTTAAACATAAAAACATATAATTAAATATATTTAACAGAGGGACTTGCTAAATAAGTGGAGTAAATTCTACCAAAATCCACACGCCTCAAATTCACAACGTGAATTTGACTTCCCTTCAGCTCCTTGTTGCAATATCAATACCACTGCATGCCACCCCTAGGCCTGCATAATAAGAGCTGCATAATACCGACCAATTACTATTATTATAACGATTAACGAAAGATCTAAGTGAATTCGC
This sequence comes from Lithospermum erythrorhizon, assembly GCA_019722365.1. Taxonomy (NCBI): domain Eukaryota; kingdom Viridiplantae; phylum Streptophyta; class Magnoliopsida; order Boraginales; family Boraginaceae; genus Lithospermum; species Lithospermum erythrorhizon. The sequence goes on along the minus strand of JADFUC010001538.1, from coordinate 171,631 downwards.
CATAACCCTTAAATTATCACGAACCTACACTAAGAATATACAATTACTAAGCGAAATTAAGTTCGATAATCACATTTAACCCAATCGTAAAATGAATCGCTATACAATTGTCGCAACGGCATAATAAACGGAACTACCTCCTCATTGATTTCCAAATAATCGCGCTTCTACCTCTCTTTGCCGTCATTGCAATCTTTTCGTCCAGTCTTACCAATTAATGCTGAGCCATAAACATGCTTTTCAAAGTTCACAAACTCACTAAAATTAAAATAACATCATTCAACTCAATTCAATTCAAATCCAATTTGATCTAATTCAAACTCAAATCTAATTCAAACTCAATACAATTCAAATCTAGTTCGATCTAATTCAAACTCAAAATCTAATTCAAACTTAATTCAATTCAAACTCAATTCAATTCATTAACAATAATTCAATTCAACGAATTCAATTACACCATTCAATCAATTAAACGCAACTCAATCAATTCCCAATTAAACACAATTCAATTCAAATCTAATTCGATCTAATTTAAACTCAAATCTAATTCAAACTCAATTCAATCTAAACTCAATTCAATTCAAACTTCAATTCAATTCATTAACAATAATTCGCTTAAACTAATTCTAATTTCTATCAATTCAATCAATTAAACACAACTCAATCAATTCCCAATTAAAAACAATTCAATCTAACTAATAAAATCGAATTAAAAGAATAATTATAACTAAACCGACTTAAATGAAGAAAACCGAATTAAAAACGAATTAAACTTATAACTAAACAAATTAAAATGAATAAATCCGAAATAAAAATCGAATTAAACTAATTAAAGAACGAATTAAATTTATAATTAATCTAATTAAATGAATTAAAATCATAATTATTTGCAAATTAAATTTAAACAAATTAAATGAAAGTAAATCATAATTAAACATATAAATAAACAAACAATTAACAAGTAATTATAACAATAAACGAGAAAATGAAAAATCGACTTACCTTTTGCGTAAAAGTCATTAGAGCGGTAGGGATGGAAGGGTTAAAAGTTTGTTAAAAAAGTAAAAAAAGAGTTAAGGTTTGTTTTATATACAGATACATTGGCGTCAAGCCAAGATCGGAATTAATTGTTTTTTCATTTAATTTTTCAGTTTACCAACGGTAAAAAGACCAATGCCACGCACTCCACATAATCAATTTAAACGGCCTCAAAATAACGATAGTAACCAGACGGCATAAACGACGCTAACTAAACAAAGATGGCGCTGGTTTTTCGTCTCATTTAATAATTGCTTAAAGAGTGTAAGTATAAGTCGCTTAATCAGTTTTCATTTTATCCTAATTATAAGTCGCTTAAACTATTTAGACCATGTTTTCCAAATATATCCTTAATTAATGAAATCAAATATTTCTCATAAAATAGTAAGATAATAAAGTTTCTAGTTTGCAAACCATGAAAATACTGTAAGTTATACAAATAGAAAAGGAACCTTTGATCATTAATTAATATTAAACGGCGTTAAAATTGGCAACGCTCACTATCTTAAATGTTAAAATAACATATACGAATTATACTAAGATAGAGGGAGTATAGTTTATCAAGGGATGTCAATAATGCCATATAAGGAATGTCTAGCTAATAATTCAGTTAACTATAACAACTGTGTCTCATGTGGTTTCTATTAATATTTCCAATGCAATTAAGCATTTTTATATATAAGAATTAAAAAGAATTAAAGCAACATGTAAACACTCTCAATTTTAAGATTCACACTCATTTTAGAATCATGTTAACAAGTCAGACGTGTGAGCTTAAAATCTATGCTTATTTCATCATATCTTTACCGTAATTCAACGACAATTACTTTCTTTTTATAGATGTAATAAGAACCTAGCAATTCGGGATTTGTCCCAAGTTTCTCAAGGTGTTTACCTAAAGAAGCTATTGCTTCAAGTTTACTTCATTGTTTGTCTTGAATTGACACTTGGGGACTCTGCAGTCAAAATCTGTCGTAGTAGTAATTAACAAACAATGCCTACTCTTATACAATGAACCTTTTGTTTATTATATGGGGTTTTCCATTTTTTCTCAACCGTGATGTAGAACGTCATAGGAAATGGGACATTAATTTGGTCATTTTGCAATCACTATCTTAAAAGATGTACATAAACATGAAAAATAAATTGCTACAGTATATACTTAATTGATAATATATTGTTAAATACCATAACAATTTTATTCCACTAATAATAGGAATTATGTAAATTACATACGGAGTATAATCAGTATATGATAAGAAATTCTAATATTAGTGTGGAGCCTGAAGAACACATTAAGCATCTTCATATCCAATTTTAATCTAACCCCAGGCCCGACCCTGCTCTGGCCTCAACTACAATTTCGCTTCCTCCCTGTTGGAAATCCAATTATGTTAAAGAGCTAGTTATATACTTATATGTACTTTAGATATGCCATTAGCCTTCTTGTAAATCGATTTGAGTTAGTTTCTCTATAGAAAGTTTCAAAGTTATCTTAACTATATTAGTATAATCTTATATGTATGTGCAATTGTAGAAAATGAACTGGTGGTTGGGTGGGGGAATGGTATGGAATAATTAGTAGATAACAGTTATCAGTGATGGAATTAAATTTTTTTATATAGAGGAGGACGAAATAACTTATATTATATAAATAAAGAAAAATATATTATTTAGGGGGTGAGTAACTTAATTTTTAAATAAATAAATGTTAAAATCTAACAAATTTCAAATTTTCAATGCTATCATCCTGTGAAGGGATAATCTGCTTTGATACTTTTTTTTTTGGGGTTATTTGGTGCATGAGACCCGCCATAGGTCACACCTGATATTGTGATTCAGCTTTTTACAATAAAATTTCTCCTTTAAAAAAGGAAAAATCATATGTCAACTGTATTTTATCATATATCATCTGTATTTTATTTCATTTTAAAACTATTAAATGTGGAAGTGAAACAAGTGTACTCAACTAGGCCCAATGATTATCTCACACGCGAGAAGCCCATATATCCAACAAGATTTGAGGTCACAAATGGCAGATCCTCATTACTCATTAGCAATAGCGTTTCATACTTGCATTTTTCTCTAAGTTTTACCATTAAAATCTACATTATTCTTCGTCGGTTGGACAACAATTTCATCACGAGGTATCTTCTCCTTTCTTCTCCAAAAGAGTTATATACCAGTAGTTTTATAGGTTTGACTTCTATATAATTTTTGTTTAATGTATGAAATCTTTGTGTAAAGATTAAATTGTATATGTATGTGTATATCTAATAGACTTAATTTCATATAAACACCTGATCTATTGAGAATCGTTCAAATAAGTATCTAAATATTTTAATATTTTGGTATTTGAATTTTTCAAAATCATATTTTTGAACTGTTGACTTTCATTTAACTTTCTATATCCTAAATCAGAGTATGTTGGTCATATTAAAAATATTTTAGGAGAAAATATGCTCTTGATTTAAAGAAAAATTTATAAAAAGTTTAGGTATCATTACAACAAAAAAAATTAATTTTATGTGCAATATTCATAAAACAGTTCGTATACTATAAACATATTTCTTATTTATAATATTAGTGATTATATCATTAATTGAAATAAAATTAAAACGAATAACCCCCCGATAAGTGTTTATTATATAGTGTTTTCGAGGCCCTAATCATGTGATTAGTTGATGTTATTTCTTAGTCTTTAACCGAAGTATACCTGCACTTGCTTTTCGCTTTATCTGAGTTTATAATTATCTAAGCAAAGCCAAGCGACCCATTCGAATCAAGATACGAGCAAATTCACCAAGAGTTACATTTAGTCATGATCCAGTTAATGCTTGATTCTACCATTAATACAGGCTGCAACCTATAAAGAGGAGAGGCAGAATTAAAAAGTTTTTATATCTCCACTCTTTAAAAGCGTTTCATCAACTTTGCTGAGTTTTTGAAGCGCACTATCGAAGCCGGGCAAGAATCACCGTTAATTACATATTGTGCAACAAGGCAAAGTTGGAGTTGATTACTTTAATTGGTTCACAATTTAATTCAGATATTATTATTGTTAATGCATGAATGCCTATTAACTTCATGTATTTATTTATGCCTTTATTATGAACTAAGCTTATTATTAGTCAGACCACATGTAGTTTGATCGATGATTTGATTTTCTTGGAGTTAATTTATTTCCGGGCCATACTCATTATTGTGCATAATTAGTATTTAATATCTTGATATCAATATTAAATTGTTTATATAAGTGATTAATTGCTAGAAATAGGATTGTCACTTAGGAATTAATAATCAAAATACATGTTTCAATTACCATAGAGATATAGGTAATGCCATGTGCAATTTAATAAGCATCTGTTATTAAAAAGATCTCCTATTTTAAGCTATCATGTAGACATAAGGCTTTTATTGCATTTAATTGCGTTAACCGAGAAGCATTATCAATTGTGATAAGTAATACTTTGGCATTAACTGTCAAGCAACTACTTGTAAATTGAATTTATTTATCCGATGAAACTGCATGTCCCGACTTTCAAATATTAAGTAAGGTTCACTTTTGTGCATTCAAGTTAGTATCTGTGAAATTTAATTGCTTAGTCAATTTAGTTAAGTAGTCTAGGATAAAGATTTACTATTTAATTAGTTAATTGCTGACAAGAAAAGACCTAGTATTTAAGATGTTGGAATTTGTACCATACTGCTCTTACCATTATAATACTGACACGAATTCGACCACCCGAACACGAATCGGTGTTGTCACCCCTTCCTTCCTTTGTTAATTACGGAGGCATGCAGCAGACCCCTACCAATGAACAATGATATGGTGTATTAATTTATGCTATGACTGATAATGCAGGAGGCTTTTTCTTCTTTTTTATGGAGTTAATTCTATCTTTTTATAGAGTTAGTGATGGTATGAAAAATCTATTGAAGAAGGTGATATCTACTAGCATTAGTAAGAAACAAAATTGACTTTTAGATGCAGTCATTAATCAAATATTCTAATCATTAAATTAATCCATTAGGATGATCTTACCTCAACTAAACTCATACCCAAAACATCAAACAAATGTTCACCAATTCACAAACCAGCTCAAAAATCCAAAATTGCAAACAAGAAAAAGATCGAACAATTTTTTGGAAATTTCCAAGTGTTTTGGCTCAATTTTCAAGTGGCTTCCTCTCGTCTTCTCAAGGACCATATATGAGCCTTAGCTTTCTTCACTTTTCTCTACTGAAATTAGTTACTGTGGAATTTTGGGATTTTGAAATGAGTGGGTGAGTTAAGAAACGAGCATGGTGCATTTGGGCCAGCTTAAGAGACAAGCAGAGTTTATTTTATCAGTTGTTGACCAAATTATCCTTTTAAAATTTAATTTTGTCTTCAACAAGACAGTATCATGATTTCAAAAATTTACGACAAAAGACACCCTGCATGCAGAATACCCGACCGCAAAAACGTACGCGTTGCAGTGCCAAGTGATATTGCTTCACAAGATTTCGATCAAGTAATTACTCATACCACCGATGATCTCTTTCTGGCCTCATCCTATGCTAACCCATCATAAGTCATGTCAATTTTACTCCTTTGACCCACCTGAAGTTTTTCAAATGAAAGACGCGAGCAGACAAAACGCCACGTGGAAATACTGGTGGCTCAGGAGGCCACCATCAGTTCAATAACGCGACCGACCCGGTGCGCCAATTACAACGGTATCAAAGAAAGCCGTCCTCAACCGTGGGAAACTAAGCGCTATGCGCGCAGCGCGGATACCTCGAAAGTCAGTAGAGCCACTCCTGTAATCTCACACCTGATTTCGCATTTGCCCCGATGCGCTGCGTACTTAACGGCGACGCTGAAAGATTTGGTTTTGTAATACTCCGACAACAAAAATGTGTGCGCAGGACATGCTTCGAGCATGATTTGACGGCATTACTGGTTCACCAAAGACGCATCTTTTTTAAGCTCATCCTATGTTAACTCCAACGTTAAAGTCGTGTTTTACCTGGTAATTCTAGATCTAATCTTAAGCCAAATGGAAGACGTTTGAAACAGACAAAACTACCGAAAGACTCCAAGCGCTATGTCACCCATCAAATCTATCATGTTCAATTCGCACGGGCTGCTACACCGTATTTATTTTCCGGCGAAACTTAGATTCTAGATTTGTTTAGCCTATAAATATATTGATGCTTCTATGAGTTTTATTCATTACGCAAATACTAGAATAGAACGTGAATCATCCTGTAATAATATCAGTCTTTAATATTATTGAATAAGAACATAGTTTTGTTCTCAAGAACTTAGAGTTTATCTTTGTTTCGATAAGTTGTGGGTCGGTATTTTCATGATAAGAAAATACTCAACATAGATTATAGCTAATGGGTGGCTTCAGAACGACCTTTCCGATTTATTAGTGATTCGGCAAAGAACAAATATCTTTCATATCAGGAGAACCCTGAGTAAAATTAGTTTGTATTTTTATTCTCGCATTTAAATTCTTGTCATTCTTATTGATCATTGAACTACTGCTGGATTTAGGTGGTCTTAAACTTAAATAATGCGTATCGTAGCTTGGTCGTAGCTCGTGAGAGTTTAAGAATTAATGGCCGGGAAGTCAAGGAATCAGGACACCGGCCGAGAGAAATTCATACCTGATTTGCCATCAAAGACATAGATGGGAGGATTATTTGTACGGAAGCCGAACAAACCAATCGTATAAGCTCCTAGGAAGATGATGGAAGAGTGAATGGACGGATTCTCGACAGTAAGTCTTCAAAAGGAGCAAGACCTTATTTGTTAAGAACGAGTTGCTAACATCATAAGAGTACCACCACAAAGTTATTTAGCGAAGGCTTTATGCGATTTGTATACCTTTTGCAAATAATAAGTGTACTTCTCAGTGAAAAATTGTCACCTTAATAGCATTATTAAGCAAATCAGCCGACGTAGATGTTAATGTTGATGATGATGCAAGGCCCTAATTTGTTGGCTTCACTAAAAGTTGGGAGTCAATGGTGCGCTTAAGCAAGAATTTGCAGGCATTTCAACAAGGTTGAACTCAAGGTGGTTATGAGCCGCATCTCGTTTTGACGAGGTACGTAGTTTCCGCGTAAGCGGGCAAAGCGGCGGTGTCAGATTAAGTGTGGTGTTATGGAAGAACTTTTGGTATTTGGCGCTTTTAACAAGAGAGATTCGGCAGGTATAATCTCCGACTTTGTATGCTAGGATCAGGCAAAGACGTCATATGACGAAGACTACAAAGCTTAATTCAAGTGGATGGCTTAAGGCCAGGTTTGCGCCATTATTCGATGCTTTGGTTTTATCTGTGAATGCTTCCGCTGATTCTTGGATAGTAGATTCTGGAGTTTTTTCATACTACGATTTATAGAGATGTAACGGTGAATTATGCTTCGAGAATTATGGAATCGTCATCTTGCTGATGGTGAACAGCTTGACGTAGTAGGCATGAGCCGTGAATCGTGTTCGCCGAAAGTGGTTCTTTCGAAACTAACAAAGGTGAGCGTGGTTCAAATGAAAAAGAGTTTAATTTCTGTATCACTGGATGTAGATGGTTATCAACCGTCAAGACTCAGAATTGTGGCGTTGTTCGGGAGCAAGTTCTAATAAGAAGCAGTGTTTCGCACGTTATATTTGGCCGACAATTCTCGTACAAGAGACGATTCCCAAAGTGTAGAGAAAAATGTATGAGATTGACATGGGAGTTTCTACAAAGATGGGAAAGAATTGCCGTTGGTGAAATTCTGCTCGCATGCCGGTATATTTCTCGAAGATTCCCCGAGAGCTGCGGCAACGGTACCAGATTAAGGTCGAAGGTACCCTAACCGTAGAATGTTATATTGCCAGGATGAAGTTCGAAGCCCTATGAAGCTGGGAAGCGATGACCGTTTTATGTTGCATGAATTCATCTGAAGTTAGCGAAGCGTGTTTCAAAGTCGCGTGCGTAGGTATTCCCAATCTCTTGATTATTAATCGATGAAGTGGTGTTCCGACCAAACACCGTAGGTCACGAATTAGATCGCGGGAAGTCGCCGACGCGGAACGGGAAGCGTAGAAGCAGTATTGACGAACAATCAAGCTGAGGTTTCTAAGGTACCGGGTCAAGATCATGAAAATCGGGGCATAGCGCAGTACGGTAATTGCTCGAATGAGGGAAAGTCCAACTGGGTACGTGTAACGGCTATTCTAGATTCTCTTCTAGAGTCAAGTTGGTTTCCCACCAGGATGCTCGGGGATTGGAAAAGAAGGTATCGTTGGGATCACTCTTCAGCCAAGTTCAAAAAAAAGACATAAACTCAGAGGGCTATTGCGTGATATGCCAAGATTTGTGATCCGAAATTTGCTTTCAAGGAGAAATCATTGAGGTGAAGTCAAATTAGTTGGAAGTGGAATGTAGGACTTCGAGACTGGGAGGTCGGGATGATAAGTCCTACCCGCACTTTGGAGTCCAGAGAAAGCCTGGGAGAAGATCGGGACTTGGCAAGTCCCGACCAAGTCCCGATAATGGTTTCACCTAATTGGAGGCGGTTTTGGCCAACTTATCAAGTGAAAAGCTTAGCTTGTATTTGTTTAGCCTATAAATATAGGATGTTTCTATGAGTTTTATTCATCACACAAATACTAGAATTGAGCATAATCATCCTAGAATAATATTAGGGTCTTTAATATTATCAAGAACATAGCTTTTGCTTCGAAAAACTTATAGCTTTTATCTTTGTTCTGATAGATTGTGGCTGAGATTTTCAGATAAGAAAATACTCAACATGTATTATAGCTATGCAGAGGCTCATAAACCATCTTCCTGCTTATTAGTGGATTCGCAAGAAGAACAAGACGCATCTTCACATCGAGGAGAACCCGTATAAAATTGTTTGGCCTCGTTTATTTCGATTTAAATTTCATATTTTTATCATTGCTTCAAACTCTGTAATGATTTGCGGGGTCTTAAATCCCAACACGTGCCTGGGATGAAATTTAGCCTATCTAATACTCACCTCGAATTTTTAACTACTATGTGTAGATGAAATTTAAAATATTAAACTCAAGTATTTGTGACATGAGTTTTGTTTCGATTATTGCAGCGACTTGGTATTCTATTCATTACGAAGTAATTTTTATATGTGAAACTGATTAATTTTATACCTCATACTTATAAAGAAAATATAAAAATTTAAGGAGTGAGTGAGTGGATGAATAAACATAATTTTTAAAGTTAATAATTATAGCTTTTTTAAAAATATTTAATAAAATTAAACTTTTCGAAATATTGTGAAGACCGACTACTCCCTATACCCCACAATTTATAGCTTACTTAATTTAAAAGAAATCTGACTTTTAACCATTGAAGTCGGGGCTTGGACATTGAAACTTATTTACAAATAACCATGGATGGTCAGAGCACAATAATTTCGAAATATGTAGTATGATTAGCTCAAATGAATGTGACTCTAGGCTTGTGAAGGTTATATATGAGTCCTTGCCATAGTGTGTGTTAAACGAAGCTCTTAGGTCACATCATTTTGTTTTACGAAATGATTGATTTTGAATACGGGCAAGATCGTAAATGCATTATTTAATAATAATTGAATCATTGTTTTCTCTGAGGGGCTACCTGTTGCTTCAGTAAGTACATTCCACTGGATTGCGCCTGAGCTTTGCAAATGGGACAACTTGAATTTATATTCAACCACTGGTCAACGCATTCTATGAAAAATGTTTACATGGGAACACTATGAGCTCATCATTGTCTGCAGTATATTCCTCAAGGCAATATGAACATATGGATCGGAACCATCCCCGATGTATCTTTCCCCTTTATTCTAGCAGCAATAATACCAATATATGTGTTACCACGAAAGATGTACACCTTATTTTAACATTTACTTTAAATATCGATTTAATATCTAACACGCAGCCGTTGCTTTTATCTCCATGTATAAAGCTTGGGAAGCATTATTTGACGTGAAATGATACCATATCAAATAAAGAAAGATCAAGACATTGAAAACAATGAAGAACGCTACGCTTAAAGACAAGCTTGTCATCAACGGTTTTGAAGCATGATGCATTTACGTAGATCAACCACACACTAGTCCTCTTAAAGAAAAGAATGACTTTCAAGACCAAAAGTTGATCATTTACTTGTCATGAAAGGACCAAGAAGCACGAAGAATAGATAAATGTTAATTAATGCTAACAATGTCAGAAGTCAACCACACAAATGCCAAGAGAACCAAGATTTGTTAAAGAAAAAGAATCATCGAGAATCAAGCGTACAACAGAGGTTCGACGAATTCAACATTTACATCTTACACCATGTTCTATGCATTGAATGGGGCTTTGTCTTTTATCTGATATGAACATGTTGATGCTTATGTTGAGGGGGAGTATATGTTTGTTATTATTCCTTATACCTCTCATGCATAAGGTATTTTGTTATCGTCAAAATCAAGAGCTAGTTGACTTGTGGTCATTTGACTATTTGATTTAATGATAACAAAGTGCTAATGCCGATTAATGGTTTTACAAGTGACTTCTTCAAAGACAAGTCGGCTTAAAGGCACAAGACTAAGTCGCTACAAACGCCAAACATTTTATGTGTTCTACGCATGTATGCTTAGAAGAAAATTCCTTCTTATTCAATTTGCTTAGTTTTTGAAAAGAGTTGGTTTTTAAAATGGTTAAACTATTTAAATTGCTAAAATGACGCTTAAAGAATCCTCTGTATATACTTTACTTGATTGATCCGCATTTTAATTACTTTGAATCAAGTTAAATGACTTTATGTCATTTGTAAATTCTAATTTGAATTAAGTCAAATTTAGGGATCAAACTAGAAAAAGCTCATCAATTTTAACTCCTTCCCCATTCTCATCAGCCTTATCCCCCAACGGATCCTCGACGGGATGGCGGAATGACCTCCGCAGCATTTCGTCTTGTATCGGTGTCTACGCACCCGATACATGACTCCGATAATGGCCACATTTCAACCTGCATTCGTGATCGATCTTCCATGGGGCGCTGTAAGCCCCGATAGGCTTTTTAGATTTATCCGTTGAACGTATCGACTTCTATCGTACCGCATACTTATAAAAGCCCGACATTGGCCGATTTTAAGCTAATATTTTCTATCTATAAAAGTCAATTCAAGGAATTTCAAACATAATTTTTGCAACCCAATTGAAAATGAAATTCTAAATTGTTCAAAGCAAAAGCCAACTCTCTTGTTCTTCTTTGCATCTTGATTTGGGAGAAATTTTCATAGAGCTAAATTTGTAATACGCTTACCAAATCCATTTAGGGATTATCTTGTAAAAGAGCAAAAACTTCTTGTGTGAAAAAGAATAGCAATGTTCACGAGTAGGTGCCCTTCTACTCTGGAGGTGAACTCGGACAAGGTGATCGATTAGCGATATTAAGCACGCCTTTAAGGTAACTAGAAGGTTGTTCAAGATTGTGTAGATCTTGAATGCCTTCAGAAGTTTTTCTCGCTGGAAATCAAAGTATCTTGATTTCTATAATTATGCCCGCTAAGTAATAATCAAGGAAACAATTCATTTACTAGTTTTAGTTAAATGCATTTACTTAAACTAAGTGTTCAATAAACAGTAATTGTAAATTACTAAAATGGAACTCATGATAATATCAGGGTTATGCCAGATTGCTAGATCTCATCCATAACTGATATAATAACCATAATGGTCAATTATATTATTTATCATTATCCGAGCCCACACACACATAATGACGCTGAAGTTATATCTCCATGTATGAAATTAAATCGAGATTGTTAATCGGGGAGTTGATTAAAATCAACGAGATATCTAATCGAGTTTTACATTGATAATGTAAATACAATTGAACAAACCGAACTACTAATTGTTATTTTAACCGACGGTTTAACGGAAGCTTTTATTAGTAACTTGTTAAGTTACTTATACGTTTAATAAGTTAGTTAACGATTTATCGAGTTAACTATTTATCAAACTAGTCAAGCTATTCGATCGAATCCAAAAGGGACTATATAAGGAAAAAGATGAAATGAAAAACCTAAGAATTTTCATTTCATCTTTTCCTCCACCAAAAGCCCCCTTATATTCTCTTCTAGTTTTACCAAGTTTTGACTCAAATTGTTTCAATAAATTGTGAGATTCTAGTAAGTCCAATCAAGGCTACTCAACCGCTTTGGTGTCGATTAACTCGAGGTATTTCTACTTCAAAGCAAGTGATTTAACGGAGGATTCGGGATTGAAAGTTCATTATTTTCGGCTGTGTTTGTAAGTACTCTATTCACGCATGAATTATACGTATGCTTTTGTAAATTGCTATTATATATTTGCTTTGATCTTGGTTGCATTTGTTTATTTTGTTATGAACAAAGCAGTAATTTTTCAACATTTCCGAGGTCATTGAGGGGTTCTCAAGTGTTGTCTAAAGGTGTATAGGTGTTCTAGTGGGTAGCTAGAAGATTGTGTATATTAAGTCAGTTGCTTCCTGATAATATATACAAGGCTACATTTCCAAATCCCGAGGTTGGAAAGCCAAGGGTCGAGCACTAGGTTCGCCGATGGTCGTTAAACACCATGTCAAGTTTGCATTTTTTTATCCCTTAACTCTTTATCTTATTTTTACATATGGATATGTTTTATAATTGTGTTAATTAATTACATCTTAGATTGAGACTTATTGCCTAACTTAATAGAGAATTGGACAAATTGACTAAACATGTTTGGATATTAATTGTATATTCTCAAGAGTTAAATATCTATCATAATAAATCAAATAGGCATTTTTTCATCTATTGCATGATCATATTTGTGTACGACTATTTGATTAGACTTTTATATAATCTGCATCACACAAATTGCTAAACGTGGTTAATTGGAAAATTGAACTTAAGAATTTTTATAAATCCAAATTGAGTATAATTTCGTGATAACCTAATTCACCAATTCTTAGGTTGACATATAGTGTAACAATACGTAGATTCATTGTTTGTTTCAATGGTTTTGAACCTGTGCTGGCACTAAATTACTGAATGCAATGTCGTCTGCTCATTTGAATGACTACCAGCAAATTGCAACTTTGATATCATGAAGCACATGATCGATAACAGAATAAGAGGACTTGCATTTCTACATAACTAATAACCAGAAAGACTATAGATAATATGTAGAACTGCAGCGAGTCATGTACATTTCCATATACCAATGCACTGCCAGCCACCATTCATACTGCAAAATATACATCCAATACTATTTTGAAGTAACCACTAGGAACATCTTTAACTTCGCAGTTGAAAACCATCAATAATGGTGATTGCAACATCAGTGGTAAATAATATAGGTGTTGTGGTAATGCCTATAAAGAAGTGGTAACATAGCCGCACATCCTGATGCATAAGCAATTACCCAAGTGGTTAATGAGATAAAGATTAAAAATTGAGAACAAATTTTATAAATAATGTTAAAAGAGAAACTTTTGTATACTTTACAATAATAATATATCTGACAAATGATCATAATTAAGATGTTAAATATTAAATTATTTTTTACTCATAAATCTATGTATTGAATGATACTCTTCCAATTCATTTTAATTGTCGCTTTGAATTTTTAAAATTGAACTTTGACCATCAATTATTAATTATCTATTATTCTAAAAATATAAAATATAAAATTTATATAATTGGATTCGCCTTTTAAAGTATTCTATAATATTAATTTTCTAAATTTTTTAATAATATAATTAAAGAAGAATTAAAATTAAAGAGCACCGAAAATTAAACATTAATTGAAAATTACGATTTATCTCAATACGCGGTAAAGCTCAATTAAATTCGACGTAACGAAGATATAAATAAACTCTACATTCCATCACGTGCAACGAAGCGGCTCTACTAGTTTGTTCAAATAGATCAATTGGAGTTCTAACTACAAGAATTAGAATCTGTCAATTTTAATTCCAAAGTGGACTTTAATCCCCCAAATGATCGTCAGTAAACTAATCGATTTAAAAATGCCGGGCAAACCAACCAGATCGATTTAGTTTAGGGTAGAAATACTGCCAAACAAATAGGCCAAAATATAATGAAATGTAGAATGTTAAATAATTAAAATTATATCATCGCATTGATTGATACTTAAATAAAAAAAGTTGTAAAATCGGGGTTGATAATTTAGATAGAAAAAGTAATAAAATACATCAAAACGTAAAATTAAAATTTATTACGTTAACGGTATTAACTATTTTGACCTCGCCCCTGGCCTGGCCCAAAGAATCCTCGCGAGTGGGCATCCACCGCCATCGTAAGGCCGTACTGCGCCCCGCTTGGGAGCCGCGTCGCCAAGGCATCCCGCCGCCACTTCGTGATGACTTTGCCGCGCTGCGTCGCTCATGGTTCTCGCACCGGGCGCGCTGGGTGTAAGTCTTCTTCCCTCCTCCCGACGGACGACGCCTACGTGATTTTCTTTCTCAACTCGCTGGATATGCTCCGACGACGGTTCCCAGAATCTCGTATTATCTGGGTGCCATTCCTGCAAGGAAGCCTCTACCTCGTGCACGGTTCCACCGGCCCGTAGGTTGTTCCGCATCGCCCCGCACATCATTCTATGGTCAATCGCATCATCCGGCTCGAAATCCATCGATCCCCTTTGGATTATTATGGTCATGCTCGCTTGCTGCGGATAATGATATGATGATGATTAAGATGCTGGTGGTGACTTTATAAACGCAGTCTCCCATCAGCGTCACCAATGCATGACCGTCCGGCCGTATGGAGCCGATCACAAATCTTCCGTTGTGCTTTGATACGCCTTGCTCCAAGTGTGCCTCTCGCAAAACAAGGACCGGTGCCCGGGCCGGAAACACTCCGACGACTGGCCGCAATGATCAAAGAGTTTGCTTCCGAAAGAAAAAATTATTGCACGTTGAAGTTAACACGGCCTCGCGTTTACCTTTATAGTGGTTCAACATTACTTTGGTCGAAATTGACGTCTTTAACACCCGTGGTAATGATTATGTCGCCATTAAGGGGTCGTGGTAATACTTTAATTACTTAACGGTGTCAAATGGAACCGTAAATACTCCAACGGTCTTCTTCTTTCCATCGAGTTGTTCTATCATGCCTCTATCGGGCGGTCTCAATCGCTGGGGCTCGCCTCGAGGGCCTAATCGCTTATTTGGTTCTTCATCATCAATCCTCCTTGACGAGTCTAATCGCGCCGTGACTCACTCCCCGACGCCCCCATTTTATTACGGATATCAACAACGATATCCTTAATTTATGATTTACTGTGGGCCTTGTGGCTTAATCCGTAGTTTATTTTATTTATTTTGCATCTAAACGATCGATTCTTTACGCTTTTGCCCTCGATCCCGAATTACTACGTCTGGTATCGATCCCAAATTACTGCTTGTTAGTAATTCAACCTTTTGCCTTATTCTAAAGCGCTCTATTTTGGTGATTTCGAGATAAAGAATTTTGTGTTTTTCTCGCTTCTTCAATTTAAGCACCCGTTTAGGCTTATAGGTCAAGATTTCAGATTTTTGCCTCGCTTCGATTCGGTAGCATATTTTGGTTTGGAAAGATGAAGATTCCGAGTGTTTTTGCTCTAGCGGAGGAGTCAAGCATTTATATGCTTAGGTGGTTACGTGGTGGTTTACACTGAAAGCTTTAATCTTTGTGAGGGTTTCATGAATAAATACCAGAAAGCTTGTTTTTACGCTAAATTCTCTCGCGAGATTTTTGTTGTATTTTTGGTCAGGAACGCGATGATTATTTTATAGCTGGGGATATTTATAGGTTTTCGGCTTTCTTCCGACGGCTGATTCAATAACACCGGATTTTAATCTAACTGCCGATTTTGGCGCAAGACGGATTGTCAACGCTATAAATTACTTGTTCCACTCCAAGCAAAGTAGGCGCTTTACGCAAGGCCGAAGGTTCCGGATTCTTTTCTATCTCAATGTATTTTCATATTAGCCCCAAATCTCGGAGTTGCTTTTGTTTTAATCCGTCTCATTCTGTAGTATTTATTTAGTTCCCAAGCTCGGAATTTCCATCTTAAGCTCATAATAGCATAAATTAATGTAATTTCGAGCCCTAGTTTTAATTGACATTTAATTCGAAACTATTTTCTATGGAACCTCGCTTCGAGTTAGAATTTAGGTTATTAATGTATAAAATCCTAATTTCGACTTCACCAATTTCTGCTTAATTCTTAACCCATTATTTACACTCGTTTCGATTTTCGAGAATTTGAATCGAACTCAATTGTCACGCCAGCTTCGCATATCAATTTATTATTTAATCGATTTCACCGACATAGCAACCGAATTTAATTAAAATTATTTATTAAATTTCTACCGTTTTACAATTATATATATATATATATATATATATTACACTTTTTACGGGCTATTTTAAAATAAATATTTCCTAATCGATGAATTTTTAATAATCAATTTTAATTAATTAAATTTAAAAAATACATCATCTTCAACTTGACTTACTGGATCACTTTTATGGGAAAATGGTAACAATACTACATTTTGCATTAAAATTGCGTTTCTAACATATTTTAATAAAAATTTATTCTATATCATCTTTATATTTTTGAAACAAAAAAAATTAACGAATAAGATACTACATAAATATTTGTTTCACATCAATAAATGTTATGTAGATATTCTTATACCAAGTAAGGAACAAAAAGAAATTACCCCTCGATGATATTTTTATCAAAAAATAGTATGGGTATGATGTAGTGTAAGTTTTAATAAAATAAGGTGTAACTCAATTCCATAGAAATATCCTTACTTCCAACCAATGACTATTCATACCAATAAGGGTAAATGACAAAAAATACCAACAATTTTAATAAAAGTTAAATATCACCTTTTAATAAAATTATTTATACTGCCTTTTATAAAAAAGTTTCATCTCGTAACATCCATTCTATTTTGGGGCAAAATTATCTTTAAACGATTGAGATCATATAAATATCAGGTATCAATTAAATATTAATTTGTTATTAGCTTATAAATATGTATTATGTACATACTTGTTATATATCAAGTAAGAAAGATAAAATTATATTGATGGGGTATTATTAGTGCTGCTAATAGACCGATATCCGCCCGCCGTTACTCGGGCTAAAAAACCCGCCCGAAAAACCCGCTAATCTAATCGAATGATACCGAAAGTAATTTTTTATTCGATGGCTTATCGAGTAACCCGATACACTGCCTGATATTACTGCATAGTAAAAATAAAATAATGTGATTATATATTACGTAAAATAAAATAATACTAATTTCTTGACTTCAAATACAAAAACACAAACAAATTTTTTAAATATTATATATTGTATAAAATTAAATATTAGTTCATTAGACAAAAAAAATGTTCAAATTATAATGGACCTGCAATCTTAAGACTCGTCATATCCGGCTCAAAAACTCGACTGACACCGGGCCGATGCTTAATCGAACACACTTGTAATTTTTGTCAAAATAAATATGTGGCATGACGAATAAACTTTATTAAAAGATGTTTAAAACTTTATTTTTATTATGAAATGTGGTAATGTAGCAATTTTGTCTAGCATATAGTGATCAACTCACTCAACATCAAACAAATTTCTAAAGCCCACTAAGAATTAATTAGCAGAAAACAACCATTTCCACCAAAATGTATCCCAGCCTTTTGTTGTTCTTACTGGTCTTGATAATTGGTGCAAAGGGTACTCAATTAAGGTCTGATTATTATTTTGAAACTTGCCCAGAAGCTGAATTTATTGTTAGAGATGTGATGAAGATGGTTTTCAACAGAGAACCCAGAAGTGTTGCTTCAGTCATGCGTTTCCAGTTTCATGATTGTTTTGTTAATGTACAACACTCAACAATTTTGTTTAATTTCAAGATATTAATTTTCTCGTTTTTTTAACCCAACTGTCGAGATTTTGACGTTTTCATTTTTCCGTATCAAACACTTTAAGGATCAAGTAAAAATTTTATTCGTTATTCTAAATGGGGACGGAATTTTTGTAATTGTTGTAGTACGACCTTTCATTTCCTGTTCGGTATATAAATTTCATATAATTATTTCTATAATATTCTTTTCTCGTAACTTTTCAATATATAATCAAAGCTTAACACGAGAAAACGAAAATATCAATTAAAATGAAGTGGTGCGTTTTTGGGGTGTTGTTCCTTGAATTTGAATGTTGTTGTTTTGCAGGGTTGTGATGCTTCCTTGTTGCTGGATGATACACCAGAAATGCTAGGTGAAAAACTTGCTTTGTCAAACATTAATTCACTTAGGTCTTATGAAGTTGTTGATGAGATTAAGGATGCCTTAGAGAGAGCTTGTCCAGGTGTTGTTTCATGTGCTGATATTGTAATCATGGCTTCTAGAGATGCTGTTTTTTTGGTAAGTTGAATATTCATTTCATCTTACTCTGCCTTAAATAGGTTAATCTTAGGCCTCCTAGCTACTTAAATTGTCATAATCTTGGATTTTTGCTTTGATTTCATTAGTTGGTGTTTGGTGATGCTTTATTTTATAGAAGAAAAAAAATTGTTGCTTTAATTGATTGTTATCACTATGATCTCCTAGTAACTTTCTATTGAATATGGAGAAATTATGGCTCTAGAGCACAGACATTGTTGGAATCAAACAATTAGAGCTAAATTGAATGGGAAGTGGCGAAGAGAAGCTAAAACTGTGATGAAATGAATGAGAATTACAATTAACATTGAGAAATTTGTCTTATGATACAGAGCGGAGGACCCTATTGGGATGTGAAATTAGGAAGGTTGGATAGCTTGATAGCCAGCCAGGAAAATTCGAGCAATATAATGCCGAGTCCTAGATCAGACGCGAGCTCTCTGATTGATCTTTTCAGCAAATACAGTCTATCGGTCAAAGATTTAGTAGCCCTTTCTGGTTCTCATTCTATTGGGAAAGGGAGGTGTTTTTCCATTGTGTTTCGGCTATATAATCAGTCTGGCTCAGGCATGCCTGATCCAACTATTGAGCCGGAGTATAGAGTGAAGCTCAATAAGCTCTGTCCTGTATGTGGAGATGGGAACATAACTGGAGACTTGGATTCAACTCCTGTTGTGTTCGACAACCAGTTCTTCAAGGATTTGGTAAATGGGAGAGGGTTTCTTAACTCGGATGAGACGTTGCATACATTTCCGGATACAAGAGAGTATGTGGAGTTGTACAGTGTTGATCAAGATGCATTCTTTAATGATTTTGTGGAAGGTATGATCAAGATGGGTGATCTACAATCTGATCAGCCTGGAGAAATTAGAAGAAACTGCAGGGTTATTAATAGACAACCTTTGAATTTAGTAGCGGATTCTTGATGCTTGAACTGTAGGTCTCAACTCCGTATTGTTGGACTATAGTGAGAGGCTCACTAACCGAATTATTACAGGGATAAGGTTGCATATTACTTGAGCAGAGCAGTTACCATTCGTCGTTTAAGATTACCACCTTCATAGACATGAACATTCAAGCAAGCATAAGATGAAGATCATTACCGAAACAAATCTGTATAAGATATACTCCCTAGTTCGTATATAATGTACAATTAGAAACTAAATATTTATTATGTAGTTAAAAAACCATTTAGATTGGGCACCATATGTTTCGAACATATGTGAAGAAGTTTTTAGACATTGTACTTCCTTCAATTTAAAATAATTGACGCTTCTCGATTTTTTAAAATCAATTTGGATTATCAAATTATTAATTATTCATTATTTTAAAAAATATAAATTTTATATAATTGGATTTGTCTTTAAAATAATTTCATAATATTAATTTTTTAATTTTTTAATGATATAATTAAAGCAGATTAAAGATAAAAGATTTACCTCGACATGCGAAAAAGCTCAATTGTTTTGGATCAAGAGAATATTAATCTAGATGAGTGCGAAATCTATAGGTTGCAAAAATCATATTTAAGTATTATGCTTAAGAGCCCGGCTTATGGTACTAAGGAAGTTTAAGATCCATGCTACTAAAGCCGATAAATTAAGAATTTTATCTACCCATCACACAAACCATTTAATACCACCCATTACACTTCGAATCTAATTAATGTCTGGGATGATAAGTAATGCATAAAACCATACTTCAAACCTTCAATCTTCGTAATCTCAAACCATCCATTATATACTGCTTCAATCTAAACAAAATTCAATTTTGAATTAAATTCAACAAAATAAAATATAGGTATTCAATAATAAAAATTCAATCTTTTCCAATAACCTATACTACATATCAAAAACTCGACAAAATTCACAGATAATCTAAATGAGAAAATTAAATGATCATAAAATAATTAAGCCATCCCAAAAAATTGTCCAATTTGATTTTAAATGCCTAAAATTAACAATCTTGAAGGCTTATTCTTTCTATATAATTTTAATTTGAATAAAAATTATATTGTCTATAAGTAATGACAGATATTCAAGAAAGGAATCAAGTTAACACACTCAAAACGTAATATGATATATAATAGAATATACAAACAAAGTCAAAAAGAAAAATGCATAAAACATAATACGATTTGGAAAACTCTATCTAATCTATAAACCATATCCTCTTAATATAATGGCATACAAGTAAAACCATATCGTAATTTCAATATTGTGGCATAAACGAAAAATCATATCGTATCAATATTGTGCATAATATCAAATGATTTGAAGAAATGAATCAAGCTTAACACACACTTCAAAAGAATGATATAATAACATACAAAACAAAGTCAGAAAATGCAAAATTCTTACAACTCTTACAAAGGCCACAAAATTCGAAACAAAATATACAAAATCAACAATTCAATATAATGAAAAACAATATTCGGATCTAGTGAAGCAAATTTAAAAGAAAAAAACTTCATCCCAAATAGATTGTCTAGTTCAATATCTAATAATCAAAATTAGCAAAATTCACCAAAACTGTATATTTTGTTACTCCAATCCATTCAATCTAATTCATTATATTGAAACTAGAAATCAAAACCTAGCAATAAATTAAAATTATACAAAAACAACAAAAAATTAAGTAATTTAACTCAAATTAACAAAATAACCTTCGAATTTATAATGAAATATAAACTATGTTACAAACACAAGCAACCGACTTTGCATTTAATAATTATGTGAATAAATAAAAATGAAAATAATAAGAGGAATAATACCTTCAACAGCTTGAAGCCATAAAACCATTTCGTTGGATCTAATTTATGGAATTTTCAATCAATGGATTGGTTGATTTTTAGAATACATTAAGGGTAAGTATGAAATAATAAAGAAACTTAAAAGATTCAAATTCGTTACCAAAAAAAGAGAGAAGAATGTGGTAATTAATGGAAAATGTGTCCAGATGTTTGAACCATTACACAAATACCCCTGAGAATTTGAATCATTAGATTCATTTTCTTTAGCCACTAATGAAATCAAGAGTTGAGATCAATTTAGTATTATCATACAAAATAAATTCTTAATAATAAAATGCTCACCTGTATGTGTTTGCTCAAGTATTATCATTAAACATTAAAACTGTTGGGTGTTGCAATGCTCATTTTTATAATGATTTTTTTCATCCACCTCAGAAGTAATGAAAATGAACATACAATTAATGAAGGAACCAGGGCATAGAGACTCCTAATTTTTAGAAAAATATTCTATTAAACTTAAAAAAAAAATATTGTTAGTCTCTTCCTAAATTTATATATTTTTTCTTATAAATATGATATCAAGTAATATATCTTTTATATAAAAATTATGATTTCGTAATTGATGATGAAGATTTCAAGGAAAAAAGTGCAATGGATAAAGTACGAATATTAATGCAGCATTCATCGAATTATAGAAGAGATAATAAGTTCAATTTGCGTCATCAACTTATCATCGATTCACTACCTCATAATCTTATTTTATGATAACATACAACACCACACTCATTACTTTATTGAAGCATATATGGTCAACTTAGCACCAAAACCGATAACGTATGGTCACATTATTAAATACTATCCCCATAAGATTTACCAACAATCTCAATTGTAGTATATTCTTAAAATAAATTCATGTTCTCAACCATACACCTGTTTTTTCATGCGTTTTTTTAGAATCAACAGTGTACATACAATACGTTCAACGAAGGGCATTCTCACACGGATAGTCCATCACCAATCTAAAAAGGTTATCTGAGATATGCTTCGGGTCCCTTCAGGGACATCCGATAAAATCAACAGTGTACATGTTTTGAATAATATTCATCATACTCATTCAATATAAAATCTCACCAACCATTTTAGTTAAGATCAGGCATGGCCAATTCTTAATTTGTCTCTCATATCCAAAAATATCAATCAACTTTTAAATTTTAATGGTTAGTTTTTTATTGATAGTTTGGAACTCGATATAATTGTATTTGTTGTATAATATTTAATTAAAAATATATATTACCAGTTATGTTAAAATGTATTTTACATTTAACATGATAATTTAGATTCAAATCAAAGTTATATGTTAAGATTACAAAATTCGTTAATTTTGAAAATTGTAAAACAAACCGGTCGATATTTTTGAAATGGAAGTAATATTATTCTATCTGGCTTATTTATGTGTTCCACTTTGTTCAGAACCACAATTTAGTGTACAAGTATTTTGTTCTTCTTTTGTAAAACAAATCTTATTCAAACATGATCAAAATGGAAGATGTAAATCTCCTTTGAACTTCAAAGGGGTCATCATGGAATATTGCTTCACTAATGTTGTGTATGTTTCACTTGCTTTGTGAGAAGGGGAAGGTGAACGATGAGCTAAATCTTAATGCATGGTTACATGAAAACACATCACTTCCATCTCCCTTGCCAATCATCCCAATTATTATGGGTGTTCGCATGCATGAAAAACAAACACAACTTAAAGGACAAGTGAATACATACATTTCACTTGTCCTAATACTTTTCCTCTTTTACATTTCACTTGTCCTTCTCTATATACTTTTCAGTACAACATAAAGATGGATCCTAAAAGTTTTCAAGTTGATGATATGGCCCACATAAACCACATAACTCACATTGCACAAACAAAGTCCCCACTAGTCATATCATCATCATCATCATAATCTAAATCTGCATCATCTAATTCATCCAGGTCCATGCTGCCTGCTGCAGGATATAGGCCACTAAGATTGGGTCCTCCAGAAGCTGATTGTCTTGCCTCTTGTATTATACTCACTATTTCTTCAGTACTTTGAGGTAGATTATCATTTATATTTATCATTTCTAAGTTAGCTTCTGCTTCCTCCATAAATTCTATGGGCAAGTTCTTTAAAAACCAAGGATGCTTCTTTATTTCTTGAATTGTTATCCTCTGTAAACATAAAGAATTACTTGAGAAGTTATTGCAAAGCCCAATATCTTCATTTTGGATCAATATGCATAAATACAGAAGTTGAGAACTGAATTTTTTTTGAAGGGGCAAATATATATTTTTTATTTGGTTTAATTTTTCGAGTCTAATAGCACGATTATCTTTATTTGGGTTGGTTATCATATGTTACAAACATGTTATATGTTATACTATAAATAAAAAATCGGCTTTTATCATTATAAGGATTTAATTCTAAATTTCATCATTATGAGTAATATTCTGGGATTACTGAATTAATCATAATAATTATGTTATATGTTGTAATTTATCAAGTGTGTAATAAGTGTCGCACAAAGACACGAATTGCAACACACTGGATAACAACTAACTAATTGGATGCACAAGTGGAGAACCAAAGTCAATAATATAATATTCAACTCTGCTAGATTCATTAACTTAACCAATTATCAGCCAAAACTCCAATATTTTTATTAAAGAAACAGTAACAAATTAAAACGGAAATAGATTTTGACCTTTTCAGGATCAGCAACAAAAATTCTTGACAAAAGATGGTTGCAGTCCTTGGAGATCCGGACATAACCTGGTATCGAGTATTGCACGCTAAGTATTCTCTGAAAAATAGTAAATTAATACGTGTTCAATGACATAATAATAAAATTATTGATGAGTCGACTTGGGAATTGTTTTAGCAATAATATGTCTTACGGTTATTGTTTTCTTGAAGTTTCTTGGTTCGTCAGGGTCTTCAAATGGATAGGCACCAACCAACATAACATATAGGGTAACCCCACAAGACCAAACATCTGCAATCTGTATTAAAATAACATGGACATTAATTCAAACAATTTCATGTAGGTGACCCATAATGAATCTTGAAATTAATGAATAAAGATATAAGAATAATAAACTCCTTTCAATTCAATTAATTAATTTCCGTTTTCATTATTCGATTCCTATAATATGATAATAACTTGGTAATCATGGTAAGCATGATCAATGTATTGTCTTGAATAAATAAAAATATCAACTAAACTGAATTAAAATGAGTAATAAAATATACTGTATTTACCTTTCCATCATATTCTTTTCTTGACAAAACTTCTGGTGCTATGTACGCAGGTGTCCCAACAGTTGACTTTGGCTGGGAATGCAATACTGACGACTGCAAAAAAAGAACAATTAATAGATTGTTAATATACTTATGCAAGTTTTCCAGAGGACTCTGTTGTGCAAAATGAGGAGATTTCATTGGCTTGCCTTAGAATAACCAAAGTCACATATTTTGAGTCTTGGAGCTGAACTTCCATCCAAAAGTGTGTTTTCAAGCTTCAGATCTCTATGACAAATTTTCTATATTCAAGAAATTAACATGACATTAGGAGAAACAAAAAAGTAGAGAAATGATGAATAGTAACCTCGTTGTATATTGATATGTGCTATTTGTTTGACAACAATTATGTTTTTGAAAATATTGCAAGTCACCTCATAAAGTTGATTATATATAAATATTATGATAATTATTGCAAGTCACATTGAAAATAAATATTGCTAGGATCAACTTACAATATTTTATTTTCGGATACATAATTATTTAATACTGACCGTCGAAGGGAAGACATATTGATTACTACAAACTAAAAATAAATTATATATTATATCTTCAAACCATTAAAAAAAATGTATCTAAACCAAAATTCTATTAATGGTCTAGTTTTTTTTCCACGTTACACATAAGAGTACAAGCAAAAACCAAAAAGAGGATCCATGTGAAAGCACGTTACATTTGAGTGGCAGTAACTAACTCCTGAGATCAATTGCTGGAAGAAATATCTTGCCTGCAACAATAATTGTAGAATTTAATAAACAAGAACACAACAATATGATAAGGCTATCATTAGAAATATTTTAAATATCAATTGATTGACATCTAGAAGTAACATTAATTAAATATTGAGAAAACAAAATAATAAGAAAGGGCATGAAGATACCTCATCTTCACTAAATTTTCCAGCATTACATATTCTCTCGAATAGCTCACCTCCTGCTGCATATTCCATTACAATTGCTAAATGAGTTGGTGTTAACAAAACCTGCACAAAGTTCAACATTCTTTGAACGAATTAACGGAACATTAACTTTTTAAAGTCTCCAGTAGCCCTGTATATATATATTCTTTGAACAAAGACATTCTTGATTCGATTCTCACCAAGGAAAAAAGACCAAGAGACGGGATTTAGATTTGAAGAAAATCAAACTATATATATATTTCTTAATGAATAAGTTTATTACATGTTTCTGGTTAATACACTTGCTAGAGAATTAGCAATTGATTCAAAAGTTGAGTAACAACAGCAATCAATATATAACTTAATTATTACCTCTTTGAATAGTATAATGTTGGGGTGCTTCAAGGACCTATGATTCATGATCTCTCTTTGTACAGGCTCATCAATCTAAATAATGGTAAATTCAAAAAAAAACTTAACATATGGAGTATAGGATATCATTAGAAAATTTAAACTTTCCAAAAAACCATAATTAACTTAAATTTTGTAACGAGGAATGGATTTTGACATTTATAATCGGTATTTTGAGAGGAAATTATGATTTGATTCTCGCCAAAAGTGAATCCCTGTTACTACATTAATATATTAAAAATAATATAATTAAATAGTAGTAGTTCAATCATACCTTCTGGCCTCTCTCAATAAGCTTGACAGCATAAAGCTCACCACTCCATTTATCTCTCACAAGTTTTGCCACACCAAAATTCCCAGAACCCAACTCCTTCAAAATGTCATATTTTTCCATTTAATTTCTTGTTAATCTTCAGTAGTGATACCTTCAACAAGTAAATAAATCAAAAGAGAAAAATCCAACTTTAAATAAAATTGAAGGAAATAGCTAGCTGGCTTGATAAAGAAACCTTGCAATAATAATAAATTGGAGAATTTAGTCAGACATAAACATCATGCACGAATGATATTTGAAGGCGATGGACAATAATAATGGGGGAGAGTAGAGAGACACGTGGAGAAATACTACTCGTTAGAATAATAAACTTTAAAAGCAGCAACATGGGACGCCATATTTCTTTACTAGTGCTCACCTCAAGGAATTTGTTATCATAACGTAATTATCATTAAAGAAAAAGCATGTTTGGCCTATTTTATTATGTTATCCAAAATAAATTTATTGGTGTATTCCAGACTTGATGATCCAGATCCGAATCGCAACCGCAATCCAACTATTAGGTTTTTTCGTGCCAAGTCTAATCAAAGAAGGAAGATGTTAGTATGTGAAGATTCGCCAAAGTATTTTGGTGTGTGATTCTAACTGTCAATAGCGGATGGTCTCAACAATATGAAGTGGACAAGAATATATCTCGAAGATTAATTGCCTTTTTTGAAGGAGATTTTAGTTGATATGTTTTATTTGATTTTCACTCATAAACGAAAAGCAATATTGAACATCATTTAGAAGATTTATATGCGTGTGTAGAAAGTAAATGATCTAAACCTTTATTGTATATGTGATGGAAAGTATTGTTTATTTAAGATATTTCCGTATATTGCTTGGGTATGCAACTATATATACTTCTATGTTGACTTAGATGACGCACTCACTTCATATGTATTATTCTACATTGTTTTAAAGAGGCAAAGTTAATTGAGAGTAGCTTTTATTTTCAGAAAATAATCTAAGTTACTTTATAAAACTCTTTACATCGTACAAATATCATAACATCCCGTTACGCCAATCTTACTTTTTATAGCTTACCTTTGTATAAGAAAAATAGAGAGAAGGTAACGCTAATGAGATGTATGTCTCAAGTCGTGAGCCCTGACCGATTCATCTGATACGAGTGTATCATGGCAAGTAGAATCTTGGCAGCATTCGATAAAGCCATTTTTGTAATTCCCAAACTGGGTAATCATTCACTCCGACGTCAGCCTCAACCAGCCAAGACATCGCATCGAACCTGCTGCCACGTCAAGGCGTTATTTACTTTAAGCATTTGTATTTGTTAGTTTACGTGGTCGTATTATTTCAAGTATTATTAATAGTTGTATTAATAATTGGTAAGTTATTGTGAATAATTACACTTTTTCAAAAGATAAACGAGAAAGAAAAAGGCGTAGCATGGCATCGGTGAAGACATTGGATGGGATGTTCAAAGACGAAAATCGAATAACCTATTGTAACATTACACATCGTAAAATTCATCAAGTGACCAAGTGGGTTAGTTGATACATATACTCGATGTGGCACCCGATGAGTCTTGACAAAAATATTCTAGGTTGAGGAAATATACTCGCATATGATGGAGACTTGAAAACCGCAATGTAAGACTCCAAGTTGCTTGGTGTTGATTGAAGATATTATAAATATACTTGTTTGAACACTAATATATAATTCTATCTTCACTATATTGAATCACAAAAACCTACAACACTTTATCTCGCTCCATCTATTTTATTGGTCACCTAAG
Source organism: Lithospermum erythrorhizon (assembly GCA_019722365.1). Taxonomy (NCBI): domain Eukaryota; kingdom Viridiplantae; phylum Streptophyta; class Magnoliopsida; order Boraginales; family Boraginaceae; genus Lithospermum; species Lithospermum erythrorhizon. The sequence continues at coordinate 143,639 of JADFUC010001538.1, read as the reverse complement.
TTTTCAAAACTTACGAATATTTGTTGATTTAGTTAAATGCGTATCTATACAATTTGTTTAAAATTAGATGAGAGCATTATAAAGATAGTATGAAGGGTGAAATTTTTTAAATAATAATACTCCACATACTAAAATATATAGATGGATTAATGTTGTATTACAAATGTAATGTGTGTACAATATTTTTAAACACGCCATTCAATTATTATTCAAATAATAAATACAGTAATAGCAGTTGAGTATAGGCCACAAAGACGTGTTAGCTTTATTTATATAGGTAGGCGAAAAGCCCACTCGATAACGACATGAACGGCCGAGAATACTATAAACGAAGAACAATAAATTGCATGGCGATGGAGCAAAGTGCAATACCCACAAACTTATCTTTTCTGCAATTTGTTGAAGTTGTTGCCCACCATTAACATTTGCAGCTTTAAAATCGCTATCCAAAGTCCAAAAACCTCAAATTCATGATTGTGAATAGAGTTAATTGTATAAATGGTGTCAGTTATTGGTACGAATTGCATTTTGATTCCAAATAGCGAACGTAGCATTTTGGCCCCCGATAACGACATAACGTAACACTTTGGCCCCACAACCAATTGTTGCACTTCGATCTCCGAGCACAACACAATTTTTCTCAAGCAATTTGTATCATAATGGATTGGCATCATAGTTTGGGGCTAAAATGCAATAACTCTGTAGTTATTATCAGAACCAAATGTTATGTTATTATTGCTGTGATCAAAGTATAATTCGTATCTATTATTTGGTACTCATTTAACAATTAACTTCTTAAATAATATGTGAAGGGCTTTAGGCTTTACATACCCTTTTATCTTGAACGTGCCTTTATTCGTGGATATCACCTTAAACATCTCTTATGATGACCTTGGATTTAGAGGCTTAAAAAAATATTCAAGCATGGAGCTTACATCATTCTTGTTCATTGGATCATTTATTTTTAGCTGTTTTTGGATGTTTCTCCATTCAATGGCGCAGATAGAATAAGGGAATTTAGTAATTGAACAAATCACTATCACCAACATATATAAAAATGTAAATAAATGTTATATTTCTTTCATTTCTTCCCTTTTTTCATTATTAATTACTAAATTATCTTTCTCTCTAAAAATCTAAAATTTAGGTAAAAATACTATCTTTTTAATTAATAATTCCACCTCTTTAACTATTATTATTATTATAAATAAGGATTGAAGTTAAATAATCATATGCTTTTTTTATTGTTATAATATGTATTAGTTAAATAATGATATTCTTTGTGTAGAATTATTATTATTTATTATTTAATTTCCCTTACATCTTTCGAATTCTTTATATATCGAGATCCACAAAATTTAAATTATATTTTTTAAATCATACCACTTAATAGACATAAAAGAAAAGAATTTGATGATACTATACTGATGATCAATTAGTCAATATATTTAGTTAGAGGGACATCAAATCATAAAGCAATATTTGTATCTCTATGGACATCTCAATAGTTGATATATATATTTCTTCCAACTCGATTAAAAAATCTCAACTTCGGTATATGACATAAATGCCACATTCGTGGATATTCACACGAATTCTGCGCCTAACAAATTAATATGTAACATATCTTATATGCTTTTGCAGAATTATTGTTGTTGTTATTATTATTATTATTATTAGGCTTATTGGTCGAGAGGCCCCTGAACTATGCACTAATTTTCTATGTGGCCCATGTACTATCTATCTTGTTCCGGTGCCTCAAATATTCTCAAGGCACTCGAACTTTTCTTCTTGTCTAGGCACCCCCGACCCCTTAGACAAAATTTTCAACTAAAATACATAATAAATGACTATATTATCCCTAAAATATAAAGTAAATGACTATTTATCCCTTAATATGCTAAAGATAAGGGACCAAAGATATGTGACTAAAATAAAAGTTTCATCCCTTCTTCCTTAACACACCCTACCCCACTTATGCCTCCATTTCGCAACCCCTACCTCACGATCATCATTATTCTCATTCACGCCCCCACCCCAATTTGTAACCCCCACCCCAACGCCCGATCTCAAGAAGGGAGTTGCTCGCCCCGAATTCGCCCAAATCGAGTCATGGGAGTACGAGACGCCGGAGTCACAGACGTGCCGGAGTTCGCCAAGGGTGAGTCGCGAGCATTTATCGCCGAATTCTCCACTCGACCGCAGGTCAGCGCTGAAAGAAATGAAGTCATGCGCTTCAGGTTCTGGGCTGCTCGGGTTGCGGAAGTTTGCTGCTATTAGTACTCGCTAGCATTGGGGGCAGCGGGGAGTCAAAGGGCGCCCCTAAACTTTAGTGTAAATATAAGGACAAAATAATCATTTTAGTGTAACATAGTCATTTTACTTTATATTTTAGGGATAATATAGTCATTTATTATTTATTTTAGTTGAAAAATTTTGTTGTCTAAGGGCCGTGGGCATGTACAAGAAGAAAAGTTCGTGACCTCGCCTGTGAATAATTCGGGGTGCCCAGACAAGATAAATAGCACAGTCGTACATAAAAATTACGCGATAGTTTAGGGGCCTTTAGGCCAATAAGCCTTATTATTATTATTAATTATCCCTTTGAATCATAATAGATGCATGTTAACTATTAATAATATTAGTTTCAGTTAACAAATAATGATAAAGTCATATATGGAGAGTATTAGGATTTCGAATGCTCCATGTACAAAATTGAAGCACATTGAATATCCCAAACTGTTTGACATAGTCATGTCATAGCAAATTTCTTTCATTCTCTTCTAACTTTTAAAAAAAAAAAACCACTCCACCGCCCCTTACAACGAGAATCGAACCTGTGACTCCTAAAGCCGGTACACCTTTCTAACCATTAGGCCATTCGATGCCTTCATTCTCTAACTTTATGGTAACAAAATCATAAAGTAAAACATATAAGTGGAATACCAAATTATTTTCTTAATAATATCATTATAGATAACGGTTCTCAAGTAATTGACGGCACGAGAGGTTCGAACATGTTAATATGATTAATGTCATGTAAAAATTCTTAGTTGGAGTGAAAAAGAGATTTGTGATGTTTAAATTGAAGATCTTTTATCTTTTGAAACTAATTTTCTATTCGTCAAGTATAATTATATTTGATTGATAATTATTCGAATAATATAATTTTGGATGTTAATATTATATTACTAATATTTTACTAAAAAATATTATTACATACATGATTGACATAAGATTTAAGTTTAGAAAACTTATTATTTTTGTTGAATATGTATTCATAATAATAAATATTAATAATTTAAGTAATATTACTAATAAAATTATTGAAATAAAATGTACTAGGAAATAAAATAAATATTATCCACATAAAGTAACCCAGTCCTCCTATAAAATTGATATTAATGACCTTTTTCAAAAAATATTTAATCGTCGTATTTTATAGTAATTTTTCATCGCATATTTAATGAGTTATTCGAGATCAAAGTATTCCTTAAAAAATTAAAAATACTAATTAAAAAATCAAGGAGTGTGTTTTACAATAATTTTAGAATAATTTAGAATTAAACATAAAATATCAAATATTTGAGAAATCGATCAAGACAAGTCGTATCGTGACAAGTGTCATTTTACTAAGTTATTATAAAAACTTCCTCGCCTCCACTAATTACAAGTGTTCCACCTCTTTATTTGCTCATCTTTAATCTCCACAAAACTTCTATAGGGAACTAACTGGGAAGATAAAACTGAAATAGAGAATTTTGCAAAAGAACAACAACAATTTATTCATATACTATTAGAACAACACGGTAACAAGATATAAACAACCCGGATGAAGTCACGCGAACGCTTTCCTTAAAACAGATTCGGCCCTCTTCAAGTTTTCCAGACGCCAGACAAATGCAGAAGCATCAGGCTTTTCCAGATAAAATCACCCAACGGCGGCTTCACTAAAGACTAAATAACCACTCTCGACGAACCGCGAATCCAGCTTGATACTATCACCTAATTAAAAAGTTAAATCTGGAATGAACAGAGGACGAGCTCACCGTTTAAGCGAACTTTGTGTGCGTTTTCTTCCCATCTCAGCGGAGGAGTCAAGGATGCTTATATAGCAAAGGGACTTTGACAAAATTCAAATTTCATCCGCCCATCCCAAGTTTGCACAAGACTATTTGGGACACACAAATGGCTTCAGAATTACACCTTCATCTCTTCCAACTTCTATTTATCTAAAATGGAAGACCAAATTCATTTGATGAAAACAGATGGTGAAATCACAAAAAAAGTCTTGCTCCCATTTGATTTTTATTATGATTGTGCTTAGATTTTTGTTTTACATATTTAATTAAAGAGCAAATAGTCATTTACGATTCAAAATTCAATTCGATATATGTAGAGAAATTTGGATAACTAGTACCTCAAGTGGCTTTTAATTTCTAAAGACCCTTTTTTTCTTTTGTTTTCTAGCACTTTTTCCCCTCGCAAAAGACTAAGTTGTCCTTGTGTCCACCACCCCTTTCCTCAATCCAACCCCACCCCACCGCCTACCACAATCGCCACTCACATCTTCTCTCTAACCCCCCTCTCCCTCATGATTTGGGTTTCACAGGGAGTTCGTCACGACGTAATGGGGAAGGATCGAAACCCAGGTGATGGAAGTGGCGAGGGGGCTGTGGCCGGGGAGTAAGGAGGGGAAGAGGATGAGGTGGGTGTAGGGGCGGGTAGGTAAACGCGGCGGCACAAGAAAGTTGTGGCTCAGCGGTAAGCAGAAGAAAGCAGAAAAAGATGAAAGTTGTGCCATAAGCTTTTAAATGCACTTAGTCTTTCAGGCAAAAAGTGTGCTAAATACGAAAAAAGAAAAATGCGCTGTGTTTAAAATAGTGCTCAAAACGCCAGACTAAGAAAATAAATTCTTATTTATATACAACCATTTGGCTTGCTATACAGTATACAGTTGGGCATATACATCATTTACTCCTATAATTGTTTTGGCTACTTCTTATCGCTCTCAAATCCATGTCCGAATTGTCAACTTTGCCTCCTCATACTTTCATCTCTGGCTGCTTGCCCTCGTAATATTTTCATCTTGTCAAATCGCTCTTAAACACCTTTTGCCAATAAAATAATAACAACTCATTTACTAGTAATGGTAAAGTAGAAATTATACATATATTAGATTTTTAGAATATATTTTGAATAACATAACATTCGGGCTTCATTAATACCCTCCGTTGTTTCCTTTTTACTTCTCTTTCTACTTTATTTTATTTCAAAATATTCCCCGAGCATAGAAAAATTGTGATTTTATATTTTTAATGTACTTTTGACTAATTTTTGTTATGAAATTACCAACCGACCAATATATATTTTCAAATAATTGACATTTTATATTTTTAATGTACTTTTTACTACTTTATTTTCTTTAACCTTTCAGGCATGATTAGAAAGACAACTAAAAGGGAACGGATGGAATAATAATTAAAAGATTAAATAAAAATAAAAAATTAAATCCTATTGCTCAATCTCACCCCCTACTCCCCGCCAACAAAACAACCACCCCTATCACCACCGATCAACAAACAATGCCACCCCATCATCATCATACAAATAAAATACCATTACCCCTTAACCACCAATCACAATCACATACACACAAATTACAATCACATAACATAATGGATTAATGAAAAATTTATTTCGAATAATAAATTTACTAAAAAATTATATTTAAAAAATCAAAAGTTAAGTAATTAAAATAATGAATTATTTATTTATATAATAACTAATTAATGATATTTGGAAGATATCTACGAAAATTGCAGGAGAAGATCGCAAGCGAGGCGAGGTATTGGGGTCGATTTCGGGAGAGAGTAGGGTCGATTATCGAGGGATTCGTGAGTGGGGGGGTTGATTTCTGTGGACCGACGGTGGGATTGTGGGTCAATTTCGGGAAATCGGCGAGTGAGCCGATTACTGTGAGGTTCAAAGTGGGATGCAGGCAGCTGGCCTGGGTACGGAGTCAGCGATGGCGAAATGTGATGAAATGGGGCGGGTTAATGAGGTTAAATGGGTATCGTGCATGAACGATTTAATGCATCGAAATGGGGTAAGTACAAAGGGTAGATAAAGTATATTTTAATTTTATTTATTTTTTAATTATTATTAAAGAAGTTTCAAATACATGTTATTTTAAAATATACCCTAAAAATCTAATATTATATGTATAATTCTACTTTACTTGTGTTAAATGAGTTTTTATTAATTTGATCAAAAAGTGTTTTTGTGACAAGAATTGACAAGAGAATAAGATAAAGGGTAACTTGACAAGATGAAAACATGAGGGGCAAGTTGACAATTCAACATAATTTAAGAGGAATAAGAAATTAAGCCAATTGTTTTTCCAAAACTAAATTATACTCCTTAGAATCATATTTGCGCGTTTGTTCTAGACGGGCTTTATAACTCAGGTTTGCTTTCATCTTTTTGGTGAATCGATTATACTAACTCATACCCTCTCCGATTTATTAATTGGATTGACGAGATAAACCAATAACACTAATGGTAGACAAGTCATTGGGGAACTATATGAAAGCAAGAATAAATCCACTACTTTATATTTAAGAATGAACTACTAACGAGGAGGAGGATATTAGAAATCACTACAGATATTTCTACACGAACCTTTTATCCAAATTGACACCTTCCCCCATGGTGATCCCGAACCCATTTTCGAATCTTTACTGCTATCTCCAACACTCCCACAAATTGATTGTTTAATTGTCCATTTATGCCCGAGGAAGTCAAGACGCTCTCTTCCAAATGTCATATTGGCTAAATCTCCGTGTCCCGATGGTTTCTGCAACAGTTTTATCAAAAAAAAAATTTAGGACATTATTGAAAGGATGTTACCACGGCAACTTTGGAATTTTTTGAATGGTGTCCATTCTTAAGGAAATTAACAATATTTTTATCACTTTGGTCCCTGGCGCGGATTCTCCAAGCTCAATTGGGACTATGCATCAATCATTTGTAATGTTATCTACAAAATTGCATCAAAGGTTTTGGTTAACGTCTGAACCCTATATGAATACCCTTGGCATACCTTTTCAAAATGGCTTTAGTCATGGGAAGAGAGCTCTGTGACAATATCATCACGGAACAAGAGATAACTCATACTATCGAACTTCAAAAATGCAAGATTATACGCCGCAATTAAAATTGATATGTAAAGCAATTGACAGGATTATAATATGACTTACTCAAACTCCTTTGAAGTGCTTAGTTTTCCTCAAGATTGATCTATTTAATTAAAGAACGTATCACTTACAATGCAATATCTCCCCGTGATTATTAATGGCCAAACATCGAGCCCTTCAAGTCACAATGTGTCTTCGGCTGCGTGATCCTTCACCCACCCTTGCACTTTGCACGGAGGCCCTCTCTCTTCATCACTTCTCCATCACCAAACATCAAAAATCTTAAAGGAGTAGCTATTGCGAGAAATGGACCTCAAATATCTCATCTTTTATTTGCTGATGATAACTATTTCTTTTATTCATCTTGACAACAAAAGCCTCAACACCTTTCAAGAAAACCTCTCCACTTTTTGCAGGATTCTGGACAAATCATCAACTTGCACAAATCTATCATAACCTTCAAATGTGACCCCAATCCAATCAAAACCTTCGCCTCAATACTCGGGAATTTCGAATTGACAAGCTTTTGAAGTTACCTTGGCATCCCCCCTACATTACCACGATAGAAAAATACTTTACCAACATCATCGATAACACTAAGAAAAAATTATTTCGTGGAAGGCTGTTCTTAAATTTGCTTGACGGTCACTTTTATCAAACTGCTTCTCCAAGAAATTTTAGTGTACCCCATGGAGCTTGAAGGCAAATTCCCGCTCACCATCCTCCACGACATTGACCGCATTCTTGCAAATTTCCTTTGGGGCGGCACGCAGTCTTCGCGATTCATTGGATTAATTGGGAATTTCTTCATCTCGAAACAAGTAAAGGAGGCCTTGGTTTCAAACACCTACACCATTTTAATCTTGCTCTTCTTGCTCGTAATAGCCGAGACCCGGTTAATATTCCATCTACTCCCTATGTCCATAACACTCGATCAAAAATACCTCCACCTCACCCATTTTAGCCACTACCAAACCAAACTCTTCATGGACTCGGGAAAAGCCTATTCGATATTACGAGTATCTCGATAACATGACTTGGATTGTTGGAAATGGTTCTCTATTATTATCCGAATGACAGTGGTCACGTCACAACCCTCCAAAACTTGAAACCTTCTATAACTCTTCAGCCCATCCCCAATACCCTACATTTGTCTCAAAACTTCTTATTAACACCTCACAATGGAACACACCACTCATCGCCTCTCTCTTCCCGCCTCATATAACCTCTAAAATCCTCAAAATTAGCCCCACGGGAGAGCCTGATTCCAAAACCTGGCCTAAGAATTATTTTCGATCCAAGGACCTTTACACCAACCTCACTACTCATGCCATTAATAATATGAATCTCCCATCTTCATACTGACATTCCCAAGATAGAGCAAACTTCGAAAGCCCCCTTCCAAAAAAAAAATTCTCTCGAAATGCTACTTAATAGATTGTCCACCTGCCGACCTCTAGTTTGTAAACAAAATAACGGTAACCCTCAAGTGTAGTCTTTGTCATGTTAATAACGAGAGCACTCAACATCTCTTTTTTGATTGTATCTTCATTCAAAAATCTCTAGAACTCTTTAAATTTATCCTTCCCCTTACGTCCATTCAAAAATTTTGTTTTTCCTATTTACAAAAATTGGAACTATAGCAATATTTACAGCTCCTTCTTTCGAAGTACTCTTTGGGTTACTTGGCTCATCAAGAACGAAGTTCGCCTTTAATCATGATGATCCGCCTCCTCAAATAGTATCGGCTCTAATTAAAAGCTTTTCTCGAATGGCTCCAGCACTGAGGAACTCAAACTTTGCCTCTTCTAGTGTGACCAGATTTCATGCGGAATATCGAAAGACACCGCCATTCTTGTTTCAAAGAAAATTTATTTTATCTATAAATAAATGTGATCGCTATTTCAAAGCTTCGACACAAAGATCTACCTCGCATTTCAAACGGTAGCTAATCCCAAATGGCTTCGAGATCTTTATTAGAGGACGACGACACTCATGTATGATCTTACTCTTCTTGATCGGGCCAAAACAACATCGATAGCAATAACATCTCTTCATTCTCTATCGCTTTCTTTCGAGAAAGAATATTTATGCAACTTTCTCTTCTGTCAAAGGCCTCGATTTTCATATTAATCAGATATCATAACAGTATTATCATTTTCACAAGTATGGTATATGAATTTTCACAAGTTCAACAACAATGAAGATCGATGTCGCCTTCGTGAAGGATCGCTTACACCGCAAGAGCTGACGCCACAAACGTTGAATGTTTTTAATAGCCGAACAACGACACCAAAGACTTAACAAGAGCCTGACAAATTTCCACTTCGATCACCCTAATTTGATAGCGCTGTGGTTTTGATCACTCATATTTCGAATTTCGTTAAATTTTGGTAACCGAACATATTTTGAGAGTTGACTACTTGTTTTGGGGACATTTTAAATATTTTAACAAGGGTATTATAATAATTTAACTTCATTCTTCATTTTTTTTCCAACTTCCTTCTCCAAATCATCACCCCACTACCACCATCACCTCACCCTACCCAAGCCCACCCCTCCCACCCCACCCACCTCACCCCTTACCCAACCCCACTGCCCCTCAACCCCACCCCACTGCTCCCCTTATCCCCACCACCACCAACCCTGCACCCTCCTAAAAAACGCAACCTACACGACCCCTCAAATTCCCCTACCAACCTTGATCTCCGGCAACCACCTCCGCCCCCTCCTTTGTCTGAATCAGAAGCACACTATAAACAAAGGCAACTACTATACTATAGAGATGAATTTGGTGATAGGGGTGAAAAAGTCACAGTTGACCCATCATTTGTCTTTGAAAATCCAAGAATCAGAAATGCATAGATAGCTTTACAAACTTGAAAAAAAGCCATTCTTTAAGATCCCCTCAATCTTACATCAAATTGGGTTGTATCCAATGTGTGCAACTATACTTGAGTCTTCTGTGCACCCGCAATAGACAACCCCAAAATCAATACGGTTGCTGGTATTAACCTTCACCATGGGGACATTGCAGGGTACTTGCCTGAACAACTTGGGTTACTTTCAGATCTTGGAATTTTCCACATTAATTCCAGTAGATTTTGTGGCACTGTTCCACATTAATTCCACAGATGTTGGGGGTAATACAGGTGGCTTTTTATCTTTAGATTCTGATGTAGGTTAGCTAAGGGACCAATTTGAAGAAAGTGTGGCATTTGAAAAAGAAAAGCTTGATGATGACGATGCCACTGCCCCCTACCAACCCTGAGTACTGTTTAATGACAGTGGAAGAGGAGGCGGAGGTGGTAGCCGGAGATCAGGGTTGGTAGGGGGGGGGTTTGGGGGTGGTCCAGGTTGCGATTTTTAGGAGGGGGTGCAGGGTTGGGGTTGGTGATAGGTGGGGTGGCGGGATGGGGTGGGGTTAGGTTTAAGAAGATACACACCCAAATAGTGTGTGTTGGGGTGAAATGACTATTTTGCCCCCTCATTTGTAAGTGTAGTAGTTGAGTGTCTCTATTGGCGATAAAATCATCATTTCAACACTATTTGGTGTGTGTATAAGTGTTGTCTCGGTTGGGGCAATTAGAGTCAGAACGAGTTTTAACTTTAAGTAATCTAATCTAATCGAATCTTAATTTAACGTTGAAAGATAACGCTTGAACACCGCAGAAATCGAAATTCTAACTTTTATGACCGAATCGAACCGCTTTGAGTAAACGCTTGAACTCCTTTACTTGCTTGCAATCTAATCAATGTATTTAGTAGATGAAATAAGCAGTTAAAACGGTGATAGATTTATTTACAAATTTCACAGATTTTAATAAATGCTTTCAACATGTGCTACATCATATCTAAGTTAGTGAACGGATCAACAGCAGATCAATCATTTCGCATGCTCTGTTTCATGTTTACACTATCGAATCAGCTAATGGAAATGAACTATTTCGAACCCACAATGCCGAATCGACCGAACTTTTGCGCTTCACTCTAGCCATGAAAAGAACGCAGTGGGAGTGTGATGGGAGGGGTGGGGTGATGATTTGGAGAAGGTAGTCAAAAAAAAGTTAAATTACTATAACACTCCTGTTAAAATGTTTAAAAATATCTCAAAATTAAGAATAACTCTAAAACACTACCAAAATTTAATGAAATTGAATACACACTATCAAATTAGTGTGATCGAAGTAACAAATATTAGTAATCTTTGATATCATTTGCCTTTTTTTAATTTGAAAGACATTGTCATTAATAGGTTTAATTCTATTTCTTTCTTGTAATAATAAATCTTTGTACTAGCCAAAAAGACTATGGACAATTATTTTTTGAGTAATACAATTACTTGTTAAAAAAAGAATGAACTACTATTGCACATTTTCAAACGAATATGATAAGATGATGATATTTGGGTCTAAACCATAGCAAAACAAAAACAATCTTCATTACAGATCACAATCACCCAACAACCTAAATTGTTCAAGCTATAGATTAACAATACTATTAGTATTAGTGGTGCCACAGAAGGCAATAGCACATCGATGGCAGCAAGAAGTTCAGCTGCCTAGGCGCGCTCGCCCCTGATCCTCCTAGCCAACTGAATGTCCTTGGGCATGATGGTAACACGCTTGGCATGGATGGCACACAGGTTGGTGTCCTCAAACAGACCCACAAGGTAAGCTTCTGCAGCTTCCTGAAGAGCAAGCACGGCGTGGCTCTGGAAACGAAGATCAGTCTGCAATCGAATCACTTTGGTTAGCCCTTCAAGTATCCATCACACACAGGGCAACAATAATACAACCCACATTCTAATTTAATCGTAAATTTTGACTTAACGATTAAAAATACTCCATGTTTATCAATGTAGAAACAAGAAATATATAAGTTTCTTTAAAAACAGGCTTGCTGAATAAAAACTTCATCAATTAAATCAAATTGAAGCAATCATAATAAGATAAGTGTATTAAATCAAAATCAAAAGGAATCATAATAATATACCTTAAAATCCTGGGCAATTTCACGAACAAGCCTTTGGAATGGCAGCTTCCTGATTAAAAGCTCGGTACTCTTCTGGTACTTACGGATTTCACTGAAAAATATGATCCAATAACGAGTTACAAATACAGATAATTTGATCAAACTCGATTTTCCAAATTACAATCAGCCCTTACCGAAGAGCAACAGATTTAATATAACGAAAAACACCATATGAGAATATTGATCAATTGAATAAATACTACCGCAATCAGCCAAATTGATCAATCTAAGGCATTCAAACAATCACATAATACATTATTACACTGATTTGATTACAATGTGCTAGACCATGAGACAAATTGTGAATAACACAACATAATAAAATAATCTGGAAGCTTGACTTAGGATAACAATATATTTACTAATTCAGAATAGACAAAAGGCGAAATATACAATTTTGATCAGATTAACAAATACTTTTTATGTAATAAAAACAGTATTAAAATTGATGAGATTAACAAACCTTAGTAGCAAGTTGCTTCCTTGGAGCTTTTCCTCCAGTTGACTTTCGGGCAGTTTGTTTAGTACGAGCCATTTCTATTCACAACATAATCAATGTTAATTAACAAAATCTCAAATATATACAAACATCGTAAAAATCCATTGTCACAAGCAAATTTGGTAATTAAAATGAAGAACAAAAATAAAAGAATTACAAGCAAATTAAAAAGCCTTTAATTAACTAACACTAAATCAAAACAATCTCTAAAAAATGCAGCAAAAACCTAACCCTAATTAATATAGCAACCTACAAAAATAAATTACAATGGGATGCTCAATATCACATAATTTTAACATCTATCAACGTGATTAAATAAAATAAAATAAACCCCTAATCAACAATTATATACTAGTACTCTCTCCATCCCACAAAAATTGTCCATTTTTTTTATAATCATAACTTTCAAATTTTGAACCTGTTGTATAATATTTGATAAAAACTATATAAATGGAAAGAGTTTGAAATATATTTTTCATTAATATAGTTATTATCAATTATTATACAATACAAACAAAAATATATATGGTCAAATAAAAATATTTACGATCAAAATTGAAGGGCATGTACATAAATAAGTCTAATCAAAGGCTAATAACACAAATCATGTCATATAATTAAAAAAATAAAGCTATGAAGTGCAAATAGAGGTAAACAAAAAGAGACTTCACCTTAGAACAAATTGTTAATTATCTTTTTCTTAAGCTTAGAATATCTCAAAAGGCTAATGAATAAAAACCTTTAATGTAAGATTGGTTGAGGACTTTATATAACAGAGTTTTAACCTATCGGTTTAGATTAGATCGGACGGTTGAGGTCTTTATATAACGGAGAATCGGACGGTGTTTAATATGGCTATTTGTGTTTTCTTAGTGAGGATCGAGGGAACTGAATGCTGATTTCTATTGGTTGAATTTGGAAGTATGTTTTTAAAAAGTGGGGCTTTGTTGTTCCGAAAAGTTGATTAAATTGTCAGTTCCTTAGTTTTGATGTTAAGATTTAACACAAACCCCAACACTATACACAAATCCAAATTGCTATTTTAAATAAAATCACAATTTCGTTTTAATTTAAACTTACTAATTATTACATTTACAACAGTGACAAAATAGCTATTTTAATTATGAACAGAATTAGAATTTGAAGTAGTTTGGCTTTAAAAAATTACTCGAATTAACTTAACCATCGCCGTTAAACAAATGAGCACTTTTCAAATGAGAACAATGTATATAGATTTTTGTCTGAAAATTTAAAACTAAATTTTTAACCTAATATATGTAATGAACAGGGTTGGGTATATCTTTTGTAACTAAACTCATAATCGCTTATTCATTTAACGCAGACCGACATAGAAATATTTAATAATTCACAATATTACGCAAAGTTACATATTTGTTGTTAGTTACAGACTTGAGCAATTAATTACAAATATCATGGTGCATATGAAAGCAATAAAAAATAGGAGTAAGATAACTCCAATTATTTTCCTTCAATTCTTTTAAGTTAAAATTTATTTGGAGGTTTTATTCATAAAACAATCAATCTGCTTTTTAAATTAATGATTCATTCATCTAACTTATAATTTATATTAAAAGATTTTTTTGTTAGATGTAACTCGAGTAAAATCTTATTTATTTGTTAACTTGTTTATTACATAGTTTGAAACTTCATCTTACAAGTTACAAGTTATGTCTCTCATGATACTATTCCTTCCTGTGTTTTCTTTTATCTTTTTTGATCTATACTTTGCACAATAATTATGTGAATGTTATTTTTACTGTATACCCTCATTTATAGGCAAGAATGAATCATTAAAGTTCGACACTGATTATCATGTAATATTCAAAGTAAAAAGAAAAGCCACACACATCCGAAGGGTCGACCAAATCCTCCAAGCCGAAATTGATATATCTGCCTCCAAATGTGCCTTTCCTCGCAAAACAAGGACCGAATCTCTAACCGAAACACTACCCATCAAGACAAGAACGGATCAAAAGAGCTTAGTTTCCGAAAAGAAAGAGTACTTTAAGTATCAAAAGGAACGCATTTGACGGCCTCGCTTCACTATAGTTGCTTGAATCCAATATTTTAGTCGAGCTCACGGCTCATTGAATTCTCGACTATGACATGCGGCTCATTAAGGGGTCGTAATACTACCACTACCCCAACGTGCGCCGAACTGCTCGCTTGATATTTAATCTGCCTTCCTCCTCTCACCGAAATGGACAACGAGGCCATCTCAAGCGGGCTTTAAATATCTGCCCGCTTATGGGTTTAGGTCCACGACGCTCTTCGTCTTGATCCTTCTGACACCACCGGTTGGGCCTAACCTCTGATCGGCCCATTTACTCATGGGATTACTTATACGCCTCTGCACTGCAAATTTTCGCCACGTGTTTTGACTAATACGTACTGGTCTCTTCATTTTTCCACCAAACACGCCTTAACTTCCACATCCGCAGTGCTAAGCGTTTTGCTCCTGGCGGCCGCCACATTTCAAATCTTCCCCATCATTCCACGCGACTTTTTATACAAGACCCCCCTCTCTTCATTATCTTGCTTTCCAATTTGAAAATACCCGGAAGCTCTAAAATTCAGGGAGATTTCCACATATTTTCCCATCGCTATCTCTGCAAACTTTATCTCGCTTCCCTACAGGCGAAGTGCCCAAAGGAAGCGAAGATGCCCGTCTCTTCTCCTCCAGCTTCCTTCTACTGGCCGTGCCGATGCATCAAGCTGCCCCTAAGCCTCTCCCCGATGTGGCCGCATGACGCCTCTTTCTCCCTTACTGAATAAGCGTAGAGTATGGCCAACTGGCGTTGTCATCACCTCCTAAAGAAGCTGGCTGACATGTAATCCCTTTATCTATGAATCTTGTACTTTTTCCCTGCCTCGCTCAAGCTGAATTTTGTTTTTTCTTCCTCAAGCCATCTTCAGCGGCCTCTACTTCCTGCCTCGGGAGGTGGTCACACCCTCCTGCCTCCCCGCCAGCCCCCACACCCCTCGCATTTGTACTCACTCCGGAGCTTCGCGGTGACCATGGTAAGAATCATGAGCTCCGTACTCAAGTCAAAGAACTACCCTCGATCTTTCCTCAAGACTAGGGAGTCGAGGAGATAAGGTAGTAGGACGCCGCCAACAAGGCAACCGCAATGCCGCCATATCGTGCCGCCGCCCTAATGGGACTTCATCTTGAACTTCTCAGACCAAAGTTTCAAGACTCCATACCCCGACGGGATGAGGCATAGCAATGTACTGCTAGGTCGATTAACAACACCGTGGCCTCTTCTCCCCATGTGAGAAAATCCTCCCAACCCCTTAGGCTGAGGGGTTTTTTTATGTATCTTGTACTCCTCCCCCTCCTGGGGGGGTTTATTAATATATATTTTCCACTTCCCTCGCTTCCTCGTACTTGTCTTCGTCTTCAATTTCTTCTTTATGGTTCTATTTGATGTTTGTTTGATACGTACACCTCCATGTTTGGGCGGGCTCCTCCTGACTCTCGGGCCGTGGTGGATCTCACCGCTATGGCTGTGGGTTCTATCTTAAAGAGTTTTATCCTTGTCTATTTTCAGGCCCCTGCATCCTCCTCTGCTTCCCGGCGGGGACACGCGGATCGCTTTCCTGGGTGGATTGTAGAGCATTGACATCCTCTTTACCTAAAACTTCCTCCTTGTCCAATGCAAGTGATTCGGTTTCTTTGATCGGGCCGGGCTTTAGGATGTACTCAAACATTTAGATAGATTTACATCAATCTAGCTTTTATCCGTTTGGCCTATACTAAGAATGGGCGCAATTGACACTCTACCATATGTAACTCTTTATTCGAAGCTCCTTTAAGCATTTCTGACCTGAAATCAATCTTTTACTCAAGAAATTAACAAAGTGGAAAATATAAGAGGCAGCCTTACACCTTCTTAGTATTTCCTCGACGAGACGCTGCCTACTACCGCCGCACTCGACTACCGAGAGTTTTCGCTCATACGTGACTAGTCCCTAATCCTCAAGAGATACGCCCTTCCTACGAAGATTCCAGCCTCTAGTTTTCTCATGAGCTGATGTTTGCCTGGCTCGGTGACTAAGTCTCCTACCAAGCAATCACGAGCCCGGACTTTCTTGTTATAACGAGCAACCACTTTGCCTTTTATATATCGCGCCATCCTCACCGACAACAGCCCGTTTCTCCTCCAGTAAGTCCAAGTTGAACTGCAACCCTTGTTCATTGGCCACCAAGCCATAATATTTATTACCTGCGGCAGCCAGCGAATCTCCACCCAAGCAATGTGGCATCGATTCATACACCAAAAATAAAGGGATTTCCTCACCAAGTGAAGGGGTTAGCGTCAGTCTGCAGTTAATTCATAGCACCGTGTGAGCTCCCTATCCTAACTACCTCCTTCTTCCCGGAGTCAAGCTGCACCTCAAGATTACTCGGCTTATCACTCTACTCGGCCCATTGGGCCGCTGGGCTTATTAATTTTAAAACCGTCCGATGTTCTATACCCGCCCCAACACAAAAGTCTTAATCTTCCCGGCCGTAAATTGCATCCCATTATCTGTGATTCGACCTCGTACCCCTAAATCAAGCGAAATCTCCTCTGTGAACCGACATACTCCTCTTGGTTCACGGGCGAGTAGCCTTAAATTTAAACCTACTCTCGAAGTAGTCCACCGCTACAACGGTACCTTTTTTTCCCGGTGTCCTCGATGCCCGCTACGATGTCAACACCCCAATCGATAGAAAGGAACTAGACACAACATGCTAATCATCGCATGCCGGGTACGCCTCGTGCGCTGCCGCATCTCCTGGACTTAATCCCGGCATCCTTGGCTACGGAAGGCCATAATATCCCCTACCTAGATCTTTCGATTGTGGCCTACTATTGATGTGACTGCCACACATGCCTCTGTGCATTTCTTCAACAGCTACCAGGCCATCCTCTCGGGGGATACATTTCATCAACGCCCATGTAAAAGCACCTTCTCGATAGGCCCCGCCCGCAAGAGCTGCACTCCCTAATGGATCGCCTCCCATCTTGTCAAGCCACCGGGGATCTTCAGTGGAGGACCAAGTGAACTCGTAGAATTCTAGGGATATCCTCGTACCAAGGCGAGACGGTTCTCTCACCCTCCTGGGCATTGTTCATCACTACCATCGGGAAGTTCTCTCTTCCGCCACCCACTCCATCAAGGAGTCCCGTGATCACCCATACCCGCCATGGGCCGCCAGACAACCCTGCTCCGGCCTCTAATTTCTTTCCCCGCGGGACATGCTCCATGTGACAAGATCGAAAAAGTCTGGTCAAACCGCGAACTCTCCGCAAATATCCCACCAGCCTTTCCTTTGTCTTATCAATTTTGAAATCGCCCTTCACATGACCCACCATCAATCGGTGCACTGTTTCTCACTTGATGTGTTCTCGCCCCCAAATCAACCGAGAATCGCTCTCACTTGGATGTGTGCCCGCCTCAAATCACTACAACGAGGCCATCGGGCAAAGTCGCCCATACCTCAAATTGCTCGTGACCTAAGGTTTAATCGGCGGTATACTAATCGCAGGCTCTCTGTGGACCACAATAGTATACCGCTCCGTAACCTCCGGTTAATGTTTAGTCGGAAAATCTATGCAACTTGTTCATAAAAATCATAAATAAACGATCCGTAATCAAGCAAATGTATATAATTGAATTACAATAAAAATTTATATGCAAATACGTGAGAAATGAATACTTACAATGCCGGATGTCACCAACTTTTCCTCAGAAGCCTCCGTTGAACTCTTTAACGACCGCACTGCAAAAAGCTCGACGCCTCCAAGCAATTCACACCAAGAAGGCTGAATCTCGACGACTTCGCTGTAATCCTTACGAAAGACTGACAACAAAACCTGTAAGATGATTTTGTTTTTTCATTTTTTCCTCCTTTATATAGGCACACCCTATTTAACCCGATGGCTGACTCGTTAACTAACAAAGTTAAATTAAAACTAACTAATTAAATTAACAGTAACTAACAAAGTCAATGAGCTCCATTAGTCAAACCGTTAATTAATCTAACAATGCTACTATTTAGTTTCGCTAATTTATATTTCACTATAAGTATAAAACTCGACAGCATCTCGTTGATTTCTAATCAACTCTCAATTTAGCAATCACTTTATTTAATTTCATTCATGAACAAAATTCAACTTAATTGTATGGTGGACCTTCCGCTTAGATAATAGCAGCTTGTATAATAATATACCCACCATTATTATTATTATAACGATTATAATTTGCATTCAAAGAATCGACATAACCCTCGATATTATCATGGAAGTTCCTATTTTGTAATTTGAAAATTACTATTATTGAACACTTAGTTTGAGTAATCTCATTTAATTAAAACTAGTAAATGAATTGTCATAACAATTGTCGCAACAGGTATAATTATAAAAATCAATATGCACTGATTTCCAACACTCCCACTTATCTCGACGACATTTTACAAATTCTCTTTATCACGCCCATCTCTAGTCACGCATCAACCATAAGAAGCACATTAAACACCTACTTTAATTTTTTTACTCGAAAGAAATCACTGTAATGCCCCATAAAATCCAATCGCCTCAAACTCATCGGGTGAGGCCTGGATCTTCCTTGTATATCAAAGACGGATAAATCTCTTATAGTATATCAATACTTCACCGCTATACTCATCAGACGCCTAACATATGTCCTTATAGTCCTCAAGTTAAGGTCGACGCTTGACATAATCAAAACACACAACTCAGAGTAACATAAGTAGTTATATACGCATGCCTAAGAATCGGGCAAACTTAACAGCTCTAAGAAAATATCATAGGACACCTGATATATACATATCTTCTATGATTTTGCAATGGCCACGCAGCCCCGCTTATTCAAACCGATACCTTACAAGATTGTTAGCATAAGCTTCTACGATCCAAGAGAATCGACCATCAACAAATTACTACGTTGGGTCATCAAATGCTAACGCCTAAACTATCAAAGACCGACGTACATGAATGACTATCTTTGTGTTTCTAGAATTGAAGAGGTTCTCTTGTCAACACTTTCGTGTTGCCTCTAAAAATCAGAGATTTAGCCTAGCGACTCAATTTAGATACAAATGTGTTATATGTAAATTAAGACATATAAACACATAAACATAGTAAACAAATGTATTGATATAATGGTAAGCCAAAATATTCGCTTATTTTGTCACATGACACAACAACAGATACACTAGCTCCCACTAAACCTAATGAAGACCGCGACATTTGTCTAAGACCAATGTTCGGGCGAGATGTTCACTCATGCTTTGTCTCAAGTAGCGGCTCGTAACCTGGTGGTAACATTAGCTCTGCCTCTTTGAACTTCTCCAAGACATCAAGCCCACCCACTTCATTACCGAACCGGTATCGGGTACCGGTAACAACCAACTCATCATCTCCATCATATACCAAAATACATCTTTAGTTCTTCTCAAATACTTCAAGATGCTCTTCATCGCAGAATCCGCTGGCTCTCCCGGATTAGCTTCGTATCGGCCGATAAAGACTTAGTGCATTTGACACACGTCGCTACAAGCATTAACATAGCATTTACGATGGACCCTATAGCCGAGGGCATAAGGTACGCCCTTCATTTTGTTCATCTCAACACTATCATGACATCGTGATCATTGAAGCCAACTCCATGCCTCATGGGAAGATTACCCTTCTTAGAATCATTCATTCTGTAACCTTGCAACACCTATCAATGAAGTGTCCTCGAAAAGTCTTATCACCAAGTGGGGTTCGATCTCGATGAATTTTAATTCTCGAGAATGTATCGCTATTTTCACCTAAGTCCTTCTATCAGAAATATTTTGGCTAATACCAATCCTTGACTGGGTTTAGTAACTCTACATTGTTTCCAATGATTAGTATGTCATCAATATACAGGACTATGAATGCTATATAACTCCTACTCACCTTCTTGTATACACAAGATTTTTCGTTTATGATGAATCCAAAATCTTTAATTGCTTCATCAAAAGAAGATTCCAACCATGACGCCGCTGCATTACAATGGACCAGAGCTTACAAGCCTTCTAGGTCCTTTTCTTTATACGTAAATTTCCTGAGGCTGTACTACGCATTAATATCTTCCTCAAGGTTTCCATTCAGAGCGTAGCCTTTATATCCATTTGCCATATTTCATAGTCATAACGCAAGAATGGCTAAGATTTATCCGAATGGATTCTAAGGATAGCCACCGGGTGAATATGTTTCATCATAAAGTAATGCCATGAACTTGCTTGAAACCTTTCGTCATTTGGTGCCTAGCTTTGAAAACATGGATTTGTTCGCCTTTGTCATGTTTCTTCTTAAATACACACGCATACTGGATTGGGGCGAACCCTATCAGTAAATCTAACAAGGACCAAACCTTGTTTTGGGCACATCGAATCCATCTCGAACTTCACGGCCAATGTACCATTTATCGCATGATTCGCTACTTATCGCTTTCCTCGTAAAAGGTAGGTTTCCGCTACTTCCTTCTATGTAAGAAGGAACTAATTTCACAAGGCTACTGCCTTTTACACTAGGTGTATCGACAAATAAGCTCATCATCTTGAGTTTTCTCAAGACGCAACACCTTCACCTTAGCCCTTTTGGATAGATATTCCTTTTCAAGCGAACGCCCTTTCATCTAGCAAACGAATATTTTATTCTCTACAAGCTCGCATGTATAGTAACTAACGGTTTCCTTTTGGATAACTAATAAAGTAGCATTTATCAAATTTAGGCACTAGTCTATCTTTTGTCAACTTCTTTGAACACAAGTTTCATAGCCCCAAATCCCGAGAAAAACCTAACTGGTGTTTCCCAAAACCACTATTCATGAGAAATTTTCTACCGATTTGTTGGACATTTATTTAGCGAGCGACGCGCTTAGAAGCGCATATCCCCTGCAAACTAACCGTGATCAAATAGACTTCATCATAGACGAACCACGCCGAGTAAGGTCTCGATTTATCCTTTTCGATATGCCGTTATGCTGTAACATTCTCGTAGGAAGAGTTGTGAAATAATGCCACACTCCCTCTAAGACGATTAGAACTCATGACTCAAACGTTCTCCCTCCTCTATCGCATCAAGAATCTCGAGTCTTGTTCAATTGGTTTTGTACTTCATTTTGAAAATTCCTTAAATTTTCAAAGGATTCATGTTTGTGTTTCATCGATACATATACCTATATCTCGCTATAATCACCGCAGTAATCTCTCAGAAAGGCATTGGCCTACATACACCGGCAGCGTATTTATCCCAATAAATCACTTGTCCTCATTGTATCCGGTGAAAAGTGACTTAGTAATTCTTGGCTCACTGTGCAAGCATTCACACTTATCCTATGATTCATAATCTAAATCTTCAAGTATTCCGCCGGAGTGGAATTTCGATACAGCTTCTCATTTATACGACCTAATCTCGCAACGCCATGTGTACGTAGGACGAAGTCGTTAGGCTTATTCCTTTTGAGGTTAATGTTATATCGTTTCTAATGCATGTGTCTAAAACATATGTACCATTTTGGAGAGAGATGTATTACCTTTCATACATTATACTATCATAGATCTTAAATGTATTTGGGATCAATTGAAATGAAAAGCCTTCATTGTTCAAAAACTAAATAGAAATAATATTCCTCAAGCATGTGCACATAGTAAACATTGTTCAAATTTAAGACTAAAGTCTGCAGCAAATTCAAACTAATAGATCCTACTGCTAGAATGAACCTTCGCGCCATTCCCTACACATGATCCATTTCTTCTCTTTCGAAGCCCTACTGGCCTCGTGAAGTTCCTAATAGATCACGACAACGCCAGAACCACGCCCAAATTGCCTAGCACTCACTAAGTAGAATTGGTTGTACAAACTTCAATAACATAAATGCCTTTAGGTTTGGTGTGATTATTAAACCTGCTTTTTCTATCTTCGTTGAATTTCCTACAGTCCCTTCTCCAATGACCCTCGAGTTGTAATAAATGGAAGATACCCATCCGGCAGATACCTTTGCCTTTCTTTGTTCAAGGACAGCCACGCTTGAAACAACGCCACAGAAGAAGAAGGTCTTTGTTCATCCAAATCTCTATCCGGCTTCAAATGATGGTAATTATTTTACGATATCAGCTGGTCTGATCAACCTTGTATCTCAAGTATAACCTTCGACGTATTCTAGACATCTTCATCAGTTTCAATCTTATGGGCGATGTCAAACTCTAATTTGTGATCTATCGATATATAAGGCAAAATTAAATCATAGCTCGATTCACCGTGCTTCCGCCAGAAGCATTAAGAGCACGAAAGGATTCAGATTCTCATACCCCGCACGCCCTTCTATTCACCTGCAGCTTCCGATAGTCATATGCCCGATACTCACTGCATAGAACCCGAACTCGGTTCCATCCGACTAAGCATAAGGCATTTAACTTTTATAGTATCCTCCTTACGGAACTCGTATTCCCAAAGCGCATACATCTTCAAGTGGACCCGAAGTGCCTTTTCGAATTCCTCTGCTATACATATACTTAATCTCGTAATCCTCGAAATACAACCTTCAACTCACGGGACCATGTCTCATAATTTGCACCATTATACGTGCAGCGAGTTAAAGTTGTTTGAAGCAGGTTTTTAGGTGTTTTAAGGGCAACCATTTCAATTCTACAAGAATAAGTATGTAAAACAATAGTTTAGTAATCTATCATGTCAAACACTTACAAAATAAATTGCAAAGTAATACCAATACTCAAAATCTCATAAAATATATTAGTATGCAAGATGTACTATGCTGGGATTTCAAACGGCAACACATCTTGAAAGACCAACACAGTAGTAGGTTAACTAACCAATTATGTAAACACGACATAATTTTGCGGTTACTTAGCATGCCTGCTGTGACGCCTACCCAATGCTGCATCACCGAGCCCACAATATTAGTAGAAATCACCGTTGCTAAACCAATTAAACCAATTCTATTATTTGGAATGATCATCCGAAAGCCCACAACGCTAAGAGAAACACTCAACACGATCCACGCCACGCTTGTCACGAAGCTACTCAAGATTCCCGCCATCGAGCGCCCGTAATCATGATAAGCTGTACAACTTTAAAATTGGATCTGACATCGCTTGCAGATAAATTTTATGATTTAGATTCATATTATTTTGATTAATTATTTAACATATCATATAACACATACTCAACTAATATGCACATCATGAAAAATAAAAAAAATAATACAGAGATATATGATATGACCCTCAAAATAATAAACCTAGTACAACACTTTCAAGTGCAATCTTATATTCTTCAAATTTTGGAAATCTCCAAATATGTAAACACCATCTCTAATGCCTCCACATAAGGCTTTATTTCTGCCGTGACAACACGCACGCCATAAAAGAAATAAACAAATAAAGCGACTCACCGGTCGTGGCCGCAATGAAGCAAAACGTTTGTACACCGTATTTAAAAAAAACTAGCCATATCAATATATCCTTTTTCATTCCCATTCCAATATATAAGGCAAAATTAAATCATTATTAGACTATGCATTTAATAAATACATTAAACGTAAGGAATAAATGACTCATAAAGTCATAAAGCATTTTAATGCAAGTAGCATTTAGTGTAATAAGTATGCAATAAGCATGTCATCAATACATAATAAACATGCACTTAATATGTACAATCAATACATAATAAAACTACTTAATATGCAATAAACACTAATTATGAGGTTGAGACAATTACTCAAAATTAAATTCAAATTTTAAATATATGATTGACAATCATATAAATAGTTTCCATATTGATTTTACAAATCAAAATAAATCACATGAATATTCACTTAAATGTGATTGGAATCTTCTAAATTTAAATTTGAATCTCTTGCGAATAATCTACTAAATACGTATAATTCAATACATTAATTATCACATATTTTGTGTCCAATAATTATTACAATAATCATTTCATATAATTTAACTAGATATTGTTACCATGATTATATCCTTTTAATAAATAAATATGTAAAAAGACAAATAATGAAAGGGACTATTGAATTAAATTTATTATCACCAAAATTGATAATTACAATTATCATAATAATGAAATGATAATAATTTATAAAAAAACCAAAATTAATATTTTAAAAAATGAATTAGGGTTTTGTAACAACCTAATCCGAGGAAGAACGCCGACGATCTATCGCCACCGCGACGCCGACCTCCGATGCCTGCTTGCAGCCTCGTCTAACGGTGGTCGACGGTCCAGAGCACGGATGCGCCTTTATACTTTTGTGCCGCCTCCATTTCACGTAATTTTCAAGTTTTTAAATTCAATTCAATTGTTTGGAAAAAATACTCAAGGCTTCACATCCAAAAGTCGAAATTTAACCCAAACATCTCCACACAATTTATTGATCTTTCGAATTGGAATTTTGTAAAAAACGCTTTTCCAATAATTAATTAAAAAATTAACAATTAAAAAAAATCAAAAATCAGTTTTTAATATTTAACCATCCAAAATTATGAATTTTTTCGAGATGGTACTCTGCCCCTTCCTGAGTCCAAAAACAAATTATGAATTTGTACACTTTAATGCCCTCAACGAACAAAACGTTTATACTTTAATCAAAAATATGTTTTAAACCCTTTCAATTCATGAAATATAAATCTAAATTCAAATCATCAAAATTAACAATATGATGAACTAGAATAATGTATGTAATACAAACATAAATTCATGGATCAACTTTCACAACATATATTCATTGACAAAGAATACATAAACATGAAATTTGGTATAAAATATCCATACAATAAATTATATTAAATTAGTATGAGAACAATTTAAACACGTCGACACCGTTGGAAAATCTACAGTTTTTCATAAAATCATAAACAAATGCATCCGTAATCAAGAACAGGTATAATCGAATTACAAATAAAAAGGTATATGTAAATACGTATGACAACGAATACCATTAAACGCAATGATGTCAACAACTTTTCTCTCAATTTAAGCATCCATTGAACTCTAACGAATTTTTACCACAACAAGGTTGACGCCTAGTTAGTCCACACCAAGAGCAAGCTTGAATTGCCAATTTATATTTTGGGTTGTGGAGAGGAGGAATAAAATCAAGCCAAAACTTGATTTGATTTTTTGGCTATGAGTAGTGAGTGGAGCTGGGCGAAGTGCTTTTTGTGAGGAGGAAGAAGGTGATTTTTGTTTTTTTATTTTTTCCTCCTTTATATAGGCACACCCTATTTAACTCGAATAGCTCGACTCGCTAACTAACAAGCCAACTCGCTAAAAACATTAACTAATTAAATGCTAACGAGTAACTAACAAGCTCAATGAGCCCATTAATCAAACCGTTAATTAATCTAATGTTAATTTATTTGGTTTCATTCAATATATATTTTATACTATAAGCATAAACTCTCTTGATTGGAGAATCCTGATTTCAATCAATCCTCAATTTGGCAATTACGATTTAATTTCATTCATGAAATAAAAACTCAACTTCATCAGACAATGAATCTTCTGCGCCGTAGATATCAAGAATAGATAATAATATAATTAACCATTATTATTATTATAATGATTATGCATGGGATCTAGCAATCTAGCATAACCCCTGATATTATGATGAGTTCCTATTTAGTAATTTGTAACATTATTATCAATGCTTAGTTTAAGTAATCTCATTTAACTAAAACTAAGAATAAATTGTTACAACAATCGTCAAAACTAGTAAATGAATTATTACAATAATTGTCGAATCGGCATAATTATAGAAATCAATATACACCCATTTCCAACAACTCGCACTATCTATGTACAACAACTATAACTGCCTCGCAGCTTCTACTATGCGACTATTCCTATTTCTTAGTCGTTACCGCTCGCACTCAACCATAAATTCGGCCAAGGCTTGGACTTGATGTTGCCTATGGCTTGTACCGAGGCCTAACTCGCCTCGCCTCTATGGCCTATTTGACTTATTCGTCCGAGCGGACAATGTCTCAAGATCTTTCTTGGGTGGTCAGATCCTGGATTACCTCCACCGGGCGCGCTTCAGTAAGTGCTCGAAGCCTGTGTCGCTATAACTAAGGCAAAGACTAGCTTCTCCGCTACGGGATAACTGGTCTCACTCTCTCAACCTGGGCCTTCAACATAGTACAATCGCCTTTGCAACTTTTCCTCTCCCCGAATGGAGACAACACTACTTAAATAATTCAAACAACCGTGTAGGGGAGCCGTAAGACGCCTCCAACTACAAGTCGCGCTAACGCTTTGAGACCGCAGTACGCCTTCAACTCTGGAAGGACTATTCATCTGGCCCATCAAGTCTCTCCCCTTTATGACTTTGAAAAGGGTAAAGCTACTGGCCACCGACGCGAGATATGAACTGAAATAAGTCACCGATCGCCCCCTCAAGCAACCACATCGCACCTCCGCCATGACTTTTTCATGGCCTGCATCGCTCCTATCTTGTCGGACAGCCTACCCTCCCGCCGATTATGTAGCCATGAATTTTCCTAGGTTAGTTCTAAAACATTTACTTGTCCGACGAGTCAGTTGCTGTGTACCTTCTTCAAGAAGTTCTCAAAGCTGGAGTGTCGGCCTCGTGATCGATGTCTCCCTCATGAGCATGTTATCCACGTAGATCTCATGTTCGACCGATCCGGATGAGAAACACCTTGTCAATTCATCCTCCCATATGTAGCTCTTAATGCTCTTCAACCCAAAGGCCATGACTTTCCAAGAGTAAATGCCATATTCTCGCATTTAAGCGTTGTTTTCCCACATCGCCCTCAACTACGACTATCTAGTGATGTCCTCGAAAGGCATCTAGAAATCCACCACCTTGTATTCGCGCTGAGTCGACTGGCTCACAACGCTGGGGCGTAAGGTAGCAATCCTTCAGTGCATTTTGTTGATACCGCGGTTCGTGCGCATCCGCTGTGTCCCGCGGTTTTGGGACCAACACTAACAGGGAACAAGAGTTCCCGACGGCTGCCCCCTCAACAACTTTCCTATCTTCTATCGGCTACCCCCTTCTCTCTTCGCAAGGTCCTCTTTCTTTTGCTTGACCGGCTTGCACGGGTCAACATACAACCGTGGACCGACATGCACGATCCATCCCCCTCGAATACTTTGGCCCCAAGCAAAAGATCCTGCATTCTCGAGGACTCCTGGATAAGCATGGCTTCGTTCTTCCCCTGGCCGCGCCTATCTTCAACACCTTCCTCGGATCCCTCTCATCCAACGATAATCCGAATCTCCCTACGTGGTAGCCCTTTCGAGACTCTCCTCCGCTACCTCCAAGATGCGTATATCCCGACCCGGGATCCCACATTCCCACTTCTATCCGGCTTTTATCTGCCAATAAGCTAGGTAACACCCACGCACCCATTCTCCTTGGCCTCTACATCTCACTTCAGTCCCCCCTGTCAGGAATTTAAGCTGAGGTATACGGGGCGATACCACCACCTCAAACTGCGGATAAGGCCGGGCCGGGCTTATTATCCCATCAGGCCCCGTCCGCTATATCCATAACGGTGAACTCTATCGCCTTTGTTGCTCATCGCTGGTGCTTCCCTTATTCTCACCATGCTCGATACTCCTAACAGGTTGCTAACCTCACCACTGGGTGGCTACTCGATCTCATCTCCGCCTCCCGCTCCTTTCCTAGCTCTCGAGATATGCATCCGTAAATAGGATTCCACCGAGCTTTCAAATACTGCCTACCAAAGATCCGCTTCCCTACCTCAAAGTTGGCTATCATCAAGTATGACCAATGTGTCAGAAGCGAAAGCAAATTCATCCTTCGAATCCTTCCGGAGAAGGATATGCCCTGAACGCAAGGCGCCAGCTTCCCGCGTCACTATGATAGAGCCTCCCTGCCAAGGACGCCGTCTAGCATCTGCAATCTCCTCCTCCACTTCGCCTCTAAGACGATGTTGGCGCTCCGGTGATACTGGGAGGTCCATCTCGAGATCCCACCGGCCCCCGGTTGAAACATCGATTCACACTCGGGTCTCCTACGGACGTAGTGTCCTTACCTCTCTCACGAACGAGCTTATCTCGATCTTCGATGGCGGGAGTCGCCAAGACATGCCCATGGTCCTTGTAGTATTGGCGTAACTTGCCTATATCCCTCTTGACCCCGGTGAGGTCTTCTCTGTCGGGGCGTCGCTGCAACAGCGCCATTCCCAAATTCCAAAGAACACATTCACGGCCGATTCCCTGGGTGGAGTCGCATTCGATCTTCCCATCTCGATCTCTTCCCTCTTCCTCGACGCTTTGAGCGGGAAATGCACTTCCCTTTGGGAGGTCACCAAGAGTACGCCTGCTAGCGCCGATCCGACCAAAGCACTTGCCTTCGCTCTCAAGCCCGCCGGTGCTCATCTATCAAATATACTTCAGAGGTCTTGGTCGTTGACCTCCTCCAAGTCTCAAGGCTTACCTGAGGAGTCAATTTTGAACTTGCTCATTCGCAAGCCCTCCACAAAAGCAATTACAACTATCTTTTGATTAGCTCCCTCGTATCGCTCAACTCCGCTTGAAACCGCCTAAGGAAGCTGACACTCGATCTCCTCTCGCCCGATGGTCATTAGTGGAATACTCAGTTTTGCCCCGCCGAACTCTTCCGAAGATAGGTTCTCGTGAACCGTCTTTAGCCGCCGGGGCTCGTAATACACCCCTCTTCAAATAACCGATTGAACCACTTTTTAGCTGCAGTCCAAATTTAGGGTCGGCCGGAAGGCCCCCGGCACGACCGTGTTATCCTACACAAGGACATCCGACCGAAATTTCGCTCTCAGGTTTCTTCCGATCTATCTTCCCAAAGGAACTTAGTAAGGCAGGAATTTCAATCATGCAGTAAAGATGACACCCCTGCTAGGCAAAAAGCGGACTAGTCCCGCTAACTCAAAGATTGGTTCCTCGCTGGTTTCGGTCTAAAGAACTCGCGAGAGGCATCCACTGCCGCCGTAAGGTCGCCATCCTACCGGTGAGTAGGGTCGTCAGTGCCTCGCCGCAACTTCACACGGCTTTGCCGCCTCTACGACCGGCTCATTGTTCCTCCTCCGCACGTGGAGCGCCTGCAGTTCTCCCCCATCCTCCCGAATGGACGGCATATTCTCCAAGGGCTGCCTTCTTAACCGCGGGATTCGGCCCCGGAGTTGTCAGATTACACGCGACGACGGTCCCTCATTCGTGATTATCCCCGCCATCACTCCAGATATGAATTTCCCACCTCGCCACGGTTCCTCCAATTCGTGATTGACTAGTTCTCGGGGCATCAACGGGTCATCATTCTACCTGCTGATCACGTGATCATCCGGCTGAAACCGCTGCCTCGAGGGTGGTTATCACGCTTCATTTGCTTCTGATTTATCGCCACGAGCACGGTTCGGATGCTGCTGGTGGTGACTTTCAATGCAAGTCTCCCATCAGGCTCACCAATGCTCCAAGCTGGTCGGATCATAAATCCTCCAAGTCGATCTTTGATATGCCTTGCTCCAAAGCAGTGTCTTCCTACAAAAACAAGGACCGGTCATTTCAGTTAGTTTCCTAAAAAGCAGTATTTGGATATCAAAGTGAACTTACTTGATCTGACCTCGCTACCTTTTATAAATAAGCCAACTAAGCATTTTATTGACCCTTGATGGCCTATTCAATTCGATTAATGATTATGCGGCCATTGGGTTACAGAATAATAAATTTTAATTACCCCCTAACGGCCGCGACGTTCGCCGATACTTAACGCCTCCTCCCCACCGAGTCGGGGACAATCGTAATTCTCCTCGCTGGCTTTAACATTCCGGCCTACTAGGATTTATACCATTTATTCAGCTTCGTCTCGATCCTTTTCACGAGTCCAATCGCCGACTCACCTCTCCTGATGTTTCCATTTAATTGCTTTGATTAATATCTATGTATATAATAGGAAAAAGATAAATAAATGTGTCTAGAGAATGTAGAATGCCTAGTAAGAAGAAATAAAAAAAAACATAGCTTTTAAAAGCTGGTCTCATATTATTTATTTACCGATCTAAAAAATAGTACGTAATTGACAAATCTAACTTTAATATATTTCATTTATTAAATTTTACTGATTACACACATCTATTGAAATTTGTTTTCAAACCCCAAAATCTATCTCTATTTCGACCACCTTATTCCCCATTTGATCTTAACAGTTACTAATTGTTCGAAGTTGCATATTATCTTCTGAAATAATACTCCCTCTCAATCTGATCCGTTCAAAGTTGCAAATTATACTTGTGAAATAATCCTTTATCTCCATCTGATTCTCGGCTTACTCATTAATGCTAAAATATTGAGCTACAAACAGGGATCCGCTAGTACTTTGAATAATTAACCAAGTTTCTGTAACAAAAGACGTAGAAAGAAATGATTCAGTTGAGATTTTCCAAATTACTTTATGTAAATAAGTAAGCACTAATAAACTTCTTCTCCTAGGAATTTTTTAATACTTCGTATTTACTATATTTAGGTTGCTAGTGGTTACCCATTCAAATAATGTATCTATATATAAAATATGCAACTTTCCTATTACAATTTAAGGGATACATTTTATATTATAATATTCAGACGAGGGATTCCATTTCATAAAATATCCCTATTATTTAAGATTAATTAAATAGTTTCAACTATTTCCCCTCGCTTCAGACGAGGACGGTCTCATAAAATGACCTTGTTATTTAAGATTAATTAAATAGTTTCAACTATTTTCCTTTGCTTCCATTTGAGAACGATCTTATAAAAATGACATTGTCATTTAATAATAATTAAATATTTTAACTATTTCCCCTCGCTCGTGACGAGATTATTCCTCATAAATGACCTTGTCATTTCAAATTAACTAAATAGTTTCACCATTTCCCTCGCCTTGCATTTGAGCCCTCATAAACGACCTCACATTTAAGATTAATCAAATAGTTTAACCATTTCCCCCTCGCCGAACCGAGGAAGTGGGCTAAGTGACCAAATCATTTTAAACTAAACTGACGCTAATGAGCGATATTTAAATCGTATCCCTTCAATTAACCGAGGAAACCCCATAAATGGGGTTTTCCGGAAAAATCGGAGAAGTAGTTCAAAATCATACATACAAATAACTAAATCACTCCAGGATCATCTGGGCTTGAATGAAAAACTAATTATGTTACTATTGCGAAGACTTGCTAAAAGCTTTCAGTCAACTCCTCACAAAGAAGAGGGCAATAACATATGCGTGAGCGTAATTACAAATAAATTAAGATGTGATAAGGTTGATGACAAGATTTTGAAAATTTAAATTTTATTGAAAAGTTTTGATGATTTAACAATGAGATAATAGTTAATAAGCGCATTCCATTACCAAACAAAATTGATGTTTAACGGCGTATGCACTACGGATGTGCCCGATTAAATCTCTAAGCATTACAAAAAAGGTCGGGTCCTATACAAAAGACAGAAAAGAAATACTATTCTATGTCTTCATCACCATCCGAGGGCTCACTATCACCTTCCTCGGCGCCCACATCCTCGTCATCTTCATCAGGGAGGTCTTCAAAGAGGTCTACCACATAATCCTCCCCCAACCCAGAAACATATTCTTGGAAGTGAGAGGATATGCCAGGGAAGTCCGAAGAGACCTGACAAAAACTCTAAGTGAGCGACAAGAATTCTTCGCCAGCTGACGTACTTTCACCGCCTCCCTTTGAAGTCTCTAAATGGCCAAGTGCAGCCGAGTTCTCGGCTGTGAAGTGTCGAGAGTTCAAATTATCTCAATGCGCGATCCTCCACCAGGATCAGGTCTCAAACAACTCGGCTCGATATTATCGTGAGTCGGGTGGTCGCCGGCAATTGAAGGTCCACCACGTACTTAAGCTTCCTTCAAACGCGTACGATCTGGCACCAACTTCTCTTGGCGATTTTGAGGAGGTCATCACGGCCTCACCTAATCTTTTCCTTCCCGCGTCGACTTGGACGTTGTCGGACTCGATTCTCGAGATACGGCTCGACGGAGGAACTTGACCTCCGCCGATTGGATGCAGGCTACCGTGAGTCGGACGCCTTCTTCGACTCTCGATACGTAATGGGCCGGACGCCTACCCTTCTTGGCCGGATACGTGTCACAAGTGACTCGATGAACCTTGTAGCCTGTATCGGGTTCCTTCAATGCAGGGCTTAGCAGCCTCTTATGTCCGATGCCGATGTGTAGCCGGGGCTTCAATAGCGCATTCCTACCCTTCGATTTAATCCGGTGGGGTCGGTTCGGGCGCCTTCATCGTCACTGCCGGACGGTTCCGCCTCTTCTCCGTGCATGCTCCAGACGCCTGACGGGTGTAAGAGGTGCGGGCTTCAAACAGCCTTGATCCTCTCCTCGACTCGATGAACAGAGGCTTCAAAGCAGCTGCTTCCCCGGGGTGAACTTGTCAGATGGACAACCCACTTCATGCCGAAGCCTCGGATTGTCCGCCTTTCAAGCGGGCCGACGCCTCACTGAATATGCGAGGTACGGGCTTTAGCAAATTGATCCTCTCTTGGATTTATTATGCCTGGGCTTCAAAGAACTTATTTCCTACAAATTAGTAAGGGAGGGAGACTCTTTATCTGGCCGAAGACCTCGAAGTTGTCCACCTTCCTCGATGGTTTTAAGCGCCATTTGACGCTCAAAGTCTCTTTACTGCCTTCCCTCAATCTTCAAGACAGACGCGCCCCCTACCTTTCCTCTCGCAATTCATCCGCACCTTTGCCTTAGCTTTTCTCTCCCACTTCAACTTATATCATCATCTTATTTTAAAAAACGAGGGGTATTTATAGGCTCTCGTGCCCCGATTCTCGATCGTCGGTTCATTTTCGTGTGGATCATGATTTCGATCGTTGATTTTTGAGAAATAACTGGACCGGCTTCCTGATACTTTGTACTTAATTTATTCTCCAAGAATGTGGAGTCGGGTACCTATTATGGCTTTTTAGGTCAAGAATTAATTAATTTATTAACCTCGACATTCCCTTGCTTAATTAATTTAAGCCCCAAATCTTCAAAAACCCTATTCTAGGTTTAAACAGTTTATTTAATCTAAACCCTAATTTTAACCTAAAATTAATACCAGCCCTCAATCCCGAGAATCCTATTATGTTCCCCTCGACTAATTTAATTCAAAAGTTCAGCGAACCCTAATCAATACGTATAATCGTGTGATCGGTTGCAATTAATTCAATTAATAAATCCATAAAAAATGAATTTATTAATTAAAAATTTCACTATCTACGCATATTTACAACGTATATACTAAACTCATAATTTAATTTCAAAGTTTTTCTTTCTTAAAAACGATGAAGCCTTGCCATCGTAGCTGTCCCCGCCTCGGGATACCTTAGGTAAATCGCAAGATGCGCCTCAACCTGGCCAACGACTCGCTTCCTTTAAACCACTTCAATACAAGCATTAATTGCATGACTCGAGCCCACACCACACGGGGTTAAGTGCCAAAGCACTCCAGACATTTCTTAACACTCAAAGCCTCTTACCAACAGCCCATGCTCCGCTAAAATTTTTCTTTCTCAATCTCATAGGTTTTACAACTGTATCATTGTTCTCTTCACCTCTTATGTAAAAGGTAAATATAGAGAAAAAAAGGTATCTATCTATATATTCGAGGTAATTGTTGATTCGATCCATAAAATAAAAATCAAATGGATGAGTAAGTTGTCACCAATTGTTGGATAGTTTCACATTAATCTCGCGTACGTACTATCCTACCTATAATTGTTTTACTATTGATACTCTATCTAAATCAAGAATAACTCCCTCCATTTTTCATTTGTCATTCTACATACTATTATTATTGATTATTCACTAAATGAAGCTCTTTTTGATTGTTTAATTTAATGTTTATAAGAACAATTAGTAAATCTGACTGTCTATAAGAACAAGATTTTTTTTAAATCATGGAGGTTAAAATAAAATTCCAAATTACCAATAACACTAGTATATTATTTAAGTGAACCAATTAAAAAGAAAAATTGTGAAAGATTTGTTAATATTTCGCCTTACTTTTGACTATTTTATGTTGAAAATAATGAATTAAAGAAGAAAAAAAAATGTATTTAATGATAGAGATAAAAACTCGGAAAGAATTACCCCGTTGATAGATATGCATTGGAAGTCCTGTAAAATGAAAACTAAAATAAACAAAAAATTTAGGTAAAATGATAAGTAAATAAAAATCGGAGAGAATATTAGATTTGCTTAAAATATATTCCCCGATCCCAATCTGGCTGTCTCATAATGGAAGCCGAATTAGATGGCAATTGAGTTGCTGGAAATGAAAAGAAAGGAAAAAAGAAATGTCAAGAATCAAAACGGCTAACTAGTGGATAAAATACTCATATTGTCTATAAATTTGGCCTTCACCAACAGTAGTGTTACCTTTTGACTTGGTTCCATAAAAAACATTCAACCACTACCAAATCTATAGATTAATCTCAAATTGCTTGTAGTTGTGATAACCTTTTGAATCTTTCAACCTTCTCAAAACCGCATATAATATCTATGATTGAATCTCTTCTACTTAGTGACCAAATCCCCCCTTCCCCTTTCTTGATTTCTTCATCTAATGATGATAATAATCACCAAGCTAAAATATCCATATATATCCTTGAATAAATTCCTGCTAATACTAGTGAGCAAATTTTCCCCCTTTTCTTGATTTCATCATCTAATGGAAAGAACAATCAAACTAAAATCCATATATAACTTGAATTTCTTATAAATTCAAGTGACCCAACTCCACCCCCCCCATCCCAAATTTGTTGATTTCTTCATCATCTAATGGGAAGAACACTCAAGTTAAGAGATTTAATAGGAGTTATCAAGGACAAGGCATCCATATCCAAAGCAACCTTACTCTCCAAACCCAACACCCTCCCCCTTCATCTAGCCTTACTTCGCATCACCACCCATTCAATCTCCTCCCCACTTGACGATCACAACATCTCCTACCTTCTTACACTCGGCAACGCCTCACGCGCCACCGCCTCCTCCGTCATCGCCGCCCTCATGGACCGCCTCCACCGTACAACCGACTCAAGCGTAGCATTAAAATGCCTAATAATCATACACCATATAGTCAAACGTGGACCCTTCATTCTCCAGGACCAACTCTCTATTTTTCCAACTACTGGAGGGTACAACTACTTGAAGCTGTCATCTTTCAAGGATAACGCTACATCTGCCACGTGGGCACTTTCTGCATGGGTTAGGTTTCATGCAAGATACCTAGAAACCGTACTTTCTTGTTCCAGGAATTTGGGGTACTTTGTTTGTTCATCTTCATGCAACATGGAAAGAGATAAACTAGAAGAGAAAATTTCATCTTTTTTGAATGTTTTCTTGGTTCAAGAACTTGATTCCTTAGTTGGATTAGTTGAAGAATTGTGCAAATTGCCTTATGGTTTTATTATTGAAGGAAATAAATTGATGTATGAGATTATGGTATTATTGAACAATGATTACTTATCAATAATCAATGAGGTGGTTGTTAGGTTGGCCGAGTTGAAGACTCGGTTGAGTCTACTGAGTTTCGGTGAATCGGTCGAGTTGATGTGTGGATTCAAGAGACTGGAAGATTGTAAAGAGAAATTATTTGATTTATTCAGCGTTCGAAAGCCTTCGATTGAGATGTTATGGAGTTTGATTGATGAGTTGAAGGATGAAATTGGAGAGTTGAAGGTGTATGAAGATGGTGGTAGATTGGGGTTGTTGACATTGGGAGGGAAAGAAAAGGCAAGTGAGTCAGCTCGGTTCGGTGGGCGAGTTGATAGACGCTTTGACTCGGTCCAATTTTCATCTGCAAGGTTTGACATGAATGAACATTATTTGATGATCATATGATTAGAATTGGAATCATATGGAGT
Source organism: Lithospermum erythrorhizon (assembly GCA_019722365.1). Lineage (NCBI taxonomy): Eukaryota > Viridiplantae > Streptophyta > Magnoliopsida > Boraginales > Boraginaceae > Lithospermum > Lithospermum erythrorhizon. Next base: position 106,905 of record JADFUC010001538.1, on the reverse strand, counting down.
AGTTTGTTATTATATATAATTTGTAAATCATGAATAGTAAAGCTAAGTGTAATGATGTATGAAACACTACTAAGGAATAACCGCAAAAGAGATTTGGAAAACCCGACTCCAAATTTGAGTCTTGATTTTAGCCGAAATGGCCTTCACTACCAAACTCAACCGCTTTTATATGAAATTTGCTGAGACAGTGACGAGTCGGATATTAAAAAATTTTAAAAAAACAATATTAAAAAAAACAAATATGTCCCGAATCTATACCGCTCCAATGTTGAAAAATAATTGTAAAATTTAAATATGCCCGACTCCTTCCGTCTATTATAGATTCAAATAAACCCGACTCCTTCCGCTTCCATCGACAACAATTATAAATAAAAAATTACCCCTCGCTCTATCCTGCCTCCATTCCTAAAATATTAAATTCAATTCAACCCCCCCAATTTCATCGATTTTATTACCCCTGCACCCCCCACCCTGCACCCCCCTATATTGTTAATCGAATAGTATAGTTAATTGAATATTATGATTGAATAGTTGTATTTCATTTTATATTGAATTACTTGTCAGGTTTATTTGTTTATTTGCTATGTTTACATGTTGCTTATTGGTTATCGATTGTGCTATGATTGGAATAGTTGTTTATATTTGTTATGATTGAATAGTTATTTGCAGTTGAAGCGCTATCTGTGATCTTCTTTAATTTATCTGCGCTGCAAAATATTGGCATTTTACTGGGAGTCGGAGAGGGAGACGGTGGATAATTAAAAATTCCATAGGCGGAGACGGTGATGAATTAAAATTTCAGCGCGGAGACGGCTGGTGACGGAAGCGAGACGGCGCGAGACGGACAGAAAATGGAGACGTATGGAGACGGTTCGAGACAGAATTATTAAAAAGTGTGCACTTTCACATTCCTAAGGTATTGTAACCCTATTCACCTACTTGCAGTTGTATTTTGCTTGTAACAAAATCATTAATTGTTGTATATGAAGCATATTATATGTTTTAATTGAATCCCAACTACACAATGTTATATATTGGCGCATATTTAGTTATACAACATTCAGTAATCATATATACTTATGATTACATTACATGCAAAGATGACAGACGTTATAAGATATTTCGTTTCATCACTAATGAAGAATGACCATCACAAGTTAATATAGATGAGTATTGCAACTCTTTACTTTACATTTTAGCATGTCAAAAGATAACATATCACATCGAATGTATGGTATATCCACTAATCTGGGATATTTACATTTAATTTGCCCACTAATATTATTTTCAAATATAATATGTCCATTAATAATCTGTGGACTCAAATCAGAAAAATCATTACATTTTTAATAAACGGAGACGGATCGTTTTCCTCGGCTCAATTTAACCTCCAGCCTGTACTCGCCGCCAATAAATTTATGGACGGTCCGATTTAATTCGTTTCTACCCCTGCCTCCATATAAGCCCGCTCTCTACCCGCTCCACAATGGTATGGACGGCATGCGCCAACTTCGGATTTCTCCTCTACAAAATCATGAAAGTTCAAAAAAACCACTTCAAATGGAGACACTGTGATGGAGATCTTATTTTATTTATTCCGTATCCATTCCCTTATATATATCTCATATTATCATCATTCCAACTATTTTTTTCCCAAACTCCACCACATAATATCATCTTTTTTATGTTAATTTTATTTCCATAATTTTATTAGTGTCTACTAACATTAAATTTTATTTTATCAGAGGTCACTTTGAAAGAGGTAACGATTAATACTTGAATCAATTTTTTATTTCGTATGTAATTTTATATTTGTTAATATATTTGTAATTTATTTGTTACTATTGTAGGGAAATACTTTTGCCAAGTTTCAAATAGCAGAATCGGTTTTTATTTTAATTTTAGTCAATGTTTGATGCTTTATATAAATTAACGCTTGATGTTTATATGAATAAACCGCTTAATGCTTATTTATATGAATTAATGCGTTTGGATCTTTATATATGAATAATACGCTTAATATGTATTTGTTCTTATGAATTGTTATATTTTTATGTTTGAATCTTGATGTTTTATATTTGTTTGTACAGTTTTAATTTAATCAATCTTCGATATTTGTTTTTATGATTCGATGGCTTTTTGTATGTTGTTCTCTGCTGGCGTATGTTATCGCAGAAGAATCGGGTCAGTTTTTTTAAAAAAATGCAAGGGGTGTTTGACAGACGGGCCGGAGACTAAGTCATGGAATTTTTGCACGGTCTTCCAAACGACGGAGTCGGGTAGAGTTTGATCGCATTTGCTGTGGAATGGAGTCGGCCGCGAGTCGGTTCTGCATGTGAGTCGATTCGAGCCTGTAATATGGTATCTGCCGGAAATGGGGAACACAGAATGGCCGGAGTCGAACACAGATTGCCGGAATGGATCAAGGGTATTTGCATGGAGTCGGGTTACGCGAGACGGTCATTATTTGAGACGGGTCGGAGTCGGGTTGAAGCCCTAAAATATTCGGCTTGGTTTCGGAAATGAAATTCCAGACTTAAGAAGGATTTGCAGACGCATAAAAGGCCGGCGGCTCCCGACTCATCCCTGCCTCCAATCGACAACAGACTAGCTTCGTAGATTTTATCTGTCTCTTTTGCCCAGATTTCTAGTAGTGAAATGAGGAATAAAAAGTTGGTTGAGGATCATTTACAATAATTATTGGATATGTTATTATCAAGTTACAGATCAGAATAGGATAATTCATTAATGCTTGAGAGGAACTTGTACCAAATTACATTTGTTCATTGCGAAGATAACATCTGAAAGCGCAACTTTTTCATTGGCACTCGGATATGCTAATTTTTGTTCCATTATGTTTATTGTATTTGTACAAATTATTTTTTTCTTAAATCATTTGTCAGTTGTAACTATTAAGATCATGACTCATAAGGTATTTTTTTTTGATAATTAAGAAGCCAACATCAAGAGGAATCATAGTGTACCATACTGCTTACATTGCCATTACTGCTGAAATTGAAATTACTAGAAGAACTATAATTTTTTTGAAATTGAAGCGATAGTAAATTATCAAAACATCCTCCATCAGTAGGATGCCACCAAATAGACTCTGTTATCTTTTTTAATTCATAAACTACAGCTGCCTCAATCTTGAAATTCAGAATGACTTTAAAACTTTTAGAGCCCACCTGTGTGAAAAAACCATCGATGATAACAATAATGGAGTTGGTTGGTTCATAGTTACTATCTCTAATGACGTAAGAACTTAAAAGGGCTTTCAGAAATTTGACAGAAAATGAAGAGTGAAAATTATTTGTGTGGTTGTGAGAAGTTTGGTTGCTGGTGTTTTGGGTATTGTGTTTTGGAGATGGTAATTCAGATTCAGTGATAGTGGTGGTTGATTTATTATTTTTCATGGAGATAATCCAACTATCAGAGTTATTATTGGATAGAGTTTTAATGTCAATACAAAGATGGATTGAGTGGTTATCATGATAATGATTAATATGGTCAATAGGGAGAGAATGCTCCTTTTTAAAGGGGGGGGGGTGCAATTGTTGAAAGTGCTAGTTTTGGCATTAACAGTTGAGTTGAAATTTTTTGTGCATGGCCGAGAATTGATCATCCTATATTGTCGAATATTAGATGCGACTCAATGCTTCGAGAAATTTTGGGCCATCATTGGAATGAGAGTGTTGTTGAAAGTGTTGTCTTTAAAGATGATATCGTTCATGTGAATCCAAATACTCCACAAAATTCTTGCAATTTTTAAAATGACTTCTTTATTATGCAAGGATTTTTTCCAAGATTTTGAAAACCAAAAAAATAAAAATAAATCAAATATAGTATTTAAAAAAGGGGACGGGTAAGATAACAGATTTTCATCCCAATTTAAAATGAGAGGACAAACTTAAAAAGGTGGTTATCAGACGTATTAATGCAGGACAAACAGCCAATTCATTTGATGCTTAATTTCGGTAAAGCTATTTTTCGCAGAATCTATCTCGTAAGTAATTTCCAAAGGAAACATTTGACTTTTTGTGGAATTGGAAGTTTCCAAAGTTTAGGCCATAGACTTTGAGATAGATTGGGGTTTGACAATATCAAGGTGTTTTCTAGCTTGAATTTTATCATAAATGTCATAGGTTTTGATAAATTTTTTGAACCAAGTTTTCTTATCCTGACCTCCATTTAGTCTTATTTTGAGGATGTCCTTGACAATGTTGGGAGGGAAATTTTTTTCAAGAAGATTGGTGTTCCAACTTATACAATTCAGGTGTGTTTCAGAAACAAGATTAGGTAAAGTGGTCAATGGTGACATAAAAAACTCGTGTCATGAAAGTTGTTGTTACTCTGAGAGTTGGAAAGCCATTTATCATGCCAAATATCAACCATAGCACCACAATTAATGTTCCAAATCATGTCTTCCGTGAATTCTTGAAGACCAGTATGGAGGCTTTTCTAAACAAATGATGCACCGATTTGAGTAGTAGAGTCAATCGGGGATGAATTTGGGTAGTATTTAGGTTTGAGAATTTGGTTAGTAGGTAAATCAGGCTTGAGAAAAAGTCTGCATCCATTTTTTACAAGGAGGGCAAGATTGAAATGGTGTAGGTGTTTAAAACCAAGTCCTCCATCTTTGATTTTAAGGTGAAGAAATTCCCAATTAATCCGATGAATTTTCTCAGATTTAGCCGCTTCTCCCAGCGAAGTTGGCAAAGATTTTGTCAATATCATGAAGTTGACCAAAGAGAAATTTATAAATACCCATTGGGTAAACAAGGATAGCTTGAAGAATGGCCTTTATGAGGGTGACACGACTAGTAAAACTGAGAAATTTGCTTCTCCAAGAAAGAATCTTCTTTTTTATTTTATCAATGATATGAGAAAAGATTTGTCTTCTATTATTATAAATGTCCAATAGAATACCAAGATAAGTTTCAAATTTGGTAGATTCATCAATTTCAAGCATGGAAAGTGTTTTTATTTTTGCAGTGACTCGTTGTAATGAGGACCGAAATAGATATTTAGACTTTTTATAGTTAACGGCCGGCTCGAATCGATAGAATGTTTTTAAGGTTTCTCAAAGAGAATCCAAAACTATTGTTATTTAAATGAAGAAAGAAAAAGCTGTCATCGGCAAAAAGTAGGTGGGAGATAGGAGGACTTTTCCGAGAAATGGAAACTCCTCTGAGAAGAAGAGATTCTTGAGCTTTAAGAAGAGATGCAGAAAGAGCTTCGTAGAAATCGGTAAGAGGATACAAAGGGATCACCTTGTCTAAGACCGCATGATGGTTAAAAGTATTTGTAGTTCTACTTTATTAACCCAGAGATAAGATTGACAGAGAAGTTTTATCTATGATGAGATTTATCCAATGATTTGGAAATCCAAAGCTTTTTCAGAATCGCAATAAGAAAATCTCATCTAACTCTATCAAAGGCTTTACTCATATCGATTTTAATAGCAGCAAGTCCATTTTTCTTACATTTTGAGGTTCTAATATGGTCTGTAAGTTCTTGGGCAATAATGGTACTGTCTTGAATAAGTCTGCCATTAACAAATCCATTTTAAAAGGAGAGTAATGAGTTAAGCGCGCAGGTTTCGATGATTGACAATAGTTTTAAAGGCTACTTTATAAATAAAGATACAAAAACAACAGTCTATAGTCCGATAAAGTTCTCAGATTTGTCTATTTTATACAAGACTAATAAAAGTGTTGTTGGATTCTTTAAGGAGTTTTCCACCATTAAGAAAGTCAAGAGCAGCCAAAGTAATTTCATTACTCATAAGATTCCAATTATTTGAAGAAACCACCTCGAAAACCATCCTATCCAGTGATTTATTAGGGCATTCGAATAGGATGTCTTTAATCTCCTCGAAGTATAAAAAGGCCTACTAAGATCGTCCAATTGTGAAGGAGATAATTTATTCGAAATGTTATCAATGGTGGAAATGGAATTGGGGATTGGATATTTAAGTTCAAGTAAATGAAATATTTTTTTAATCTTTAACCAACAATGGTTTATGAATGCAATGTATTATTTTAGAGAAGGATTTTTATCTAGGATTTGAGCTTACAAACTGAAATAATCGTGGCTAGTAGTGATGACAAAGATATCAGTAATAGCTCACCTCCACATGTTACTGTGATGTTAGATGACAATAATTTCACAATCACATAATTGGACTTTAAAGAATTGGTAGTTAAATAGTTAAGTTCATAATTCCATAGGAATAGGCAAACATGCATTGCTCACATTAAAGCATGCCTCATTTATCGATCAAACTCCATATCCCAAAACACCAAACTCAAAGCTATCTTTGCTCAAATTGCAAAATGACTTAATTGACCCCCTACAAGTTCTTCTTCATTTTTCCTCCTCTTCTTCTTCAATCATATTTTCTAGATCTCTCTAAGAGTTAATCTCTTAAAATCTTCGATACAAGTCCAAATCTTTTGAAATGAAAGCTATAAACATGTTCTGTATATGGGTAATAAAACCAAAATCAATGAACTTTTAGAACCTTAATAATTTTACATCGATTTTCTTGGAATAAAAGTTATATATATGTTCTTTATATGGGTAAGAATCGAAAATCAATCAATTTATCTAAGATTTTCTACAATTTTGGGATTACATAAAAAGCATCGGCTCATGTATCTGCATCATATAAGAGTGATTGATAGTATTGTTTATAGTTTTTCAATTCTTTGTTAATTTCTCCTACCTTTATTGGGTTTCTATATCAATTTGTTGAAAATTGTAAAACTTCTATCAATCAATTATTTCGATTTTCCTCAGCGACATTTCTGGGCCGCCTATTTTCTCACATCTTTTAACTGCCTCCGCTAAACGAGACCAAATCGCTACTATATGTAGACATTTTTTGGAACTAAATCACAACTTTTGAACTATCCATGATCAATTTGTAGTCTTTTCCCACCGTCTTCTGACCAAATCACCAATTGACTCTACTATTTAGATTAGTTCACCTATATCACATGAGTGTTACACGATTGTTACTTCCCATAATAACAAAGAATCAAATTCTAGTCCCTTAATAAGTTGAATTCCTTAACATGACAAGTTTGATTGTTTGAGTAAAATATTTATTCTCATATACCCCTGTTTATGTATCATTTCAATGGACCAATACCGAATCTTTTAAATTTGGGTTCTCAAACTATAAGTCAACGTTAATTGCTCATAATAGCCCAACATTTCAAACTGTCTTTTGAGATTTTGCTCTTTGTCACAACGTAAAACAAAATAAATTTTAAATTTTGCTGCAGGGAATTGCTCAATGGGTAATAAAAGGTAAACAAAAAATAATCAAGCCCCACCTTAATCGCTCTTTCCCAATACCTCTTCCCCTTCCCCTCACCCACCCCGCCCACTACCCCATTATTACCCTCCTCCCACCCCTCCTCAAACATGAACAGCGTGTGTGGCGCTGGGCGGTTCAGTCGGGATTGCTGTGGTGATGGGCGGTAAATAGATTGTGAACGGATATTTGAGCTTGGCCGCTGTGGCTTAAGTGGGAGGGAATGCATTGGGGGTATATATGTCCGTCAAATGGTGGGTGTGGGAAGTAGGAAGATGTTAGTGGAGGGGCGATTTTATCTTTACTTTATTTTATTATTTATGAATTGACACATTTGCCCTTTACTAGCTAGAGTGACCAATTTTTTTTTTAATTATAAAAAACAAAAACTTCAAGGGGCAATTTGAAATGTCAGTATAGTTCAGTACACTCAGTTTTGCTAGCATAATTCTGTGAGACAATTTAAAAATTTTATAGTTCATATGAACTCGAAAAGTTGTGTTTTAATTTCATTTAAAAGATATGCAAACTTCAGGGGTTAATATGAAATTAAGACAAACATTAATTAAGTTCACAAGTCTAGCAAGAGAAGAATTTAGAAACATTAACATCAAAGAATAAAACCCATTTATTAATTTTAAGATCATGTACATTGGGACTCTCTCTCAAGATAAATCATCAACAATGAGCACAATTATTAGAGTCCCCTAAATAATATAGACCATATGAATTATTGTCGACCCTATAAAACAAATACTCAAAAGTTGCAAAAAAATAAAATGAACAAAGTAGACTAAACTTCAAATATACCCACAGAACAAAGACAAAAATGAAAACAAATAAATCCCAGCTACATCAATGCAAGAGCAATCAATGATCCTGCAAAGGCGCCGCCGCCAATGGCCACCCTACTAACGCCGTTGTCCGATGGTGGTGCTAGTACATCTCCTCCTGGTCCAGGAGCTGGTGCAGGTCCATCAGAGGAAGGTGTTGGGGCATCAGCAGATGGACCTGTTGTAGGTGATGGGGTTGGTGCTGTTCCTGGAGATGTTGATGGTGATGGTGACGGCGAGGAGGTTGAGGGAGATGGAGAGGGGGTGGGTGGTGTTAAGCATGTGGTGGAATGCCGCCGTTGAGGCTGAATTGGGGTGGCAGAGGGGGAGATTGTTGGTGCTGGTAGAGGGGTCTGTGCTATGCATGCAGCTGTTAATGCCAAAAGCATCAAGATTTTGAAGAATGTAGATGCCATCTTCAGTATTTTACAAAAGTTTTCAAGAAAATGAGAGTGAGAGATAGAGGGGGTGTTAATTGGGTGAATAAATGAGATTGAAAGAGAATAATATATAGTGGGGATATATAGAGGGGGTGAGAAATTATGTTTAAGCAATCATTAATTATAATTATATTTAGAAATTAAAGAGGTTAAGATTCCATGAAGCATATGAGTTAATTATTTTAATAAAATATGGTATGGTGGTAATAATGTAGTGAATATGCATGAATGTACAATTACACCGTAGATGATGATTTTAGTGTGTATGCGTTACAGTATGAAACAGCGAAGCATTCATGTTAGGCAACCTATACAGCAACTCATAATCCAGGATTTTCGAAAGGATTTCGTGTTGAAACAGCTTTGTAAATTATGTAAATTTATTCAACATATATGAAAAAACATGTGCTCAAATTGGGCAATCTTTTGAGTTATGTTGATGTATTAGGAATATAATCGTATTAATGTTTGGAATAAAAATTCTAACTCATATTACTGAATCATTATTGCTTCAAAATATGTATTTATTTTATTTTATTTTTAAGAAAATCAGCTAAAGTTAAGGGAGTATGAGAGTATGTAACTAGTACTTCATATAAATGATTTACTTAAGCAGATCCGATCCAAATTTTCACAAGCGAATTTCGCTTAACTCTCATTTGGTAATATATCTTACTTATTTCAGAATACTCAAAATCAGACTGTAATTTACAATACTTTCAGAATCGCATTTCATCGCTAATTAAAAAAAATAAAGACTGCATAACAATTGATTCTGACAGTTGTGGGTCATTTAATATTTTAATTCCACCGGCTTGTCGATACAACGTCCAATAATGTATGCCAAACCCCGGAATAAAATAGGTGAAATTGTGTTATTTTCAGCTTGGTTGGTAATGTGTCATTATCCATCATTATTTAAGTATTTAACCATTTAGTTAGTGTGTATCCATCATTATAATAAACACAATCTTTTGTTGATTTTTTTGCGGAATGTTTTTGGATCTGTGTAGTTTATATTACGACGATCTCACATACATACAGTCTGTCTTTAAAGCTAATTTATCAATTTACAGACATATACGAGCAGCTGCTGTCAGGTTGGCAAATATATTCCAACATATAATGATTAATGAGACTTCTCCAAAACACACACTTTCATAAGAATAATTAAATAAAATCCAATTAATCAATTGTATATAGTTCTCAAATAAATTGTATGACGGAATGATTTAGATTTGAGGATAATTGAAATCAAGCTAACTAAAATAAGGTTCAAATAATAAATATTGATATAGCACGTAGAGTTTTTATTGAATATGTTCGGTTCGAGTTTTAATATATATATCCGGACCATCTTGATTCGAAACCGAGCCACTGAGAAACTCGACTTGGTGTAGAATCGAGTCTGAATTCCGAAAGTAGATTATACATAAACCGTCTAGGATCGAAATAGGAGTAAACATATTCGAAATTCGGCTCGGGACTTGTTTGGAACCGCTACCCTATCGGTTGTGATACTCGATTCAACCTTATTGTCTTGTATCGCGAGATGAAAAGCAACGACTGGGCGAATATAACGACTCAGAATTAAATTTAATCAGAGAAATGAATCATTAACAATTCAATTACTTTGTTTGGTACGCTATGTAAATCAAATAATTTTACGTTACATATTTCCTAGACAATATTACAAATAAATATATATTAAAGTAATATAAATTTATTGGATTTTAAATTTTAATTATTTATTTATTATAAAAAATATCGAATAAAATAATATTAATATATTTAGTTTCAAATATATTTTAAAGCAATTAGTCGTAATTTCAAAATTATACACAATAATATATGACTTTTCATGTAATATTACAATATACAATATATTTAGTTTTAACGGGAACATAATAAAATATTAATTTAAATATATTTTTCAAAAATACAAATCAATTGATAAGATACTCATTAGAATTATAGATTTTAATATAATGAAGTTATTATTACTTTAAATTATTTTATATTTTAAATTTTGAACAATACTAATATATTTTATTATTAAATATTTATAATTTAATTTTCAAATATATCAATCATATATATTGATTAATTAAATACAAACAAATTATAACAATTATATATAATATTAATATAATTATTATAACACACATGTTGAATATTATATGACATAAATATATAACTATTTAATATTATTCATATTATATTTATAATGTTAATAACTTATTTATATTTCATTATTCAGATAAGAATTGCCATTACCATCATATCAAGGCATATTTAACACCTCATACTAGAGTAATTTTGTGATTGTTTATCGATCAAATAAAGATTTAATATCAAACTAAGTAATGAAATCAAATCCCATTCCATTCCATTACATTTCATTCCATTCCAACATACCAAACACAATCTTAGTTCATTTAACATAATACATTATGCTCATAATTTAATTTAAAATTTTAACCATATTATAAAGAATCATCAATCTTATAAGTAAACACTAATAATTGTGGGGATATCGTACGTAATGTGAGCTAAACTAATTAAGTTAACTTAAATTTGATATAATTTACTTAATTATTAAGTTAACTTAGATATGATATAATATTTTGATGAGAATGCTAGAACAATAATATAAACTAATATATTAACTTAACTGAATTGTTTGAATATTAATTACAATAATGTGTCTTATTTATTCCACTGACTATTACTCTAACATATGTTCTCATATAATTTACTTATTAAGTTAACTTAAATTTGATCAATAATACGTTATATTTTATAATATATTTATTATGTTTTTAATTCCTATCTAAAACATCGCTCATTCCAAATTTATTTTAATTGACGAAGTTTTCAGTTTTCAAAATAAACTTTTTTTTTCTAAGTAAAGTTTTGATCTTAAACAACTTTCGAAAATTTTTAAATTTCGTTACACAATATCATTAAAATACTCTTAAAACCAAGTCCAATAATCTAATAGTATAAATTAGCTTCAAAATATCAATTTAATAGTTGAGGACGCAATTCTTAGTTGAGGGGTAATTTAAAACTAAATGTTATTTAAAATTAAATTTAAAATAATAATAATATTAAGGGACAATTTGAAACTTACACAATTAAAATAAATCCGATAAATATGAATATTTTTATATTTATTCAGTCTTACCCCGGCCCAAGTGAAACTCGTATATACTCAAATTTTCCCGCGTGAAAGTCGGCTAAATCAACGCTACTCATTTCCCAAAACTCATGTCACATTTCCTCTTCAATATCGTCTACGTCTTTCCTTATTCAATTGTATTTTTAATAATTCTATAATTTATGAATAAATATCGATCGATTTAATTCAAAAAATTAAGATTACAACGTTTTTTAATTTCCATGATTGAAAATCGAAGTAGACAATCTGGATGACACGAACATGCATTGGGATGAGGATCCGGAAGTTGTAAGTGAGGGTAAAAGGAAGAAATTGGTGAGGTGGAGCAAGGATTTGGTGGAGGAGTCTTCGTCGCCACCTTACTATGAACATCGTAACCAAACGAGTCCTTATGTTTCTCCTCTTATAAATTTATCCTCCATTGAATTCACAAGTTCGTTTTCATTATCTCTCTATAAATATTTTATTTACTCCTAATATTTATGTATATGTTAGTATAATATTTGTGGTAGGTTTGGATTGAGCTGAACCTAGATGAATGCATGCTAAATTTTGTGTTCATCCTGTGATTTTATATTTTGTGTTTACCTAGGTAAATCGAGGGTAAGTGTTTCAGATTTATCTAATTTCAGTATCATTTTTATTTATCCTCAATTTGGCCATTTAAGGTGTAATGTAGTTGAATAATATTTATAATTATATTTGAGTCGGGGTTTTGAGCTTAAATAGATTGTTAAACATCATGCTATAGTCATTGGATTATGTGGTTTTGAAAAAGAAAAAAAAAAGTTTTATTTTCAAACAAATTGTTAAAACTAAAAAAGTGAGGGAAATAAATGTATCTGTGCTTTTAAGCACAATGTTTAAACAATTGTTTAAGTTCCTAAATTGGACTCATTATATTTTTCTTAGTTTACCTCCACAAATAAAATAGTGTCCAGATGACATGTTAAAAACATTCACCAATCCTGGATTTACCCGATCCACACAGACCGTTGATAAAAATTAGTTCCTAAAATATCGTACAATTTTGAATTTTGACGAGTTCACTTTTTAAATTTTGAATTTTTTTAATGTTATTATAATATTTGTGTATATATTAGTTTTATAATATTTGGAAAAAAATATATCAAATTATTGTATTTACAATATACTTTATTATAAATATGACAACTGTAATTAATATCAAAGTTGTATGAGTCAATTTAGATAGTGAAGCTAGTTAGCTTTGATCATTGAAAAAATAAATTGGACTATATGAGGTAATATATTAAACTCTAATTTTTTTATGTTGTGTCAATTAAAGCCACTCACTAAAAGTCAAGTGAGAAAATCTTTTAGGGATAGAAGTTGTATAATATCAAAATAGGTACTTCCTCCTTCCCTGAAAATTTTCTTGTTTTGAATTTTTCAAACATTCAAGAGATAACATAGTTAAGACTAGTTAAAATTGACTTGTTTCTTAATATGCATATGAACATTAGTTAAATGGGACAAGTTATGGGAAATGAAAAAAAAACGTGAAAATAGACAATCTTCATGGGAAGGAAGGAGTATAATATTGCATCCTATGTATCTACGTCAATTGCCGATATTAGCAATGCAATAAGTAATTAGAGTAGGATATTTGATGTTGTATAAGGAGACCTGATTTGGTTATTTGAGGTGCTTTGCCAGCTAATAGAAAGAAAAAAGTCTGATGATATTGTCTAACTTAATGGAACCTGTTAGTAAGAGATTGGGTATTTGTAAGCTTGTGTTTGATCTATTAAGCAAGATCATTAAATGATTTTTTGTTTGTAATAATAGGTAAGATGGAGAGTGTGAAAGACGCCCTGGGAAGATGGAGGCAGAGGGTGGGAGAAGTTTCAAGGAAGGCGGAAGATCTTGCCGGTAACACTTGGCAACACTGTGAGTATTCTTATGGCTTCTAATGAACTGTAATCTCTAAATGTCAAGAATCGGTATTTACTCGAAGGAATTGGTGGGCATTTTGAGTCTCCATGTCGAAATACATAAGCAATGAGTTATGAGCTTTTGAAATATTTTTACTGTAATTCTGCTAGCAATTTTGTTTCGTAATTGGATATCGTACTTCTCTTTCTTCATCCAGTAAATACAGGTCCGAGTTTTACTGATGCTGCTTTAGCAAGAATAGCCCAGAGTGCAAAGGTTCTGGCAGAAGGTGGCTACGAGAAACTATTTCAACAAACATTTGAGACTGTTCCAGAGGAGGAACTTCAAAACGCTTTTGCATGTTATCTGTCCACATCAGTTGGACCAGTCATGGGAGTTTTATATGTCTCTACTGAAAAACTTGCATACGCTAGTGACGATCCACTATCGTTTAAAGAGAGAGAGGCAACCGAATGGAACAATTACAAGGTAATTATTCATACTCTGACTAGTCTGTATGTCACATCATGTGACCATAAGCTGAATTCTGATCCAAGATGCATACATAAGATGCAAGACTATAGTGTGTTCTCTGACTTCTATCTCACATTGGAGATATGCACGGCAAAGCTGGCTATACTTTTTGTCTTCCATCTGCTGATTTTCATATGCACCACTGAATGATTGAGTTAATTAGTGTCAGACGAGTACCATATTTCTGTTTGACGAGAACCAATAGTAGTCCCCCGCTTACTCAAGTGGATGATTCGACCGGTAACAAGTGAAGTGTCAGCTGAGTGACTGTGAATTAATTGCGACAAATGTTCCCTACTTTATCTTCATCCTGTTTACAACCATGTTGATAAGTTGTTTCCATTATCAGTTTGAAATAAATGAGTCTTTGGATACATATAGGAAGGCAAATGAGCCAGGTGGAAGAGGATATGCTCACTAAATTCACTTCCTTAAGATGTGGAAGTGTGATCTTCTCTGTTTTATCCTTGGCTAGTTCTTTCGTGTTTTGTACACTCCATGTACCTTTTGTATGATATTTGACTAAAATGGCAGTTGGTGTTATGATTTTTTTGCAGAAAACCATGCATATTAGATAATTTTACCTAGTTGTATGCGTTTTGTTGTACACAGGTGACCATTCCGCTGCATCAGCTGAAAGAAGTCAACACATCTTCAAGCAGTTCTAATTCATCTGAGAAGTATATTCAGGTTATATCGGCTGGCAATCATGAGTTTTGGTTCATGGGGTTTTTGAACTATTCGGTTGCTGTAGATTTGCTGAAAGAGGTATTAAAAGCACGTAGCCTACGATCTGCATAAATAACACAAATGCAATCAGAAGGATGCTTGTTGAAGTATTTTTTGGTTTGATTAAAAGTTGCAACTCCGTATGCTTCTGGTGTGATGACTGATTACAATATATGGTCTTCTTCATGATCATCAAAGCTGAAACATGAGTAAACGGAGTAGTTGTGTCGCGCCAATTGCTCAAATTGTTGTAGGGAACTGAATATAGGTATCGATCTACCTAGAGAGCGATAAATTCTGTTAGTGATATGTTCTCTCATCTAGATGTTGTATGGAGTATTGAATATAGGTTGTCTGAGATTTGCTTGAATTGGAATAACAGTGAACTGGAAAGCAAAGGACTTTTTGGAGTACGATTTTCCACCACATACATAATTGCAAATGGAGTTATGTCGAGATGGAGTGTACATACTTAATCAACAGCATTACTTAAATTTCTTTGATAGTCAAATTCTACATTCATATATTTGTTCAATCACGATATACGAGATTTATCACATTTTATTGTTACTTCACCTTGCATCCTAAAAGATTCTCAAGGTCGATTTGATCATTTAAATTTTGGATCATATTTAGTTTTTAAATAATGTATAGTACTGGAAATATATCAATGTATCAAATATTCATTATTGATGGATTTTTTTTCACAAGTATGGGTTAGATATCGAAGACTTCTTAATAGTTGGTCAGGTTGGATATTACTTTTACAAGAAATGTTTATGGAGATTTGCAGCCTCTTATGGAGACCAACAAAATTTGAATGTCTACTAGATAATCTTCATGATGTTGTTATTAGAAATAACTCCAATATATGTACTTATTATGAATCTTCTACTAGCTCTTCCTCTTGTATGAATTCTTCTATTTTGAATTAATATGATATCAATTATAAAAAAGAATCCTATATTCAATAATAATCTTTATGGAGTATTATTATAAATTCGGATTCAAATCAAAGTTATGTGTATCAAATAAGATAAGTTTGAAGGAATGTGGGCTGCAAATTGAAGCCTGACAATTCGAAGTGAAGGTTGAAGATGAAGGTTGCAGATTTGAATTTGGGGCGCAGGTGTTGTTAGGCTTAATTCAATTAATTCATTTTATATTTTAGGGTTAATTGATTTAGGAAAAAGTTGAGTCAGCATTAATTAATTAGGTGGCTTTTATTCTCTATGTAATTGGTCCAAATATATATAAAGGGCCCAAAAGGAGACATTGTAACAAACTCTCAACTAAAATAACAAACTCTCTCTTTTCTCTCTCCTATTTTCTCTTTTTGACCGAAATGTTGACTTCTACATTAAAGCTTCTTCGAAGCTTTCTTCTTCAATTTTATTAGTGGTTTTAGATTAATTCATCAATCTTCAACTTCTTTTATGGTATTAGAGCTTTCTAGGTTAATAAAATTTGAAATTCAACTCAAAATGGAAAATCAAAATCAAAATCAAACAAACCAAAACCGAAATTAAAATCAAACTCAAAACCAGAATCAAACTGGAGAAGCACAAAATCAAATCAAAGCTGATGATCCTCTGTATATTCATAGCAGTGATCATTCCAACTTAATACTGGTCACAGACTTGTTAACATAGAGGAATTACACCTCTTGGAGTAGAGCAATGATGATTGCACTTGAATCAAGGGACAAGCTAGGATTTCTGACAGGTGAAGAAGTTGACCATGCACCAGATTTACCTACACATAAACAATGGTGAAAGGTTAATTCGACCTTAATTTCCTGGATACTTAATGCTTCATCCACTGAAATAGGTAGAGGTTTCATTTTTGCCTCTAATGCTAAACAATTGTGGGAGGAAATTAGGAAAGGATATGGAGGCAGTAATGGACCTAAAATATATTGAGCTAAGGAGGGTTATATATTCAGCTAAGCAAAGTACTAAAACTGTAGTAGGTTATTACAATCATATAAAGAGGCTTTGGGATGAACTTGATTGCTTGAAGCCAAATATTGTGAAGGATAATGAGAAAAAAGTTATGTAGTTTATGATGGGATTGAATGAGGATTTTGAAGCTACTAGAAATTAGATTTTGGTAATGGAAACACTTCCTAGTGTCGCTAAAACATACAATATGTTTTGTGATATTGAAAACAGATTCTATTGAATATTG
Organism: Lithospermum erythrorhizon; assembly: GCA_019722365.1. Classification (NCBI taxonomy): domain Eukaryota; kingdom Viridiplantae; phylum Streptophyta; class Magnoliopsida; order Boraginales; family Boraginaceae; genus Lithospermum; species Lithospermum erythrorhizon. The sequence goes on along the minus strand of JADFUC010001538.1, from coordinate 89,772 downwards.
TTTAATAGAACTTGAATACCTCAGAATGCAAGTTAGAGCTAGTTTTGGAAATATGAGAAGATGAACTGATGTTGATAAATCACCGTTGAAATGTGATTTTTGTGGGAAGAAAGGACAACTTAAGAGTGGTTGTTTTAAGATCGCGGGTATCGCGAGTGATGGGTCTAAGTCTAAAGATGCGCTAAATTGCTTAGGCCTAGAATTAGTACATAATAATGCAGCCACATAGATGATCGTTTGTTACCACCTTGAGATGACTGCCATTCAAGAAGATGATATATTTACAAAGTATTAAAAAGAGAATGGGAAAATTGATGCAAGAAGCAGAGAATCATGGTGGAATGCAAATGGTTAACTGTGCCATTGAGTATGCAGGTAGTGTTTCTACACAATTTGTTAATTTTTGGTTGCCATTGTAAAAGTACTTATGTATTATGACACGGAGCCTCTACTCATGTGGTAATCTAGCTTTGCCCAGCTCTACACAATATTCTTAAATGCAATACGTGTCTATCCAAAGAAACACGGTTCTATTAAGCATGTTAATATTACTTAAACTGCCACATCACCTCTACTTGTCAGTTTTAGATCATTGAGATGCGCTCAAGTCAGCTTTTAATCTCTTATCCGCAGTTGACACAGTTTTCTAGTATGTAGTTTAAGTTTTTTTCACATTTTCACTTCGTTATAGAACTTTAAATCAAGTAAAGTCTGATAGCAAACAATTGCGACCTCTATGTTCTAGTGCTTTTTTTTTTCATATTTTCACTTCATAGAACTTTAACTGCAAAGTCCTTGAGTAGCAAACAAACAATAAGGACTCTATGTTCTTCAGTCTCCATTATATTGTGAAACATCTCTACCGTGAATGCTAGTATTGTTTCAAAGCCACCAATATTTGGTAGCAAATAAGGCTGGTAAATATTACTATTATGCATCCATTTGATATTAAAAGATTAAAAGCATACTAGCTATGATATATTCAAACATTTTCAGTCACCTACATCTATAAAATGCAGTATTGAGTCTTATTGCTCAATCTGTCCCTGCTAAGCAACATAGAATTTTTTAACTATTGTTAAAGATATGAGCAGAATTACATGGACTTTTTTACTTACTTTTAAAATACAAGTTCTGCTGATTGTCAAAGATTTCTTTACTATGATTGAAGCTCAATTTGAAAACTCATAATAAAACAACAGTCAAATTAATTTGGATTCGAAGTCATCAATCAAAATTTTCAAGACTTTCAAAGTTTACAGTATATGCATCAAAGACTCTGTGTATATACACCTCAACAAATGATATCATTGGAGGAAACATATGACTGTTGCAAATAAAAAGAGTTTCTATGTTTCAAAGCCTCATTTGCCAAAGAGTTTTTGGGGAGATGTAGTCTTGACTTCAACCTATGTGATAAATAGGCTACCCACTATATTTTAGATCGAAATCTATGAGGTGCAACAAGAATCACCATACATTTCTTATCTCAAGGTATTTGCTTTTTTTTTTTTTTTACAAACACTACACCTCATAAAGCAAAGTTTGCTCCTGTGTGGCTTTTCCTCGCTATTTTCACAGCCATCTCTAGCTAAAAGGCTTATAAACTTTTGATTCAGAATCACAAGATCGTTATTTTAAGGATTAGCAGCAGGAGAATTTATTTGGCTAAATCAAAGCTTTGATTTTGAACTTGCATTCTCATGTTTTAGCTTCCGATCATATTCTAGAGAGGATTTTTTTCCCGCCGTTCTCATTTACGAACCTAACTCCTATAGCATTATGGACAATTATATGAAAAGCTATAGCCAAAGAATTTCATTAATAGAATGAAGTCTAGTATACTGATGAGTAAATCCAAAAGAAAAACTTGAACTGCAGATACAAATTGCACTTACCGATCTATTTTGTTGGTAACGTTGTTAAAATACGGCGATTTAATAAGATTGTGATGCTTTAACACACTCGAGTTGTGTTGTAAACCTACCCGATGGGGAACCCCCGAGAAGTGGTTGAAAACCCATTTTGATCATAGTCACAAGCATGACCATGTCAGATAAATCTAGTCACTTCAATGACCTTTGTCAGAGATCACGATAAATGCATCGCTTGTAAGTAGTATTTCGATAAAGGATGTGATGGTAATCACTATCCTTTGCTTTACATGTCACGAACGGGTTAGCAGTCATGCAAACTTAAAAGGATCCATGTATCATTTAAGCACGCATCTCTGTTGAGATCATTCCCCTGTGATTCAACCAAGCTTGTTTTCATCTAAGTGAACCGAACGTGACAAAAGTTCGCTTGGAGCTAGTCTATTCACTTTCGAATAAGTTATAATCAATTAAACAAAGTTTCTTTGTGTTTTAATCGATTGTTAACTAAACTATATGAATGTTGATTCATTCATAGAGTTACCCACTATTTATTTCAATGTGTCAGTTGAATATATAATATACATGTATCAGACCGATGCAAAGGAAAATTAAATCCCTAGGTTACCTATGTTTTCTAGAGTAACATGAATTGTTGATTACACCCCTTCAAGCCTAAACATAGTGATACCAAAGCGCTTCTACGATGCTCATGTTGTATGCATGTTAATCAAATAACTAACATGGTGGTTTTGATTAACATCAAGATCGATCACTGCTACCTCAGCATCAGATAAATACCGTGGGCTACCGGTCCTATGACTGGGGAGCTGGCATGACCGAAACGAATTCATAGAAGATATGTATATCTGTGTCTTATGATATTTGTTTAGAATTTTAGGTTCGACAATTCTTAGACCTACGATATATAACTATCTGTGTTATATAAGCTATGTATTAATTATGACCAAACGTCCGCTCTTTAAATGATTATAACGGCATATGTTGGGTCAGCACAGAGAGTAACGATAGATGTCGGGAGACATTGGGAGGGATTTATCCGCCCTGATATACAAGTGAGATCTCAGCCTCACAATACTGCACCGATTGGTTTGGCTGGGACTTACGGTTATCCTACGATCAGATCGAGTGGATAAAGGAATTGTATGGTAATCATCAGCAAGGAGAGTGTTGGAAATCAATGAAATTGATTCCTTATTATCTCAAGGCGGCTAATTGTGTATCAATCACAATGGCTCGTTAAACGTGGATTATCGGAACTTAAGCAATTCACTTTAGTAATTGTATATGGCCAGCGGCTCACACGCATGGCTATGAGCGATTGCGATTCGATCATTAATCATTATAATAATAGTAATTGGTCAATTATTATTATTATACAACTTACTATTATCTCGAGCCTGTATGTCACAATAATACAAATATCGCTGAATTATATTTCATGTATGAAATTAAACTACATTTGCTAAACGGAGAGTCGACAATCAACGAATATTCTCACTGGGAATTTTATACTGATAATGTAAAATATAAATTGATGAACCCGACTAATTAATTAAATGTCGAATTACCCGATAAGTTACTGGGCTCGTTAGTAAATTTGTATACATAACAACTGTTATGTTTGATTTACTAATGTGTTTAATTAAATCAAACGAGTCGGCTCATTAACTGCTCGGTTAGTTTTAGATTAAATGACGGGACTCAATACTATATAATATCTTATCATTTAGGTTTCATATGATTATGAAACAAGAAAACCTATATCTCCAAGGTTTGCATTTATATAAGAATGAAAAATTTTCGATTTTCATCCAATCCTTGAAGTTCAGCAAAACTCTAAGCAGTACATTCAATCTCTCCTGAATATCAACTCTGAAAATTATTTTAATTTAAAGAGGTTTTAAAGATTGAGATAGATCACTGGGCAAATCACAAGATTTATTCATATAAGTCATTATATAATTAATTTATATCATTTGAGATCCTACGCTTAACCTGGTACTTTTATTAAAAAGATTTTCTTTTATAAACAGGAAAATCCTGGTTTCAGACATTAAATTGATCAGAAACGATGCAGTCAATATGAAGCTAATATAAACCCCATGTCAATGATCCTAGTGAGTTGAGGTTTTGCCAAAAGTTAAGTTAAAACATCCATCCAATCTAATTATGATCTAATGCTTTGGGACTAAATCCTAACCGTTGGACTATCACGGATCAAATGCGATTTGTCCCATTTTCTCGAGACCAAATTAGCAATTAGTCCCTTTACGACGCACGGGGTTACTTTATCTTCGATCATGCTCAATCCACTAAGATGAACTTTCGTGGTCAAGTCTTAGTCTTTTACTAAGGGCATTTATAATGGGTGATTTTCTATGTACGCCCATAATCAGAACACCTTCAAGAATCTAATTTTTTTTTTTTTAACACACAGCAAAATGAAAATACTACACTATTATTTTATTTGAAAAACTACCATTCTTTAATAATAATTTGTGTATTAACCCTTCCAATAAAACAAACATTATGAATTATGTTCTATTACACACAGAATAAAGCACAATGGACATATTAAAGCTTTAATTATCATAATGGATTACATCCTATGTAACAAAATATAATATCAGATATCACGCTTTATTTTTTATATATAAGTAATTTCGATAAATTAATAAATGTATTCAAATACATCTTATTCTATGCTTACTACTCCTACTATTACATTCAAGATCTATTGAATTAAAAAGTATTAATAGTGATGTCTAAGAGGCTAAAACACCCATATCGATTGCATAATTTAACTCGAATATCTAAGCATTAGTGTCAAATAATCACTTGGTTTCCTGAGGTCCAAACCTTCATTAAATTGCTTACTGAACCCATTATAGTATCACTGCATCCATTTTTGCTAATGACACCGAAGATCCAGGCTTGCCAATGATACTAGGACAATCGATTCTAGAGTAAATGATCTATTTTGCAAGTGCTTTATCGATCAAATAAAAATAAAAATAATAATGTAATACTGAGTATTTTTCAAAATAACCTGTTACCATAGTAGTTTGCAAAAATGTAGAAATTTGTAAAGAAAATATTTGACCATTTTATTTAAATTTAGTATCAAAACTATCCCTCCTCTTTTCTCCTTCCTTTACTTACTTCTTAAACCACCATCATCATCCACCACCACCATCACCATACCACCCACCACCATCAAGCTACCCGCTTCCTCCAATTTGCACCTCCACCACCACCATCCACAACCACCACAAAGCTACTCCTTGATTTAGAATCCTAACCATTCTCATTCTTGCCTCTTCCACCCTTAATTCCCTCCTCTATTTTAAAACCCTAGCCCCCTAACTCAATACTTTTTTTTTTCGTGAAATCAAAATTGAAAAGTACAGAGTTTGGCCCCACCTATGGTGAATTGGCGTGATGATCGCAATTTGTTCTCATTGCGCGACGGTGATGAAGGACAAGGTCAAGGATACTATGGGCAAGCACTAAAGTGGTCGCCAGAAGGCAGCGTAAATAAGGATAACGGTGTTGGAAAATTACAACTGTTCATAACAAAAATAAACAAATGCAACCAAGATCAATAAATGTATAATAAAGAATTAAGAAAACATATTGACGATATAATTCATACATGTATTAATGAGAAAGATTTACAAACGGAGCAAAAATAATGAAATTTCAATCGAATCCTCTGCTGAATCCCTCAAGCCTCAAGTGAAATGCCTGGCTAGTCCACACCAAGAATGGCTTGTAACCACGCGATTGAACTTTGCTAGAATCTACGCAGCAATTGGACAAGAATGACTCAAAACTTTGACTCAAACCTAAAAGGAAAGAGGGGATGGGACGACCGAAATGTATTTTTTCGAGAGATGAAATGAAATTTTAGGTTTTTCCTTTCATCTTTTCCCCTTATATAGTCCCTCATGGTTTCGGGTCGAATAGCTTGACTCGCTTTGATAAATAGTTAACTCAAGTAAGTCGTTAACTAACTTATTATTAAACGGTAGCAACTTAACAAGTTACTAATAAGCTTCCTCGTTGAACCATCAATTGAAATAACAATTTAATTGATTCGTTTGTCCACTGTGTTTTACATCAATGTAAAACTCGATTGGGTATCTGATTTCAATCAACTCCCAATTTAAACATTCGATGCATTCTCTACATGGAATATAAATCAACGCCATTGGTATGTGCTGGACCTTCCTGGGGCTCGTATAATACAATGATAATATAATCAATTATGATTATATTTCCCATGGCGATTTAATCTAGCACCTCGCATAACCTTCCGATATAATCGTGAGTTCCATTTTAGTAATTTACAATTACTATTTATTGAACACTTAGTTTGAGTAATCTCATTTAACTAAAACTAGTAAATGAATTGCTACAACAATTGCCGCACGATTTATAATTATAGAAATCAAAATGTCCTGGATTTCCAACACTCACTTTCCCTTGGACGACATTTTTACAATTCTTTATCAACACAAAGTTAACCATAAGAAGTGTGTCATGAAACACTCACGACTTTCTTTACTCGAAATGAACTCGAATCGTACTATGGCTTCCTATTAACCAATTAGTCCCAAACCTATCGTAGGCCTGAGATCTATCTTGTATATCAAGGATGGATAAATCCCTTATAATATATCAACACCTACTGCTATACTTATCGTCACTCAACATATGCCCTCTTTATAATCCCCGCTATGCCAGACGCTGACATAGTCAAAACACACAACTCATATAACATAAGTATTATATACCGTGTCTAAGAATTGTTAAACTAACAGCTTCTAAGCAAACATCATAGGACACATATATTATCTTCTATGATTTAGCTAGTCAGTCAATCCGCCTCCCTCGCTTACGCAAACCGATAGCCCACAAGATTGATCAAGCTTGTAAACTCTTACGATCTACAGGTGAGTTGATCATCAATCACTATATTGGCTTACTCAAATGCTTGTCATCCCAGACCGTCACCATCTCGACTAAGTAATGGCTACCTTATATTTCTGTATTCTCAGAGGCCTTTCTCTTAAACACTCTGTGTGTTATCCTCTAGAATGTATGGTAGCCCAGGGACTTTATTTCATTTTCACTGACGGTGAACAATAGGTTATATATGTAAACTAAGACATATAAACACATAGACATAGTGAACAAACAAATTGATATATAAGAAGTCGCATTGCCCAATTACTTATTCACAACAAGACAGACATCTAAAATTGGCCAATCCAACACCACGCGACATTCGGCCTCGAGGCATTGGTTCGTGGTACAGATAGGCTACATTAGCCGTTCTTGGAACCACTTAAGACACTACCCACCATATAGTCGGGCTTGAAACCGGGCATCATGCATCTGCCCATAACAACTATTCGGTCTTTACCATGAAGAATTTATCTTAAGTTCTTTTCGTATATTATAAGATGCCCTTCACTACAATCCAGTAGGTTTCTCCTAGATTAGTTTCTGTATTGCTGGTGGTACTGTTACATATAACACATCAGCAGGCACTACATGGTGTACATGATGGACCCTACAACCGAAGCATAACGCAAGTCCTTCATCTTGTCCATCTCAGCATTCATGGCGGATTGGGCGATTTCATCGAGTCAACTCCATGTCTCATGGTATGTGGTTTTTCCTGGAATCATTCATTTTGAACCTTTGCTATACTTCATGGATATAAGTGTTCTGATAAAGTTCAATAAGCTGGTTAGCTCGATCTCGATGAATTTAGATTCCGAGAATGTATTTCGCTCCACTTGAGTCCTTCATTGAGAACGCCTGACGCAGCCTAACTTCGACCGAAGCACCAAGAATTTACTTTGTCAAATGATTAAAGATAGCCAATCGGTGAATAGGTTTCATCATATTTCATACCATAAAATGCAAAGAATGGCTAGATTATCCGAAAGGATTTTAAGCATAAAGCACGGTGAATAGTTTCATCATAGTCAATCCTGCATGAATTGCCAAACCTTTCGCCATCGAAAGCTCGCTTTTGAAAACATGACGCCTTGCCTTTGTCATGTTTCTTCTTAAATACCCATTTACACTCAATGGGGCGAACCTCATTAGGTAAATCTAACAAGGACCAAACCTTGTTTTGGTACATAGAATCCATCTCGGACTTCATGGCTATGAACCATTACCAACATCTGCACTCATTGCCTCGTAGCAGGTGTGTTCGCCTCTTTCAATCATGGAAGATTCCCACCATACAACGGTCCGCTCTTGACGATCTCCGCTGGTTATCCAAACCCCTGCGTGAATCAAGAATCAGTCTCCTCACAAGAAGATTCAACCAGGCGCTGTCACCGCCTCTACACCAGCAGATTGATTGCCGCTTCATCATCTTGAGTTTCCCCAAGATGAACACCTTCACTCCTAGCCCTTCTGGACATATATTCCTTTTCAAGAAATATTCTTGATCTTGCAACGAGTATTTTATTCTCGTGCTTCAGGTAGAAGTAGTAACCAACGGTTTCCTTCAGATACCAATTAAAGTAGCATTTATCAGATTTAGGCACTAGTCTATCTTTTGTCAACTTCTTGAACATAAGCTTCATAGCCCCAAATCTTGAGAAAATCCAATTTGGAAAACTTCCCAAAACTCAATTCATGAGGCATTTTATGATGATATAGCTGACATTTTTATTAAGTGTGAGTGATACCAGAATATATCCAAATTAATCGCGACGGATGTGCTCATCATATGTCAAATTATGTCAATCAAAAGTTTGATTTCTCCTTCGACGAGCCGCATGCTCTCGCAGAGTGAGTTGTGAAATAATACACACTCTTTGAGAGGAGACCAACCTCGACTTAAATATTCTCCCTCCTCTATAAGTGCCGGGCAGTCTTTGAGTCTTGTTCAATTGGTTATTTACTTCATCATAAAGTTCCTCGCGATTCATGTTTCAGCTTCATGTGATACATATATAACTACATTTACCGAATCATCAATTTGTAATGAAGTAACCGTAACTATCTCGTGCGTATATATGTTCATCAAGCCTACATATCAAGTTTCAGACGATCCTCACCAAACATTTACCTCGTTGTATCCAATGAAGTGGCCATTTGGTCATCCTGGCTCAAGAGGTAAGACATTCAGAGCTATCGATGATTCATAATCTAAACCTTCAAGATTCCAATCAACAGTTCATGACACGGTACTATTTACAGACTTATTATTCGTTAAATTACGATATACGGGCTTTTTAAGCTGCTAGGCTTGCGGCCTTATCGTTCCTTCAATGAGGTGCCTCAGAGAGTCCGCATTAATATTCGAGAAATGTTACCATATCACACATTTCTTATAGAGATCCTAAATGTATCATGATCACCTTTTGAAACGGAATAAAACTCTTCATTATTCAAAAATATCAAGAATATTCCCCGCTATAAACAAAAGTGTGAACATCGTTCAAATTTAGAAACACGGCCCGGAGGCAAATTCAAACTCGACGGATCCTATCGGGGCCGTGCCGCAACTCTATCAGCCCTCACAGACCATCCTCCTTTTCGAGTCATTTACTCGTAGTTCCCGCACATTACGGCTGGGCCATGAGAACCAACAATACAAGCACCATTTATAGACCAGCTATACAACTTCAATAACATATATATACATATATAATTGTAGTCGAAAGTGGGTCGTTAGACCATTCTTCTTATCTTCCACCAATTTCGTGTCATCAAATGATCCTCGATCCCACAGTTGAATGACACGGTCTCCTTTCTGCCACTTTACCCAACATTTCTCGGCAACCTTGAAGCCATTCTAACCTTTAGCCTTACCATTGCATTTCTTTTTCTTAAATTTTTGCTTTGGACCACCAAAATGTAAGAAATAGAGTCTTAGTCTTCCCCAGATTTGTCTCAGCATTCGTGATCATCTTATGCAGTTCATTTAGAGATAACTCAAACTTATGCATGTTGAAGTTCATCACAAACTGAGAGAACTTCTCTAGGAGGGACTTTAGGATAAGGTCTACAGCCAGTTCTTTCGAAACACCGGAGCCCAAAACATCGAGTTGTTCGACCAAGCCTATCATTTTAATGACATGTGGGCTCGCAGCCTGTCCATTTCCCAATTGCTATCAACGAGCAATGCATGTCATATCTCTTCATTTCTATTTTTTCTTTTGAAATAACTCATCGAAGTTGCCGGTACATGTCATATGCTTTCACCTTTCCATACCGATTTTGAACGCAGTTCCATATTACAGTATACATATTACTGACATCTACAACATCGCATTCTCAGGCTTTTGTAGGCTTCCCTTTCCCTATCAGATCATTCGTCCTGGATGGACCAAAACAACACATACTATTGTTCCTCGCTGAGAACAATCCTCAAGTTTCGAGACCACTCATCAAAGTTTGAGTTGTTGAGCTTGCACTTCTCAAGTGCAGCCCGAAGCGAGTTTCTAGGTGGGTTGTGATTAATTTCAATTTACAAGAATAAGTATAAACACAAATACTAGCGATCTATCATGTCAAAAACACTTACAAAATAAATTAAATAATACTCAATACTCAAAATCTCACAAAATGTATTACTATACAAGATCTACTATATTAAAATTTGAAACTTAATAACACTACATATATATTTTGAAAAGTCAACAGCAGTAGGGTTAACTAACCAATTGTGTAAACACTCCACAGTGACGCTACTCTTAATGCGCGGTAGACACGAGCCCATAACGTTAGTGGAAATTACCGTTGTCAATCAATTAAACCACAACTTATTACTTGAACCACTCATTGAAAGCCCATAACGTTAGTGGAAATCACTTCCAACATGATCCATTACATACTCGTCACGATAACAAGACACCTACCATCACAACAGGCCCAAGATCGTGATAAGTTTCACAAATTTAAAATTGGCTCGATACGAAAAGCTTAAATTTTATAATGAGATTCATATTATTTGATTAATTATTAATGCTATATAGCACATGTCAAGTAATATGCACATCATGAAAAATAAAATAAATAATACACATTTAAGAGATATATGATATGACCCTAAAAATAATAAATAATAAACCTATTACAACACTATCAAGTGCAACTTATATTCTTCAGCTTTTGAAAACTTCCAAGTCGACACGGTGGAACCATCTTCATTGGCTCCACAGCTTGTACATTTATTTACCAACCCAACTAAGACATAAAGACGCAGCATTAATAGAAGAAATAAAAAATAAATAAAATAAAACAACTCAAATGTGGTGTACAATGATAAACGATTCAAGAATCAGATTTCCAAAAAATACAACCAGTCATATCAATATATCCCTTTCCATTTAATATAATATATAACAAATTAAACACATAAACTATATTTAATATATACAACGTGTACGGATTAATTAATTTAAGAATGTCATTAAAACAGTTTAATGCTATATGAAATAAATGTGTTTCATTAATACATACACAAACATGCACTTAATACGCACAAATACACAATCAATTATATAATAAAATGCACCTCTAAACAAAAGCTTTGAAGCCCCTATCGGGATACTCAGCTGCTTCCTTTTTCTACAAACCTCTCTATAATATAAGAGAAGTCAAGAGCTTTCTTTTGCATGCTCGAGCACATCCCTTCTATTAAGTATGTTGCTGCATTTTGTGTATGTCTATGAATTAAACAAATCTAACTAATTTTTTTTAGGAATAAACACTAATTGGCGAGGTCGAGATAAAACTTCTCAAATCAATTCAAATTTCAAATATATGATTAAATCATATAGAAACTTTTCATTTTTATTATACAAATAAAAATCAATCACATAAACATAAATTAAAATGTGATAGAAAATGAATTCAAAATTAATTTTCATAATTATATTCATGAAATATATATTACTAAACAACATTAATAAACATATATATATATATATATATATATTGTGTTCAATAGTTATTACACACTATTTTATTTATACAATAAAACAATTATTATTACAGTATCATTTCATATAAATATAATAAGATAAAACAAGCAACTTTTATCTAACATATTTATATTTTAACTAGATTGTTACCATGATTATATCCTCAAATAAATATATTTATAAAGGATAAATAATGAAAAGGATTATTAAATACAACCACATCATTAAAATTGATAACTACAATTATCATAGCAATAAATGATAATAAATACACAAAAAGACCAAAGAATACTTTAAACGGATTAGGGTTTTGTAGAACAACAAACTGACGAAGACGCAACGACGACTCCCTCCGGTCTTCCGGCCGACACGCCGGCCGGCTGTCCATCCCATTTGACCACTGATGCGCCTGAGGGCCGAAGGTTCTGCTACTCCATTTCATAAAATTCCGCTTTTTTATTTAATTCAAATGGTTGGGAAAAACGATTTGAGGGCCTTAAACATATCCAAAAATTCTAAAATCTTTACCAGACATTTCACACAATTTTGTTAAACGTTTACAATTACAATTTTGTAAAAAACATTTACAAAAAATTAATTATACAATAAACATTTCAGAAATCACAAAATTATTTTGGGATACTTAAACAATCCAAAAAATTATGAAATTTTTCAGAGATACTTCTCGTCCCCTCTGGAATGCAGAAAATTGGTGGAATTTTTAGAACATTTTAAATGCCTCAAATCCAATAAAAATATTTAGATTTTAATCAAAATATGTTTTAAAAAATCCTTTCAATTCATGAAACACAAATCTAAATTCAAATCATCAAAATTAATAATATGATGAACTTGAAAATAGTATAGAACACATATTTATTCATGAATGTTCTTTTCATAATATATTCATGGTCAAGAATATATAATATGAAAATCGATATAAATAGATATAATTATATGTCCTAACGAAATATACAACTTAAACATGCTCATGATGCCAATCGTTAGAAAATTACACAACTTGTTCATAACAAAAAATAAACAAATGCAATCAAGATCGAATAAATGTATACACAACGAATTGTTTAAAACATACATCTATATAATTCATACACGATTATCACAAGAGTACTTACAAACGCAAATGATAAAATTTCAATCTCCCGAATCCTCCAAGGAATCCTCAAGACTTCAAGTGAAATGCCTCCAGTTAGTCCACACCAAGAGCGGTTGAATCACGCGATTGGACTTGCTAGAATCTACGAGCAATCGATGAAGAACGCGAGTCAAAATCCGACTCAAAACCCCAAAGTGGCAGAGGCTATGCTAAAATGTATTGGGAGAGATGAAATGAAATTCTTATGTTTTTCATTTCATCTTTTTTCCCTTATAGTGTCTTTGCTTTCGTCGACAATTTTGACTCGTTTGATAAATAGTTAACTCGTTAAGCCGTTAACTAACTTATTACTAAACGAGTAAGTAACTTAACAAGTTACTAATAAGCTTCCTCGTTAAACCATCAATTGAAATAGCAATTTAATTGATTCGGTTTTGTCCAATTTGTGTTTTATATTATCAATGTAAACTCTCGATTGGGTATCTCGTTGATTTCAATCAACTCCCAATTTAACAATCTCGATTTAATTCCATACATAGAATATAAATCAACGCTAATATTTGTAACCTCTCTGGGCTCGATAATATTAGCCGTATAATAATATAATTGACCATTATGATATTATATCGGTTATGTACGGGATCTAGCACCGGCATAACTCCCCGATATCATCGTGGAGTTTTCCCTTTTAGTAATTTTTACAATTAGCTATTTATTAAATACTTAGTTTCGGAAGTAATCTCATTTAACTAAACTTGCAAATGAATTGTTACAACACTGTCACAACTTATAATTATGTAAATCAAATGCTCGATTTTCAACAACGGTCAAGGTGGCAGTGTACAATGAATGTGGCGCGTGTTTGAGGAAGAGGAATCTAGTAAGAAGAAATGGAGGAGTAGTCTAGTCTTTTTCAAAGAGGTCGGGCGTTTATTTTAGGCAGAAAAGAGATGAAGTGATACTACATTTTAATAAATTGTCAAATGTGCTATTTTCACCAATTCAAGAAAGAAAATTGTACATTCTACCTAAATACCGAAACAACAAATTTTAGTAAAGAAAATTGTGAAAAGAAAGAACGACCTTCCTTTTTTTATGATACACCTCAATGACCATTATAAACTAGAACATCTTAATTTTTCATTAGTGCCAAAATTATGGCAATCAAAGATTGTCAAAGCAACAAAAATCCATGGGGTGCTATTATTTTTTCCGATCCATCCATCTTTAAGCTTCCTCCAATCCTACGAATTCTTTTAAATAGCAAATATCTATATTCAACTCAGAAGAAACTGGGTAACAATGATAGTTGACTCATAGTTATCTCAACTAATCATTAGGAATCTAGTAAAAGAGCTTTAGGTAAATATTTGGGTGCAAATCTTTACTTTGTCAAGATTTCTAAAAGGTCAACTCGATGATTAAATTTAATTGTTATTAAGTGAATCCATCGACGAAATAAGATTCTTTTGAGAGGACAATGATTCTGATGTAGATGATCCGCTTAGAACTTGAGTCCGCATTCCAAGTTGAGATTCCAATACCACAAAAAGTAGAATTTCTTTTTTTATCCCCCGAATCTAACTTCTTGAAGAGTGTCCGAGGATAGTTTCATTTGTAAACAAACCCATAACAATAATAGCTTTGGTGATTTAGTATTCCTAGTAGGAGTCTTTGTAAAATTCTAATAATTCAAAAGATTGTCCAATGTACCTAAAATTAACAAATTTAAAGTAGAATCAACTAAAAGTCATAGTGGTATTGAAAGATAAAGGAAGAAAACTACAAGAGCAATACACCTCACTTGTAGTTCTCTATAAATTTGTTTGTTTTCTGGCTCTAAACGATGAGTTACGCAATTTTAATTGGTGGGTATGTGCCCACACCCAAATATGAAAGTACTAATATACTTAGATTGTGATCAGAAAAGAAATGTAATTTTATCAATATTAGAGGTTCAGTTCATTAACATTCGGATCTTACATCTGACCGACCGCTGAAATAAAACTGATAGTTGTATGGCCCATTTGTTAGGTCAATGGGGTATTTGTAATTGGACAAATGGATTTGTGAGTGGGCTATATAAATTGAGTAGTGAGTTTTGTCATTTGATTATATCTTGGGCTAAATGGGTTGGGCTGATAATAATAATTTGAACCAAACTCCTGTAAGCCATCGAATCGAACATGTTTGAACTGTTCGGCTCGATTGATCGAACCTTGATTTTTAACGCCTGCCTTACGTCTTCGATTTCTCTAATCGGTACCCACGACCGAACTATTTTGACCAATCTTCATTATCAATCGAGTTTTCAAAGCTCATTTACAACCCAAGAAAATATCCTTAATGTTCTTTCCTATTTTTAAGTGTAATGTTTAGGGGAGTTTTAATTAGGGACAAAATAGTTATTTCATCCCCCTTATTTATTGTTTTAGAGTATTCACATTAGATTACTCATAAAATTTCCCTAAAATCTACTCCTCATACTACTTTATCAAATTTTGAAATTACTTTTTATTTTTTACAAAAACTAAATTCCCTATTTTACACCCCTCATTATTAAAATATTATATCTTACAATTAAATCTTCCAAAAACTCACATTCCATGTATCACTTAATTTATTAGAATCAGGCCTAGATTTTTTGGGATTATGTTCTGGTTTTCATGGCTTTGGGCGGAAAAATGTTTTGGGTCACTGATGCACAGGAAGTTTGACGGAGCACATTTTAAACTTTTTCCAAATCTCTTATTCTATATACAAAATGGGAAGTCTTTTACGAATGCTTGTGCAACTGCTCCATTAGTGTGGAAATAGTTTAGCCCAGTTTAACTTCAGAGGCAAATGACTGACGGTGTCGTATGTCTGTATAAAATATTGAGATGTTATTTACATACTTAAACAATGGTTATGTCGATGTCGTGATCCACATAGCTTGATTTAACGTATTATAAATTAAATTCAATTTAAATAATTATAGTGTTTTTTCACCTGTTTGTAGAGTCCGATTATATCCACACCAAAATAGTGTTAAAAATAATTGAAATAACTATTTTGCTCCTAATGAAATTTCTTCAAACACTACACTTATAAACAGGGGACAAAATAGTCATTTCACCCCCTTTTAACAATGTTTCGGTATGACTTTAACTCCCCTGCTGTTTGTACTATAATACTATTCTAGTGTTATTTGGCTATTTAATGATTTTGTTCAATTGCTTGCTGCCTGTTTGTCTTCCTTTTCCATTTGTTTTTAAATTTTTATGTTTTTGGCTTGTGCAGCCCCAAAGGGGTGAGGCCCTTTGCACACAACTAGTATACACTAGGTGTGAGTCGGGTCTGACCATTAGTTTTCTGTTTGTGGTCATAATAAAAATAAAAAATTAATATTATTGAATTCAACTTGAAAAATAAAAATACGTGAGTATCAATTATTTTAATTTGAAATAAAAAAATTTATCATTTCCTTCTTCTATTTAATCCTTTAACCTGCATATTATATTAAACTCCTGCATATTATATTAAACTCCAGTATGGCAGTATGTTCTCTGTTCCCCTCCTATTTGTGGCCTTTATTGCCAACAATTCCATTGAGTTTCCCAATCTCATAGAGTTCCCAATCTCAGTG
This sequence comes from Lithospermum erythrorhizon, assembly GCA_019722365.1. Classification (NCBI taxonomy): domain Eukaryota; kingdom Viridiplantae; phylum Streptophyta; class Magnoliopsida; order Boraginales; family Boraginaceae; genus Lithospermum; species Lithospermum erythrorhizon. Next base: position 73,161 of record JADFUC010001538.1, on the reverse strand, counting down.
AATCCTGAGACTTGACACCATATACCTAACCCAAATATTTATCCAACCAAGTACCAACAACACAACAAATTTTTCTGTCTTTTCAAATCAAACTTCCAAACACTATACTATAGACACTCGAAATTTATTAAATAAATTTAATTAAATTCGATTTATTTTAATAGGTAAATCGACAAATGTAAAAATCAATTCACACTTAGCCTACACGTGATGATTAGGTTCAACCCGAGTCCTAACAAAACCAAATAATGAGGATTCTCGGAAATTAAGCCTCCATTAAAATTAAAATAAAGTTGAAATTAGTTTACAGACAAATAACACTAAATTTTAACCCAACGCAGGCTCATGGTAAAATTTAATTAAATGTCAATAGGTTAGAGGTCGAAAATCCCTCAAATTTCTTAAGCATCAATTTCGCTATTTGGCCCGAAGAGTTCAGAAGCTATGGGGCTAAAAATGAAGACTAGAAAAACGGGTTCAAAACGAACATTCCAAAAGAAAGTCTGGGGCCAATACGAAATGCTGCCAATCTAAAAAAGAATATCATCATGGAACCTTTCACTTCATCAAAAGAGTTTATTACGCTTGAGCAGGACAAAGAAATTTCCATAAAATCAACTATCCCAGATCTTCATTTCAAAATCAACGCTAAGATAAAAACTGCGCGATTATGAATCAACCAATCTAAGAGAGTCCGACAAATTATAACACTCTATTACGACCGAAAAATCACCCCAAATACAAAAAAAATATTAAATAAAGCCCTAGCATAAGAACAACTAAGGTATTTCTTCTTTAAAACTTAAAGATCAAGCATTTTATCGTGAGAAAAGCATAAAAAACGGCAATCTTCAATCTATAAATCCCAAACAAAGCATAATTGTAGAACCGGCGGTAACACAAAATCTTCAACATCGCATCAAAATAAAGCGCCTAATTAGAGACAGGCTGAATTACTACACAAACGCCAGCACTCTACGTATCAAGCATCTAAATCGACAGACCGATAATCTCGATTCATAAATCAAACAAACTACATGATTAAGCTTCAAAACCTACGTAGTAAATCATGTATCGGATATAATGCTACAAATTACAACTGGATATACGCCAATGTACCATGTCTAATCAGTTAAAAACACCTGATCCTCTTGACAAGAAAAGCACCAAGATCAAGAATAAACCGTTAAACCACCCGACTCGCCTAATGACATCAAGTCGCGGGGTGCCCCTTGCTGATAGATAGCAAATCAATTCTAGTCCCACGACCAGTCTATGACTCCAAGACAAGCCCGCATACCGCACGGGTATACGCTACTAAGGTTTCCTAGCTCGACTATATCCAAAACAAAGACTAAGTCCAGCATCTAAGTCTTATATCTAGTCTAGAAATCATACCGATCGAGACTCATATCCGCCTCCCACATCCAACTGGCGCATTAAATCCTATCCACGGGATCATACAACTACCTAAGCACAACCAAATCCACCAAGATCATACAACGGTCTACACAAATCCAACCAACAAAGATCATAACGGTCCGTATTAATAAATCAAACACAAATCTAAATTTCAACAGCTTCAAATCAAGTCTTCAAGTCTAAACTAAGTTCCAAGACTATATCAACCAAAGTCCAAAGATCTCAAGCAAATGGGTTATTAGAAAGCAATAGATTTTTGGCCTTGGACTTATCGTTTCTCGATAAATTTTCTTTGTACTCTGGGATAGATTTTTCCTAGCGATTTTATTTCAGATTTTGATGTATTTTCCAAAAGGATTTTATTATATTGCTTATTATGAATAATAAAATCTTTCTGTGTTAGCCATATTATACACACTCTGCCTTAAAGATTGCTTCAGCTTTAACTTTTCGGGACTTTTTCATGGGCCTAATCCTCGATCAGAATATTTTTAATTCAGATTGTATAATATTTTATGAAAATATATCAATAAAAAATATGATTTTAAACTCTTTTCCATTGATATATTTTCATCAAATATTATATAACACAAACAAAGACGCATGACAAAGCTTCAATTATAAAAATTCAAAAAGTTCTCAAACTCAACAATCTTTTAAACGTAATAAGTATTATTCTTTTTTAGAAGTGAAATGATCATTTTATCTCTCAATATAATCTCTCAATTATTAAGCAAAGGGGACAAATAGTAATTTGAACCCAACCAAATACTATTTGGGCGTGTGTATAACATCTTTGCAATTTCAACTTTCTCTCTCTCTCTGTGGCCTCTCTTCTTGAGACAAGTCTTGCTCTCATTTCCTAGATCTAAGAAAACAATGGACAAAAATGGTGTCTGTATCTTTACTGTCTCTTTTTAGTTCTTACTTTCATTAGGGCTTCCTTTCCTTTTTCCCCTATTTCACACTATATTTAGCAAACTGCCGACATAATATTGCAACATCTATCTCTGAGTTCTCTGGTTTAATCTTACTTTCCCAAAAATCATTACATATCTATTTATAGTAACCCTTTTGTCTACAATACCACTTCTTTTTTAGAAACCATAATTTCCCATTTTAGTGTTTTATATGATGGTTTATTCTCTGTGTTTTGTGTCTTTTTGAGCTTGGTATTTTGGTGTTCACTTAGGGTATATACTAAATTAAGCCAAAAAATACTTAAAAAATCATGGTTAGAGAAAAGATTCAGATCAAGAAAATTGCTAACACAACAGCAAGGCAGGTAACTTTTTCTAAGAGAAGAAGAGGGCTTTTCAAGAAAGCCGAGGAGCTTTCTGTTCTTTGTGATGCTGATGTTGGTCTCATCATTTTTTCATCAACTGGGAAGCTCTTTCAGTATGCTAACTCCAGGTATTTGTTATTTATTTTTGCTCCTTTTCTATCTTGAGTGAGTTATTGCTATAAATTAATGCTGCAAATTAGATTAATCAAAGTAGATCAGAGTAGTTGTATTGCTTATAGTGGAATATTGAAGAGAAAAAAGTTGGAGAATATTTATCTCTTGGTAGAATTATTAGGTCAAGTGGTGTTTTGAAACAACTATGTTCACAACTTTAGTGAAATAATAGGATTCCTTTGTTGTGAACTTGTGAGTGATGGCTAAAGTTACATTTATTGCAGCTTTTTTAGTGGGACAAATAAGATCTATAATACTCCGTATATGTGTGAGTAAATACTTGGAATTTCTTAGACTAAAGTACAGTTTTAAGTTTGCGCTTTTCCTAATTTTTTTTTATCGGATGTCCCCGAAGGGACTTGCGCTTTTCCTAATGGGTATGAGGGTGTGTGGGTAACCTTTTTGGAGAATTTTTTGGGGACCCTATTTTTTGCAATGTAAAAACCTTAGTCCAAACACTATTTATTGCTAAATGTTCTTCTACAAACAAGTTTTCCCAAATACCCTCTATGCGAAGTATATATGAAGATGTTTATAAAAAAAATAGCATGAAGATTGAGCTAGGATGATTGCTCTTACAACTTGCTTTCTGAGCCAATCATGGAGAGACAAGCAAGGCCTCATCTTATCAATTCCAAGTTGCTATCGTAATGGGGAATACACTTAAATAATGAGTATAATGACAATGAGAAGTTTTTGTATCTATGAAAATTTACATTTTTCTTCTACAAAAATTGAATTTTAATTTTTACACTCCAAACATTTACAACCACAGTTCAATTTCACATTTTTACTCCTCATTTTTTGCTCTATAAAAATTTAATTTAATACTAAAAGTAGAGTGCCTTGATGGAGTATGTAAAAATCAAAAACATAAAAATTTTAGGGGAAAGATTTAATGAGTGTTATTATCATTATTGTTAGTAAAACAGAAATGTTATCATGGAGGGTCCAACGCAATAGTATACCACTTCATCGATTTTTTGTGAATTCATTTTTTTGATAGTACCCTCTACCCCTTTGGCCCTTTCCATACGTTATATACTAATAACTTTCAATCCGATTTTTTTGTTTCACGTAGTATAAAAGAAATCCTTGAAAGGTATGAATTGCACTCCAGGAATATTGAGAGATTGCAGAACCCATCTGTTGAGCTCCAGGCAAGTATACCATCTCTAACATTTTCAATTCATGTCATATTATGCAACATATACAAGAGATGAATTGAATGTTAGTTGTCACAACTAATAAACAGCTAGTTGAGGACAGCAACCACTCCAATTTATCCAGGGAAGTAGCTGAGAAAACTCATCAATTGAGGTACCATAATATCCTTATTATTAGTAAATGCTTTTTTTAACCTACATACTTTAGATTAGTAGCGGAACATGAATTTTTTATATGAGGTGGCAAAGTAAGGGACACAAGAAAAGAAAAAAAAAGAATTATGAGGACGAACTCAATAGTTTGGAACATGTATACCTTTTTAATAGTAGATGTGTAATTTTCCTATTACGCCTCCCCTAATTCAACCCACTGCTTCAGATTGATTATTATTTTTCAAAATAAACTCGTCGCATTGGCTTTTAACAGGCAGATAAGAGGAGAAGAGCTCCAAGGGTTAGGAATTGATGAATTGCAACAGTTAGAACGATCACTCGAGTCTGGACTTAAACGCGTTCTTGATAAAAAGGTCTATTCTTTGCATTTTCTTCATATTTTTTGAAGTCAAAATAGTAGGTATTATCACCACTTTAGTGGAGCTTATTAATCATATTTTGATTCATAGGGAGAGAAAATCATGACGGAGATTGATCAACTTAAACAAAAGGTTAGTACCAACACTAGAAATTTTCTTTCATACAATAATTCTATACTTACATACCAAACATGGCATGTACAAGTTCAAGTTTCTCCGCTTCATTTCTTCAATGTTCTTGATTTTGTTCAATTTTATGAAATTTCAGGGAATGCAACTGATGGAAGAAAATGCGCGTCTAAAACAACAGGTATTAGATATTGCTTTGAATATCCCCTGAGAAATTTCTTATAGGATTCCATAAACCCTTTTCAAGGAGGTCATATAAATATTACGGAGTAGTTGTTTATCAAAAAATAACCAAAATCTTAGTAGATCTAATGACATGCATGTTTAAGTTTAAATGAAATAATATAATAAAGCAGCATTATAAAAAATTTAGGGGGACATTGACCCATCTTGGCCACTCTAGTCTCCATTCCTTGGATTCAACGTAGTTTATTTTGAATTATTTTAATTAAGTGATTATGTGGCCGGAATGAATGTTGTCTAAAATATGATTAAATTCATTTAACATAATAAATTAATTTATGAAAATAATTCAAAACAAATTAAACCTCAATTATCATTTTGTAAGTATGTTAGAAAGAAATTTTTGTATTGTCTAAAGGTGATGGTGAGAAATGGTCAAAGAAACAATCCTGCTAATTCTGAAAACATAGTATATGAAGGAGGCCAATCCTCGGAGTCAGTCTCCAACATCTCCAACTCCTCTAGCTCCCCACAAGACTCAGACAGTGCATATACGTTTCTCAAGTTGGGGTGAGTGATGAATATATTTTCTTCCATCCCATTTCAAAGAAATGTTTGTATGTATTTTCAAAAATTCTAGAAACTCTAATGCTGAGCAAATTAGTTTTTTCTCCATTTTTACAAACTAAATAAGAATTAATTTTGGAATTGCTAAAAAAGGAAAATAGTCCTTAAAATTTTGGATGGAAATAGTAACTATTATCAAGGAAGTTGCAGTAATGATTCTAAATAATGATACGACAAGATTTACTAGGTAGTTCTTAATAACTATTGAATTATTGCACTTTGACTGAAAATTAAAAAATGTTTCCAAAATGGTCCCAAGTTTACTTTGGTCCTTAGACTATCCACAATATATAGTTTTAACATTCAAATTATTTTTTTCTCATCTTACAAAGACAATTGTAAACTTGGTCCAACATATATATGATCGAGTAGCAATTTGATATTGATTAGTGGTTGTATTGTAAATATAGTGTACATTGCAATTTGGTCCTCAAATAATATTTTTATTTAAAAGCGTCATGCCTCAGGTTACTAGTTAAAGGTTTTGTCCATTTAAGGGACAAATTGCAATATTATGTACACTAACATGAATTGAATATATATCACCAATTGAAATCAAATTACGACTCAAATCATATTTATTATGACTAGAGTAACAATTAACTCTAATGTTTCATATGATCTCGTCACATTCTATTTATTACTCATGCATCATCATATTTACATCAAGTCGAACATTTTTATTCGATATCGTTATTGGTGCAGGCTGCCTTGAAAGACATTCGACCCAAATTAGGACCAACTAGTGGAATGAATGATCGAGAAGATAAGTTGGCCTCTTCTTTTGAATCATGTCCTTCCAATGATGAGGATCGGCTAGGGTTATCTGGATACCATCCGTATACTCATATACCACTAGCTCCTCAACTGAAATGGAAGTTATTATATATTTGGTCTACAATGTAACATTAGAAAGTAACATATATATGTATGTCTAGCATTAAACATGTCATTTGGTCGTTGACTCGACTCGTTTTTTGTTGTATGTTATGAAATGTGTTTTGACATTGATCATTTATAATTACTCATATGTTTCAATTCTTGATACAACAACACTAATATTATTATGTTATAAAAAATTGAAATAGTGTGCGGCTTTTAATTTGTTTTCTAACACTTGGATTATATTGTTTGTGTAAGAGATTGAGATTACTATGATGATGTTGGGAACATATGATCAACTATATATATGATTTAATTCATTGTGTATGCCAATGATTATATGGCAATCAAACTATTCAAATTTTCAATCTTTTTTTTAATGTATCTTACTAGGAATAAATTTGGATCTTCTTAAATTATTATTCATTCAACATTACAAAATTGAAGAGCAATAACACTCCTTTTCGGGGTTAAGATAGTGCTTTCGAACGGTATTTTAAGTCCATGTTATTGCTTGTGGTTTAAAATAGCTCTTCAAAGTTCAAAAATCATTATTGTAGTAAATCACTTACATACCACTTTTTTGGAATATTGCTTTAGAAACGATAAAAGCGATATGTAAACATCGAAAATTTATCAAAAATAATAATTAAATTGATTAAGATGAATTAATCAAATTAATTAAAGTCGAGCCACTAAAAGATGCCTCGCGATCGATTAGGATTCCTCGACAAACCCTAAATTCAAATCAAACTCGGGACGAACAAGGGTCCCTTTGAATAGTTCTCATTCAATCGTAAGAAAACTAAGGGTTTTTCACATTAATTAACCCTAAATTTGAACTCGAAATAGGGTTTCCTAGAAAATAGTCTCGCATTAAATGTCAATTAAAATTAAGGCTCGAAAACCCCCAATTTTATTGATTAAAATTGGCTATATGAACATTCCCAGTTCAATGCCATCAAAACGGTTAATCTGTAAAAACAACGTGCTCAAAACGGCACTCCAAAGCAAGTTCGTGGCTCAAAATCGTTTCCAAGCAAGTCCGTGGACCTCAAAATAGGCGCCTATTTTACGCTGTGACCAAGTTGTGCTTTTTTTATCACCGTCCAGATTCGGCTCAAAATCAACGGTTAACATCATAATCTACCCGAAATTAAACCAACTAATCGAAGCAAAAAGATTAAGCCCAAAAGCCTATATAAATCCCCCCTTATTTTTGAAAATATCATCAAGAAATCATCGGTAAAACCCCTAAAACCCCAAGATTTCAAAGCTTAAATCTTAACGCCAAAGAAAAACACCACGCCAAAGGTTTGAACACTCTGCAAGGCCAAAATAACAATCAAGATTACTACAATAAATATAGTAATCTCCTTCAAGTTCACAAAATCATTAGAATCGACGGGCGTTTCAAGAACGCCTAAATATTCAGAATGTTAAATAACCCCGATTATTCTGTGAATCTTAAAGTGAACACCGAAAAATCTGTGTTTGATTCATCGTCTCTAGATAGAATGCTAACGGAAGGCTGGAGTCCCTTATAATGATTCCAGTGAACACGCAAGCTCCTGGCCCAGTTGATCAAGATCATCAACAAGGTCAGAACAATTCACCTTCATACCCGATCATCACTCAACAACAAGTCAAGTGGCTGGCCAGAGTATGTTGGCACGCTTACTTCAAAGCTTATCAAGTCCAAGCGAGGCCAAGTCTCACTAAGTCCCACTTCATGCCAACATGTCAAGTAAGGCCGCCAGAGTACAAGCGTTAAGAACGATGCTTCCATATTTCGTTTGCTATCACTCCATACAGCTCAAAGCTCTGAGTTCGTATCTCTAATCAACTTATCTCTAATCAAGGTACTAAGTTCACCCAAAGACAAAGTATTCTCAAGCTGCAAAGTCTCAGAGAGCTTGTAGCCATCCTACTACATAGTCCATAGTACTCAAAACAAGTCCCACACTACAAACACTTGCAGTAAGTACATTAAGTTTATCATAGATCGGAGATCAAGTCCAAAGACCCAAGATCAAGTCCATACAACCAACAGGGAATACGATGTTAAGGCCTCGCTCGGACTATCCAAGTCCGCATCAGCTTCCTCAAGTCCATCAAAATCAGTGATATATCCAAATTATAGAGCTTTATCCAAATTCAAGTCAAATCAAGCCCGAAAGCTCAATCGTTCTAGCTTATACCAAGTATCAAGACCAAATCAAGTCAAGTCATGTGCCTTACATCTCATAAATCATCACAAACGCTAAGTGACTCATGCTTGATAGTCAATCTCTTCATTTGATAAAACTTGTACACTCTAGAATTTTCCTCTATAGTGAATTTTATTTTGTATCCCTACCATAAATAATAAAAATTTTTCTTTTGTATTACGCCTATGGCACGCCCGAATGGGATCATTAACTACTCCTTCATTACCATCGATTCGGTGATATTTTCCAGAGGTTTATTCAACTCCTCTCCAATGTATCAAAGACTACCATGTATGAGAAGGGTCATAGCAAGACAATCCATCAACACACGACCGGGCCAAAGATGCCCCTCAAAGACCCTCGCTATAGAGTCTCTTTGGCTAACGATTGCCAGAGCTCTGTAAGGTACTCAAGATACGACGAGTAGGCGTACCAGCAACCGATGCTACCGGTGAACCTTCTCAACACACGGGAGGAGAACTTTGAAACGAACACCGGAGAACTCACAACTGTGGGTTCTACACCCAAAGACACTTAACAGTGGATCCGCAACGTAGTCCGGCTCATTCACCTGCTCTGGCTGCATTTCCTAACACCAAAGAATGATGACCGGTACTACCTCCCGGAAGAGCGTACGGGTTACCCTAATGGGACGGTAGAAAGCATATCAGAGAAGATGCAAATACCAAGATGCATTCTACCACTTTATATCGTAGAAAGATAGCTGATTAAGAACATAGAGCAAGAGCCACCAAATCAGCTCTAAAGAAACAAGAGGCGCCTATGACCTCTAAACGGGCATTTGAGACACCCATCTACTGCCATTCCCCAAGTTCATCACAAGAACCAACAAGATCACAAGAGAAACTCCTATCATTTCAACAGACGGGATGCATTCCAAATATGCAAATGAAGGAGAGCATACTGTAAGCAATAAAAGGTCATGAAGATCGGGAGTCACCTTCATATACATACGTAAAGCCTTATAGCTCCCCGTATAGACTAATCAAAATGCTCTAAGGGCTATCAAATTTATACCCAACACTTTGATGGAACTGGGAACCTAAGCAAAGATATAGCCCACTTGCTGGCTACGCAACAATGCCGGACCGGCGGGATCAAATGGTCAAAAATTGCTCGCTTCCTCAAAGGAAACTCGTCAATCGGTATACCTGATTTCGAGCCTACCCATAGATAGTTGGGCTCAATCGAGGGTGAATTTCAATCAGCTTCTTCAATACGAAGAGGAAAATTAGCATGATTTGGAGCTAATCGGCTAATAAACAAGTTAAAAGAAGATTCGCCATGCCTTCATCAACCGATGGAGAAGTCTAATTGCTCAAGAAAGATAGACTGGAGTCGCCCACTCACTTGTGCCATCCAAGGAATGACGGGACTCATCATGCAAAGTGAATACTTCCTAAGACCTTCGTGAAAGCAGCCGCAACGAGGGCACACCTATTAATGGAGCTCAACATCGCCGCAAACAAAGTAAACGGCTCTACCTCCCGCAGCCTCTTACTCAAAGACTCAAATACGATCCAAAGAAACCCTCCAAACCTCGAAAAGAAGAACATGCTGTGACTCTAAACAACAAATTCACCTGAACTAAGAAGGTCGAGGGCGGTTCGACTGGGAAGAATGCAGAAATGGCCTGCTCAAGAGACGCAGAGCAGCGAATATCCCATCCTCGATTCGACATCCCCGCAATGCTTGACTAGCCGATGAAAGCAAGCTCATAGAACTCCCGCAGTCAAAGAGACCCGAGGAGGAAAATCAAGCACGGAGCCCAATCTCTTACAAGTATCATACGATATCAGCATCCTATCAAAAATCTCTCACAGATCTTCAAAGAAAGTAGTAACGATCTCGCAAGAGCGAGGCAATAATCCTCGAAGAAGATAAGGTTTTTCCAACCATGTCACCATCAGCCACTAATTCGCTGAGATCAAAGTACCAAGACTTTTGGGAGAAAGCAAGCTCATCCGGAAAGCATAATGACCACTGTATTAACGAGGACTACTTAAGACGGCACGACAAGTGTCAAGCTCCATCCAAGACTACCTAAGCATTCAAGGGTGACGCTGCCCGCCTAACGAGTCTCCGCATCTTCACGCCATATTCACTAGTGAGCACCTGCCACAAACCACCTATGCGTCAGATACAAACGAAAGTCGAATAAGTAGAATGCCTGCATGGGAGGATCAGTCAGAACATCCTTCCACCTGCATATTGTGTCATGGACATCTCAACAAGACTTACAACGCCTCCCGCATTATAATTCAAGGCTTTAACCATGGGACAAACCCCGAAAAAGTAAGTCAGATTCTCAAAGATGGGGAATTAAAATACCTCATTGCTTCACGTGATGATGTTGTCAATGATAATATCTACTAGAAGCACTCGATCCACAACAACAAGCACGTTGTCCCCGACGCCCACCAATGCTTGGAAGTATCGCAAGGACGGTACGGAGAAGACGTCATGCGGACGAGAATCCATTCAAGAATCAAAGGCGCCCGACGCCTCTTCCTCACCTCAAAACTATCTCAACATTACAAGAAAGAGGGAAGACCTAGCTCAAGCATTCAAAGGCTCGACCAGCCCTCGCCTCAACCTAAAAGGTGGTAGCTGCCGCCTCTAAAGGTTTCGTGATTTCAAAGGCTTAATCTAAGATGTAACATGGAACTACGGTCCAAAAGCTTACGATCTCCTACTGAAGGCAAGATATGATCCTATCAAAGACAAAGACATGGGACAAGTACCACCAGAAGTTACTGACAGTAAAACACATGGGTTGAACAACAACTCCAAAAAGAGATTCAGAAATAAAGATTGCATGCCGTTAACTCAACCGTTATGGTTGGATATATACCAAAACCAATCGCTGTCCTAATCAAGCAGGTGAAAAATCACTACATAGCGGAGGCTGATGAAAGGGCTCCTACAAATCAACATTTAACAAACGACGCCAAGATTCCTCAAAGTCAAGGCAATTTCAAACCCCTAAGAAATCAAGAGGAGGTCGGTCTTCCTAAGATTGGGGGCAAACGTGACTCAAAGGAAATCTGTCTTTGACAGATTGGGAAAAACAACCTTAGAACTTATGAAGGAATCGCAAGAGGAAGAAGAAAACTCCGCCTCATGCTTCAACATGAGAACGTAAGCATTTAGACACGTCAAATGGGTACCTTCTCGGCCCAAAAGACGATCCTCGGGGGAAGTCGACAAGAAAGATTCAGGCCAACCTCCGCGCATATCACTGAGAAAGAAGCGAAACGGCCGTATGGAGCGTGAATCAAAGACGCACACCCCGAGTACGGCTAATCCTTAGAAGCTATGTAGGAATTCGAGGCCAACGATATGTTCATGAAGCACCATACTGAATACTCGTGCACTACCCAACCAAGCGGGCGCCCTCAATGAAGTTTCTCAGAAAATCGGGAAGACCCGATATACAAATACATCCACGAGCGTGACGTTGTGGAACCATCGTCCGCCCCCATGTAAAAGCACCGAAGATGTAGGATCAATAACACCTCGAGGAGTCGAGACCTCAAAATAACAAAGAGAAAGGCATACCGTATAAAAATACCTTCTAAATTTCAACAAGCAAATAAAGGTCCTCATCCTTGGAAGCTAATGAGGCCAAGTTTATGTCTACCTTCCTTGCATATCGCTGAGAAAAAGACGAAGAGATAGACGCCACTTTTGATAATTTTAATGGTCTCAAGACACCCATTGTTTCTGTGTTAACTGCAGAACTGTGGTCCAACCTCATGTCTATAAACAAACCTCATGGGACTACTCACTGACAAACCAAACAATATTCTAGACGAAGTTCTTCAAATGTACTGGAAAGACCCGTGGCATAAATATGTCCAATGAGCGTATTCCATGGAACGAATGCCCATCCCTCAAGGATAATGCCTAAGTATGTAAATCAAAATAATCTTATGTCGACAAAACTCACGACAATGGTACTTCAAGCAAAATTAATAAACCATCAAAACAAGGGGTAAGATGCACAAGCAATCGAAACCCGAGGTTCAAATACTTCTAAAGCACACTCAAGACGCCCTTGGAAGATTGAGGATAAACCGCCCACCACCCCTCAAAGGATGGTGGATAAACCTCTGCCGCCTTGAGCATAAGGATAAACTGTCAACCTTCTAAGCATGAGAACAACTTCCCAAACCTCCTTTGATAAGAGGATAAATTATCAAACTCCTTTGAACTACGCTATTTGATCCTCAAGGAGTAATCTCATGGTATGCAGCAAATTGATACATATCAAACAAGAACCATAATCTAAAACAACATTCATGTTGTCCTACAAGGGTCGGATTAAATTGAAAGCATGCAATAAAAGAATGGAAAGTAGCAGCAGTAATGAAATACTCATCGAAAGAGAAATGCATTAAGTGGAATAAAACATGCAAGAAGAAAAAGATCCAAGACATCAAGCATCTAAGAAAAGTAAGGAAATGAATCCCTACTTCCACTTGATAACGTGTCTGTACTCGGTGGGACTAAGACGAATGCTAAAAGCGGGTGTCTCAACCAGCCCAACACTAACAAGGCACAAGTTACATCAATAAGTAAATCACAAGACTACATCATTGACTCCCGAGGCAAGATACAATTACAAGAGTGGTTATGCTTACTTCAAAAGCCTCCTAGATTCCATCTTCGGACTAGGTTCAAGAATACGATGCTAAAAATCTTGAACTCCTGGGACGCAAAGGATGATTTAAGATAGGACAAAGAGACATTGCTTCAACCCCTCGCTACATCGACACTGCTAGACTATGATGAATGAAGCATCTACCTTACTTAAAGTAACGGATTTGCATGAAAGAACGGAACTGGCACCCTACGACGCAAATAAGACTATGGAGGAAGCAAAGTCACCTTCTATTCCAACACTATCTCTAAAACTCGAGGACCATGGTCCCAAGAGTCTGGAGGCTTAACACAGACGATAAGAGATTTCCAGGAGTTCTCCAAAGTTCGCTAAATACATCCTTCATGAAATTTCAGGATCTTTCACCGAAGATGCAAATCCTCAAGGCTTATATTCAACGATCAATATCCATATGAATATAGACCTTCCGACTACTGTCGCTAAGGCCGCTCACAACATATCCACTACGCCTACAGTTCTAAAACCTCGACACGGTTATTTTGACTACTGTCGCGTGCCGCCTAACATATCTCATCATGTCCAAAGAAGCCCTGCCGGATATGATTATTCTCGACTGTCGCTAAGGCCATGAATATAACTCATCATTTCCAAAGAAACCTCTAAAGTTCGACATGGTTATTCTTGACTACTAAGTTTGGCAACCCTAGGAACATATCGCCTGTCCACGCCTAAAGCCGAACAAGGGCATCTTGACCACTAGCCACCAACCGGGTCGAGACAACATCATCCAACGTTTCAGATTACAATCTACCAAATTAGCAAATCAGCTAACTATCCCCAAGAGCAAGTTTTTGAAGCCCCTGAGCAAGATTATCGCTCAGCCTTGGTATTGCATGAGCCTACACCAACAAATAATTATCCAATTAATACTATAGAAATCAAAATTTGTCATGGGATACGTAAACTATCCGTAAAATTATGAAATTTTTGACATTTGTTTCAGATCATTGAGTTCGTAGAGAAAAATCCATTTTAGGTTTTTTGGCACATTTTAAATGCCTCAAATCCAATTAAATATTTAGATTTCAATCAAAACATGTTTTTAAAACCCCTTCAATTCATGAAACACAAATCTAATTTCAAATCATCAAAATCAGAAATATGATGAACTTGAATAACTTATAATACACATATAAATTCATGGATCAATTTTCATAACATATATTCATGGTCAAGAATATATAAAGATGAAATGATAAAATATAGTCATACAATAAATTTTATAAATGTATAAAGAACAAGCCTATGATACCACCTGTTGGAAAAATTATGCAACTTGTATATAAAAACATAAACAAAGGCATCTAGAATCGCTAAATGTATATAATTGAATTACAATGAAAACATGTATGAATAAAGAGCACTTACAACGCAAATGGATGTCACCAACTTTCTCTCTGGGCCTTCGCTAGGCCTTAACTAATTACACCACAAAAGGTCGATGCCTCCATTAATCCACACCAAGAGCGGTCAATCTCGTGATTGGATTTGCTAGAATCTTGTGAACACTAGGGTAACAAAATCAAGTCAAAACCTGACTTGATTTTTGACATGAGAGAAAGAAGGATGAAAGTGAGAAAGATATTAGGTTTTCATCTAGCAAAACTTTTATATAGCCTACTTTCTTTTTAACTAATACTGACTCATATCAAATAAGCTAGACCCAAGTAAAATTGTTAACTAATTAAATGTTAACGAGTAATTAACAAGTCACTAATGAGTTTCATTAGTCAAACGACACTATTCTATCAAGTTAATTAATTTAGTTTCTCATTCTAATTTATATTTTACACTATAAGTGTAAAATCCTCGACAGTATCTTATCATTTCCTCAATCAACTCTCAATTTAGCAATCACTATTTAATTTCATTCATGAAATAAAACTCAACGTCATTGTATGTGTGTGATCTTTCTTTTCTTTCTAGGCTCAGATAACAAATAGCTGTATAATAACATAATTTATCATTATTATTATAACGATTATGCTCGGGATCTAGTTAATCCGGCATAATCCTGCCGATATTATCATGGGTTCTATTTAGTAATTTATATTTATCATTATTGAACACTTAGTTCGAGTAATCTCACGAACTAAAACTAGTAAATGAATTGTTACAACAATTATCGTGAACGGCATAATTTAAAGAAATCAATATACCTCGATTTCCAACATCACAAAGTATCCAACCACAAATCCAAATTCCATAATAGCACCTAAATCAAGACTAAGTCCAAGACTACATCAAGTCCAAGTCCAAAGATTCAAGGAGTCAATCCGCTTAGAGAGCACAGACCGATAGTCGGACCTTTAAATTGTTTGATAAATCTTCTTGTACCTAGATAGGTTTCTAAAAGTGGCTTTATTGTATCGTACAAGACATACTTATAAATAGTAATATCTTTCAATGTTACAAATCTTAGCACACTGTGGACTATTTCTACTCTTCGTCATTCTTGACTCAGAGAGATGCTTCCAAACATAAACACTGCTGAGGTCTCTAGCTCAAACATATTGCTGTAGTTTGTGGGTTACATCAGTAACTACAATGCTAAGTATATCTAGATTAAATTGCCTAAGATGTCTTGTCCCTCGTGTAATATAGAGCTTGAATACCCTAGAGGCCTAGAGTATTCATCACTATCTAGTGGTAGTTCTACAACCAGTTCTACCACTAGAGGGTCTTACACTGACTCCACCAGCTCATATGTGCTAGCAATGATAATAGGAGTTACAACCCTGGAGGAACAAGTAGCTTCTCTTACAAGAGTGATCGAGGACTTGACTAAACAAGTACAACGTCAGGACGACTCACTATCCTACTTTAGCTAGAAGATAGTCGACGAAGAGTCGAACCTGTGCACCGAAGCTAGCCTGGGTGGGAATGAGCCCCCCAGAGGCACTCTACTCCCCCCGAAACTACACCAAAGATGCCAGTTGTCTCAATAACAAGCCTCGAGAATAGCCAGCAGCCTAACAAAGGCTGAATGCACTGGGCTTGTCTCACCGACGGAACAATCCCCGCGAATCATCAACTAAGGAGCTCATAATTGGGAAATCAAAGATAATTAGGATGAGGTCACTACCTCATACTCCTATATCAAGAAATACACCTCCTGCATAGATCAGCTGAGAATGCCCCATGGCTATCAGCCTCCTAAATTCCAATAGTTTGATGGAGTTGGGAACCCCAATAACACATAGCTCACTTTGTTGAGACATGCAACAACGCTGGTACAAACGGGATCACATGGTCAAACAGTTTGTTCAATCACTCAAAGGAAATGCATTTGAGTGGTACACTGAACTGGAACCGGCCACTATCAATAGTTGGTCACAACTGGAATGCGAGTTCCTAGCTCGCATCTTTAGCACCCGACAAACGGTTAGCAGCACCTTCCAGAGCTAAATACAAGGTCAAAAGACCAAGAGACGGCCCTAGAATGTAGAAAAAGAAATCACACGCGGTGACTTCAAAGTCAAATTCAGGTTTTCCTTTAAAACTAAAATAACAGGGAGGTCTTGGATCTCAACGAGAAGAAACGCCTTCACTAAAAGAATGCAGGCCAAACAATACCTATTCATTGACTCTAATATTCCGTGGATGTTCAAGAACTCGCCAAGGTCAAACTCATACGCTGTTCGAACTCAACGCTGAGGGAAGCAAATTGTAAGCACAAAAAATATTATTGCTAGAGAAGCCTGGCTTCATATTCAAGTGAGAAGGCGATGGATTTAGCCCGATGTGGGGGCAATTTTGTTGAAGAGAGGACAAAGTCTCACGACCACACCACTCTCATAGTCATCCGACCCATCAAGTCAAGGTATCGAAGACTTCTGGTAAAGCAGTTTTAACCCGGGAAAGATCAAGGATTATTCAAGCGATCTGACCACTAGTCATGCCATGCACGTAGATGGGAAGAAGACTCGAAGACCAAGAAAGCTCCAGAGTGTACTGGGATAATTCTAAACCTTCATATCACCTTGCTGCACGAAGAATCTACCTCAAGAGGACGCTCGATCTCAACTCGAATTCCCTTTATGTGTCCTGACATATATGCGAAGGAGGATCAAGAGGATGTCGGGTGTACGGAGGATCAGTCAGAACATCCTACCACCCAAACATTGAAACTCTTGGGAATCTCCACCTATTTAGATGCACAGTCTTGTATATTGATTCAAGGGTTCAATCAAAACAACCTGGGAAGAACTATAGGAAGTAGCCTCAGACTTAACAAGCAGGAGAATCAGAACTACATCATGGTTCCACGCGATCGACGCCCAAGTCAAGCACTGCCACTGACGAACATGGATCCATAGCATGCAGCCTCGAATCTCTACACCAATGTCCGCATCAGCAAAGTGGCGCTGGTAAAGAACGACAAGTGCTTATGAAAATCTCTTCACGCCGAAGATCATACTTTGCAAAGGGCCAAGTACTATCAGAAAAAGAAAATAACTGAGCCTCAGCAGCAGGAAGCCTCAGAAACTTCCCGAGTTAACCCCTCAATCCTTCCTAGAAAGGATGATGAACTCACGAAAGCATTAGAAGAGCTCACTCTACCACTAACCCCGTTAGAGAAGTTTATCTCAGATGATTTAACCCTACCTAAAGCACAAGTTAACTCACTCTCTACCACTAACCTTACTGGAGAATGCATTCCAACACCATTGAAAGGCTTCGCATCACCAGCTAAGTTGGACCAAACGTTGAGCATGGAACCATGGGACCAAAGGCTTATGACCTCCTCGTCAAGGCCGGATATTTAATTCCCAAAGAAAACAAACCAGAATCACACCGTGAGTTGTCGGAAATAAAATGCACAACTCCAATTCAAAAAACGGAAGTGCCACCTCATGAGAAGAAGTCAAAAGGAGTCCCGTTAAAACCAATGACACTCCAACATTTCCCCAAATAATCCTAATAAAGAGGGTAACTATCAGCCAGCCCGCCAAAGCGCTGCACTGCACAAATACTCGAACATACTGCCTCATGCCATATTCACAGAGGTAAGTGGGCAACAACTCTAGCGATGCCCCAATAACAAAATGTATGGTGCCTCAAACCTAAACCAGTGATTTAAAGCCCTTCTCGAATGTTATGTTTGGCGACCGAAGCGTCAAGGAGATCGACAAATATAACACTCCACATACCGCTGGTGAGGCGGTTATCAACTGTAAGATGCTATCGACGCACCCCAGATTGGGAGGAACGCACAAAGTTTCATCATGATCTAGTTAAAGGAAATTAATCTCGACCACGGAGACCTCGTCCAAAGATGTGGCAGCACCCCTCTGACTCCGTAGAGAGGTCAGTACATGTCCTACTCACCTAATTCAGTGGATGTCTTGCTCGACATATTCCGAAATGCCGGGACTAAACCCTAAGGTGGTCAGCAAGACCACTTATTTGTCGGGCTATGGTTCACGACCCATCAAGCAAGGCCAACGACGATTTCGCCCCAAGTTGGTACACTCAATAGAAGCTGAAGTCAATAGACTCATCGACACCGGCTCATAAGAGGCCGCATACCCCACTTGTTTGTAAAATATAAATACTGCACGGAAAAAGAACGAGCAACTAAGCAGTACGTGTGGACTTCGTGAGATCCGAATCATGCTTGTCCACCGAAGATACTTTCCACCACCCATATCTTCGAAGCTAATGATAGATGCCACTACGGGGTGCGAAACATTAACCTCATGGACGTGGTCGTCGGGGTACAATCAACCGTATGCATCATGGACAAAGAGTTTCACGCCTCTTCCGCATCTAAAGGAGTATACCGCTATGAAAGTTACGCTTCCTTCTGGCTAAAAGAATGTTGGCACCATTACATCAATGAGCTTGCAAAGAATATTCGATGACATGTTTTATAAAAACGCTGAGGTTATGTTGACGATCTCGTGTAAAATCCATCAAAAAGGAAAGACCACCCTAAGGACCCCATATAGTATTCGAATCAAGCGATGCCAACTGTGGCCTGAACCCATCAAGTGTGTGCTTCGGGGTCACCTTAGAAAATTTCTCTCGGAAGTTTTGTCATTCGTGAGACACGGGATCGAGATCGAACAGCCAAAATTGACGCCATCACGCCCGGCCAAACCCCCCGTAACATCATGAATTCAAAAGTCTACAAGGCAGTTATATACCTGCAAAGGTTCATATCAAACCTCGGCAGAAAATATTAACCCTTCGCAAGCTAACGTACAGTGGGCACCCTTGCTATTAGGACGAAGCACGCAAACGCTTTTCAAGATATTAAGTCATGGCCCAGCGAGCTCAAGCTCGCTGGGCGGCACTCCATAGCGTGGAAAGCCGCCATATTATACATAGCAGTCACAGAATAATCTGTCGGAGTATCATGTCTCTCAGAAAACGACAGTAAAGAAAAACTCACTTTACTACCTCAAATTTAAGGATGACTCCAAACGAAGCTTAAATACATGCCCATAGAAAACCTATATTGGCCTCGGAGTATTTTACATATACAAAAACCTAAGCATTATTTTCGTGCTCATAAGAACTTTATCTCAAAAGAAAATCCAATCAAACATTTAAATATCCCGCTTGACGCTATCGCATCGGCCGCTGGGATGGCATCAGTTCACAACAACCGAGATTTTATTTAAAAGTAGCGAAAAGGATTGCCGCCTGGCCGACTTCCTAGTATCATCCCCTCCCCAGAGTCAGAATCAAGTGATGAATTACTAGACGAAGACGCCATTAGCGTGGAAGTTATGCCCTCAATGTACTTTGACGGGCAAAGACACCAAGGGAGTTATGAGTCACATTGTCATGTCCCCAACAGTTATCTCTCCTTCCTTATTTCTTCTTTCGTGAGTCATAAAGGCTCTAATAACGTGGCCGAATATCAAGCAATCATAATCGGGACTAAGTAACGCAGATCCAATATACCTCACATTAAAAATTTATGGAGATTCACAACCGTCATTAGAAAGCCGACGAGGGAATATGAGGCGAGAAAGCCGAGCTGAGCAATTATATCACGGGTACGCCCGAGAGGTCAGCAATCAATAAATTTGGTCACGCTTAAAACACCCTTAAAAACCGAACAAAGCGTTACAGACACTCGCCGCTCGGGCTCGTCACCAGCCTTTCCCAAGCAGTTAAATACGGGCTCAGAAACGGGGTCGTACTAATCGCTCATGTCCCACCAATACAAGCAGCGGGAAATAGAAATGCTGCAACGGGTCACGTGGTCGTTGCCCATAACGACGGGAGTAACCCATGATTAATTATCTGGCAGACGATAACTCCCGGAGGATGTCCGTAAATGGTAGACATCCGACGAAGAGCCCCCATTTATTGTATTAATAAACATGCTTCAAATAATAAAAAATTCTATTCTAGGCAACTTATGTAGCATTCAGTTTGTCCCCGAATATATTCATAGGTTAATCATTCATGTCGTCTCTTTTTGGAATTAAATTTAACATAATCACAATTGTTGGAGCTTTAGAACACCAATTTAAATAAAGAAATACTTTAAGTCTCTTTAATACAGAGTAATACTTATCAATTTTGAATTTTAATAATTCTTTTTTCAATTTTAGCTAAGTCATATAAATAGCACTTTTAGAATGCTATTTAAGATATAAACACGTTATTTAAGTGGATTGCTACCATATCGTGTAATGTAAAGAATTTTTTATTATTATTTATGATTGGAAGTACAAAATAAAATTAGCTGGCAAGGGAGAAAAATTTACCGATGGTCACGAGGTTTTATCAAATCGAAGAGGATCAGCTAAATCTTGACTTGATTTGGTCTTGATAGGAGCTTGGTATGAGCTCGAACATGATTTGAGCTTAATTTGAGCTTGAGCTTGAGTTTGATTTGACTTGAATTTGGATAGAAGCTACATAATTTGGATAATAATAATCACAGTCTGATGGACTTAAAATGAAATACGGACTTGGATATGATCCGAGCCGGGACGCCTTAGCAGCGTATTCCCGTGTTGGTTGTATGGACTTGATCTTGGGTCTTTGGACTTGATCTCTAGTCCATGATAGACTTGAAATTAGCACTACTACTTGGCGTTTGACATTTGCGGTGAAAACAGGACTTCTTTGGTATTCTTGGGGAGTGGGACTATATGGCTCGATAAGCTACGACCCACATACAACAGTGTTGGGACTTTTGTAGCTTGAGAGGCCACTTGTCAATTTAATTATTATAAATTTTTCGATGTGCACAATTTTGGAACTGAGTAAATACGGTAGGTGTCGGGTTAGAGCCGGACAATATCCATTTCAAGCAGCGTGTTGGTTTTCAGCCGAGTCTTTTCATTTTTCGGCCACCTTGGCTGCTCTCTTCCTAGGATGGCATCCGATCTCTTGTTCGACTTGTTGGATGGCTTGATTGTATCACGGACTCGCTTCGATGTGAATTTATTTTATCTTGATCACAGTGAACACTTTTCATAGTAGGAGGTCTGGGGTTTGTGAGTGTACTGTTTTTTTGACTACTTTATAGGCACACATTTTAAGGCTCTTTGGAGTTAGCCAGTCATTTGGGGGCTTTGAAGGATGATTACTTATTCTGAGGAATTTTTTCGTGACTCGTATAATCGCGATCACAGTCGACCCACTGATGGAATTTGAGTTACTTGTAGGATGGTTGACTTGTTTAGGATTTATTGTGACATGATTAGGTAATGTCACGACCCTTAATTAAGTCTTAAGGTATGAAGATTGACAGTAGAAGACTTAACTTATATGAGACTTAATACCAATCCGTGTTGGGATCCCATTTAATTCTCTATTCGTTAAGAAATTAAAATTAATTGACGGTTTAATTTCTTGAATTTTAATACATGTTAAAAGCCATTAACTCTGATCCGTAGAGAGGATTTAATAAATTAATTGTTAGGGATTTAATGTTAACATGAATTTAATACATGTTAAAAGAGCCGTTTTAATTCTCGTCGATTAAGGGAATTTGTAGGGATTAATTTTCTAAAATGTTACTACTAACATAAATGCTATATGTTAGTACTCTAGACATACATTCATAATATTAATCCGAACCCTCACAAGGTTTACTTGAATTAATATTTACAATTTTAACATGCATTTGAGGCATGGTAAATGGCTCAAATAATTAATCTTGACCTAAATTAGGTTTTAGAATTATTGTTTTAATTTTAGAGGATTTTAATTTAAGGTTAAACTCTATTTAACTTTTCTAATATTGCATTTCAGTATCGATTTATTTTAGTTATAGAGTAAATATTTGTATTCAATCTTAAAGTGAAAATTGCCCCCAAAACTATCCGTTTTTTGATGGTACCCCGAGCGCTCGTGTAGTGGAGATGTTCGATAATGCCATTTTTTGAGCCTTCTTGTCTCTTGAGGAGTAGTACTTAGGACTTTTAGGGCTTAGTTAGGCTTTGTTTGGCCCCCAAAGCACCAGGGAGCCTTTTTTTTTTGCTTTTTCTTATTTTCCTTGCATAACTTGAGACACTTTAATGGCTTTTTATATGATCACGTCTTTACTAACTCTCTCTACATGCTTTTTTGTAAGATTAAAGTTGAGGTTTTCACGTCATAGTTTACAACTTTTGAAGAATTTTGAGTTTCATCAATAAAGTTAGTAATTCTATATCTTTCTCATAATTTAATTGGTTGATTTGTGTATCTTGTTGATGACGTATGCGTGTGATGATTTTCATGCTTTAATCCATCATAAAGTATTTATATATTTTGATGATCATGTGAATGCCTGAATCTTGAACTTGATTTTTTGTTGTGCTTGTAATCACCAATTGCTTCCATGTACTAATTTTGATGATAAAAATCTGATCTTTGGCTTTCTTTGTATTCTAAAAATATAGAAACAATTTTTGCAAAAAATTGATTCGGATTACCGTCAAAGCTGTCTTGTTTTCACTGTAACGCCCATAACTTTTGCGTCGCTTATCTGTTTTGGGATTGCTTTATATGCCTCACGGAGGGAATCTTGTTAAGAGCCGGTCATTTAATAGGTATGAGATACTTCAATTCGTTTTTGAAAGTTGAGATGAGCCCTTGAAATTTCGACTTTAGGGGTTCGAACTTCGATTAAATATTGCAACTTTGAGGAATTGTTTCTCCCCAGCTGGGACTCCGATTAGGGGGTGATTATTTTTCACATACTCGTCTACGGGAGGTCTAGTTTTACATTTAATTTTGGAATTTCTGGATAGTTTAGCCCCTCCATTTTGTTGAGAGCGTGCATCTGATTTCTCGACCCATTGGTTGTTTTTTGGCTCTTTTTGTTGATACGCATTGTGCCATTCATGTAGCATAGAGTTGGGTCGCATCAATTGGTGCATTCCACTTCCCGCCTTCACGATGCTTACTTGCAGTCGAGCTTTAATGATGGAGTCTTGATACTAGTTAGGTGACGTAACCCACTCGATATATTTTTTGAGAGGGTTGTTCTGCTTTATTTTCTTTGTTTTGTGGGTTGAGCTTGTGACTTGTGACCTGGGATGTTGACCACGTGCTTTTAACATTACCCTTGTCAATATACTATGCTTGCTTTTGGTCATAACTCTTATAGGTAGGTAGTATATATATATTGCTATACCCACGTGCAGCAGTGCGAGCAACCATTGGTTTTTAGTGTGGTATTGAGTGATGCGAGCGTTCTCCTACTTTCTTTTGACCAGCTTGTTCTTGGAGATTGCTTTATTTTTGGTTTTAGTTCTTTATGCCAGTGGGCTCTCCTCTATTTGAGGGCGTTAGTATGAGGAGCGTTCCTACTTGCTTTCAACCTTATTCTTTGGTGTTTGCTTTTTGAGTCTCAACCTTTTTCTTGATTTGATTTGATAGTGTGAGTAACTTCGTGAGTTGGAAATAGTCGTTCTTCTCCGCTCGTTACTCTTTGTGATATTGACAACTTTCCTCGTAACATAGGGGATATGCGCCCGCACGACTACGTAGTCTTTGAGATTCATTCTCATCCTTCTTTGAGGCGGGGTATGTGTCATGTATCGCCATTATCTTTCATCTAATTTGCTTTTGTTGTTTGTACTTTTCTTCTAGTGCTTTCGCACTTTTTGGTTTTGTCCTCTTGGCGACCTTAGATGATGAAGCAGGGGAAAGAAGTTTTTTGGAGGCGTTCAGGCTGCTATGTACCTCACTTGATTATTCCTTGAGGATCAAGTCAAAGCGTAGTTCATTTTTGATGGATAGTTTAGACTCATATCAGGGCTTGTTATGTGTTTTTTTTGGCTCTTACCATTGATGTTAGACAACTTTATGGTAGCACCGGTGTTGGATGCTTTTATGCTTTCTTTTGAGGGAGGCATGATCCTTAGTACATTTAAGGATAGTATCGTTTTTTAGGTGATGATGACCATTTATGGGTTTCCACCTTCTTCGTTCCCTTTCTTGTGAGTTCAATACTGCGCTATATTCTCTTCGAGGTATGTTGGGTTATTGATTTAAGAAAACAAAATTTGAAAGGCATAAATCATGGCTTGAGGAGTATCATTTCTAATTCTACATGATTATTGGTCCCCAAACACATTAGCTAGATATTGTGAGTGAGACTTGCGTGTCTTCTTTGTTAGTATAGGGGACCTTCATTTTTCGATCCTCGATATTCTATAACATGAATTGCATGGATAGATAAATAGAGGTACTCTATCTTTTGAAGTGTGCACTTGGCATTCGTCATGCTTTGGAGTACGTACTTTGGTAGCGCCCCCAGGCTATCGCACGATGCTACTTTTGACTTTTATCTTACTCTTCATGTCTTGTGCTTTCATGTATTTCTTTGCATTTGTCTCAAACATCATGACTTCAACTTGACAGATCCCCAAGATCCAAAAGGTTTTTAATGATGTTCACTTGTATGCAGGTCGGATGCGATCTGGAGCCTTCTTGGCTGGTCTATCTTGAGATTGCATGCTTCACCTCAAAAGATTTAACAACTTAACTCTAAAGCGCTTTTTGACAAAATTCTAATTAGAAAAGTTCAAGAAAATTGTGATGAATGTTCGCATTGAATTTCATAATTTTTGGATGAGTTTAAAGCCTTCAAATCGATTTTTCCAAATAATTGAATTGAATCGAAAAACTGGAAATTAAGTAAAATGGAGACGCGAAGGCCTCGAGGCGCGTCCAGGTGGCCAAGCGGGGCCAGTTCGACCACACGTTGGACGCATCTCACGGATACTGGAGGCGGCGGAGGGCAGTAGCGTGTCAGGTGGCCGATGGAGTTAGAAGATTTTTTGTGTTTTTCTCCGTTCTTGATTTAGAGCCTATTTAGGCTTTTAGGTTGAAGATTTGAATGTTTTTGGTGGTTTTCTCCCGAAAAAGCAATAATCTTCAGAGGTTTTCTATGAAAAAATACATGTAGAGTTGTTTTTATGCTAAATTCTCTCAGGAGCTTTTTGTTGTATTTTTTGGTTGTGAATGTGTGAAATTTTGGCTATAGGGGGGGATATTTATAAAGACTAGGGCTTTATTAGTTGATCGAAAGCTGATCGCTTTGGATTCACGATCTTAACAATTTGATTTTGAAGCGAAGATCACGGACCGTCAAATTTATGGAAATTACTTTGCTTCAACAAAGCATATAGGGAAACCTATTTTGAAGAAAAATGAAGATTCGGATCCTTCTTTAGATCAAAAGCGCATTTCGTATTAATGCAAACCCTTTTGAAGTGTTCGTTTTAACCTGACTAACTAGAGTCTTTGTTTTGAGCCACTGACTTCAGGAGCTTATTTTAGGCCAAAATAGCCGAAATTAGTATAATAAAATTGAGGATTTCCGAGCCACGATTTTTAATTGACATTTAATTAGGGGTTCATTTCCTGGAAACCAACCGGGAGATTAAAATTTAGGGTTAAATTAATACAAAAACCTCATTTTGACTTAAATTCATTTGAGGGCTTAATTCAGGAAACCATATCATTTTACATGTGTTCGATTTTCATTGGAATTTGAATCAAAACCCTAATTATCACTTGTCACTCGTGTGATTGATTTTTATTCAATTAACTTTATCGATTATAATAAATCGATTTTAATTAAAATTAATTAATATATTTTGCCTGTCTACAGAGTTTCTTATTTGATCGATACGAAATTACCCAGGATACCATGAAATTTAATCCTATGTACATAATATATACACAATTGTGACGATTAAATTGGAACGGCAACTTATAGAAAGTTTACCAACTATATGTTTATCCTCAACAGTCAACAAAATTATTCCATATATACCGCAGTGACAATTATATTGAAACAGCAATTTATAGAAAGTTTTACCAACAATATGTTCCTCTCAACACCCAACAGTAATCTTAACCATTTCTATGAAAAAATGAAGTCACATGAGGACTCTAATATCCTTTTTTGACAAAACCCAACCTAAAAAGAAGCATTATTATTTACTCCTTTCAACAAAGCACATAATCGTTGCATGGAATAAGCATAAATCTATCCGTTAAAATGATGGGTGTCAGAAGCACAATGGAAATGGATTAAATTTTCTATCAAACACCTACTGGCTACTACAGCCTACCTCATCAGTCATCACATATCTAAATATACAGGTGCAGCTGTTTCACCAGCCACTCTAGTCTCTGATGATACATTTGGGTGGCTGAAGCCTATTTCTAAAGGCTTGGTTTAACCAAAAACTCATTCTCATTCTATCCTCAACGGCGTGCAGGCATATACTCGATTAGTATCAGTGGCATGCATAATATATACTCGATTGTTTTAGCTTTTTTCTATTGGTCATTCGGCGAGCGTATGACTCATACACTGGACTTACAAGATATCGCATTCGGTGTGTATTCAAAGTTACATTGGAGTGTGCGTAGCAATATCACTTTTTAATACTTTTAATTTCCTTTTTTGGAGACTACGCCAAGCCTATGACTAAAGCCTACTTGGACACAGATAAAAGGCGCATCGCGGTGTGTTCTCGAGATTACATGGAGTGTCACGTAACTTATACACACTCGATTGTTTTATCACGTGTTGAGGTGAAAGTGAAACTTTGATTTTTGTGGCTGAAACCTCTTCGGTGTGAAGAGTAAAAACCAGGGAGCTTTTAAAGGAGTCCCACCTGGCTTGCCTCTTATTATAATAATTGAGATACAATAAGTCTATTAATACATGAAACAAAATACTACATACATCACTAGAAAAATAAAAATAAGACAAAACAAATGAAACAAGATAACATATTATTTTGTATCCTCTATCTTCTCCTTGCACCCATGATTATATTGAAAAGGTTCTAAACACGACGAACATTACTTTAACATTATAAATATGATTGACAAAATATAAATATTCAATTTAATATTGTTATCTTCAAAGATAAACAATGAAAAAATAATATAAATAACTAATAAAAATATAATAATTCATTAAAATTAAGATAACTAATTTGTAATACAAAAATACTTCGATTAATGTAAGGTACACGCTTGAATGCACACAATTTGGTATTTCACGGTTTCTTTGGCAGTGTACCGCGATGTGCCCAATTGTTTAACCGGTGCACTTTCACGTGTTCGATTTATAATTGCATATTCTAATAATTACCTAACACAAATAATTTCACAAATTAATTACTCAAATAAAATATATTAATTATTTAGTACAATAATTTAACTAATTAATATTTATAAAACCAAAAAAAATATTAACATAAGAAATTTACATAAATACTTAAATTCATGAAAACTAACTCAATATATAAGATTAAACACTGGCCGAACATTACATTAACATTATAAATATGAAAAGCGACAAAATATAAATATTCAATTTAACATTATTATCTTGAATAAACAATAAAAAAAATATAAATAACTAATAAAAATATTATAATTCATTATAATAACTTGAAAATACAAAAAATACGTTCGAGTGTAGGGTACTGCGCCGGAATGCACAATCGAAGTATGTATTATACATTGGTTTCTTTACTTGAGTGTACACGGCGTGTGCAGTGTTTAACGATTACCGCATTCCATGTGCTCGATTTATAATTGCGTATTCTAATAATTACCTAACACAAATAATTTCATAAATTAATTACTCAAACAAAATATATTAATTATTTAGTACAATAATTTAACTAATTAAATTTTATAAAAATTTAAAAAAATTAACATATAAAGAATTTACATAAATACTTAAATTCATGAAAACTAGCTCGATATAAGATTCCCCAGATTCTTAGCCATTTGAGTGCATGTAATGTGTCCTCGCTGTAATTTTGAGTGCATGTTTCGTATACTCGATAAGAGTAAAATGGGGCAAAATCTTTGCCTTGAAAACCTTTAGCGTGGAAAAATATGCACCCTAATCAATCCGATTCAATTTAGTTAATGTCTTAATTTTTTAAATGGTCCGTATATATTTTTGGTAAAATAATAATTTCTATGTTTTTTAATGAGTAATACTTCTACATCGTTATTCCCATATTAAGATTATTACACTAGCTATCGTGCATAAGTCATCTGTGTCAATTCAATCGTGATTTATAATAACATTTTTTTGAATTGCTAGTATAATATATTCAATTTATGAAAGGTATCAGCAAAATAAGCAGTAAATGATAAAAATTTGTCGATATGTGTGATTGTTCGCTCTTTACCCTCCTTTGCCGTCGTCTTGTGCAGATCAAATGGAAATTGAGTTATAAATTAAATGCGAATTCATTGTATCCATACTTCAACAAGTCTCCTTATCTTCTCTTAGAATATTTGATGCTTGATACTCAAGTGAAATAACGATAAAAAAAGCGTTATGTTCAACTTTACTTAAGCGAATACGTGGCGATTTAGATTGGTCTGCATAAGCTAGCAGCTATATAAAGAGTATTGAGTAGTTATACCTTTCAGCTATAAGGGAGTATTGATAGTTATGTATTTTTGTAGTTATCTTAATTGTTTACACGTAGATCAATGTGAGAATATTTGATCCTTGATACTCAAGTGAAGTAACATTAAAAAAACTTCTATTTGACTTTTACTTAAACCTTAAAATACATAGTAATTTAAATTTGATTACCGTATTGCTTGCTTTGTATAAAGAATATTGGCGATTATGTACTTTTGTATGAGGAGATAATATTGATAATAGTTATCGTTTGGTAGTTATGTTAATTGCTTACACATAGATCAATGTGAGAATGGTGGGTTTTCGGGAGTTATCTTAAAGGGGAGTATATTTGTGTCAACCAAAGTATATGTGCGTGATGATGTGGAAACATTAGCCTTAGTCATTATATATATGATAGATCTAGTAACAAATATTTTATTAAGTAATTAGTAAAGATTCTTGTATATTGTATCCTACATTAATTAAAGCAAAAGAAACCATTATATATATCAACTCATTAAAATAATTTTCAAATAAAATCAATCAACAAAAGCAAAAGTAATTATTAAGAGCAAACTGAAAAAATGAAATTAAAAATACATTGAAATCCTAGACAATTAACTATTATGAACAAAAATAAAATTTACCTAATTAAAGGTACATTGGAGCAAAGGGAATATAAAAGCTATCGACTATCGATTTAAGTTTTTAAAAATATCTTCATAATATAGGTATTATTTTGTTAAAATTTAAATTATTACTAAAATAATTTATAATCAAAACATAATAATGAATTTGAAAACATCAAATAAAATAAGTTAATTGAAAGAGTATATCAAGGGGAAAAAACAAACCATTCCCACAGATAAAAATGTTGTCTTTTAACTGATATGCACTTAAACCACCTTAATTAAAATGAATAAATTGCAGTACATTAAAGTGAAAAAGACAAAGCATGCCCACATATAAAAATGCTGTCTTTGAATCATATGCATCCTCCATGTGATGCTTTAACTGAGCCCAAATTCAACCATTGTTTCCCCCCTTCTTTACTTCTTCATGTTTCCGAGTTGAAAAAGAACAACACATTTAACTATTACTAAAGTGTCTCACTAACGATCCGTCGAGTTTCCTCTTAGGAGTTAATCGCGGGATGTTGAACTGATTAAACTATTACTATTACTACTTTAATTGTATTATTGTTATTAATATCATATTTTGAGGTGGATTTCCTCAATACCCAACTGAGCATCTTATGATATCTTCAAGAATTGAGAGTAATATGATGGTGTGTTATCATAAAGAGGGAGCTTTGGTTGGACTCTTTGTTTTGCTCTTGCCAATATTTTTTCCAAGTCTTTTTACCTCATTGAGCTATGCTTCACCTTCAATTCTCTCTGTAAGTTGGTTAAGCAAATGATCATTCTTGAATTTCTGTAATCTTGAATTTAGTTGTTATGGATATAGTTTATGTTACTGATATTTTTATTATTTTTTGTGAACTTCTTTTAATACCATGTTAGATAGTTGATCATGTGGAACAAGTAAATGGGAATTGTGGTTGTTGAGCAAAAAGATCAAACTTATAAAGAATATGTAACATTATGTTTTTTTTTTTGGTGGGGGGTTGATTGGAAAAAGGTTCTATCTTCATGGATATTTAGTGGTCTATTTTCTTGAATTGGTTCCTGACTGAGACTTGAGAATAAATGAAGTGAAGGGCAACTAACAATCAAGGAAAATTGAAATTTAACAATTTGGTTATCTTAATTCTTTGTATTAATCATTATTAATGGAAAAATTTGTCCAATCATGCTATGATATTTGTGATTTAATTGGTTGGAATTTTGTAATAGTTGTGTAGTGATATTATTTCAGTTGCATACATTAATATAGCAGAAACTGGAATAACATTTCTGTGTTTGTATTGTTAGGTCAGTCCAACTTAGAAAGTTGACTTTCCTATACATTAGTGGTTTGCTATTTGGCACTTCAACTTCTTTTGTGGAATTTGTTTTTGTTGAAATATAGTTTGTGAGAATGAGACATTGCCAAAAAACAATGGGTCTTAGTGTATGCTACTCTGCTCTGCATTGCAAGTTACATTTTCTAAGCTTATATACGGGTTTATCTTGCAGGAGTGGAATGCCCCGAAACCTAGGCACTCAAGATTACTCAAGAGTGCTCTTCTACGGCAAGCTTCGAATGCTAGCGACCTATGTAAGAATTTCTGTATTTACTTATATCTGACTTTGTTTCTCTGTTTCTAGTCGAATGAAGAGAAAAGTGACCTTTGGATGCCACTAGCTGATGAAGGTTGGAAGCCCTGTTTAAATTCCGGATCTACTACATGTGAGTAGTTCATAATTGCAAGTTAAACTTTGAATTTAATTTTGACCATATGGTCGACTGATGTTGTTGCTGATATATTTTCTCCCTGCTTCAATAAGTATTACCAGAAAAATCCGAGGGGTACGTTCAGATGTTCCTTGATGGGGGTTTAAATCAGCAGCGGATGGGGGTGAGTGCTACATCTTCTCAGATTTTCCTATTAGATGAGATACAAAGAGCATGTTTGGTAAGAGGACTTGTAGTGTGTGGTTACCGTTTGCGTCCAGAAAGATTGGATCTCAATCCCAGCTGCCCTATACCCTTACATATGATCTTCTAAAGAAAAAGCTCACCTAAGCACCCTCTTAGTCATAAAAGAGGCTGCTCCATAGAAAGATATAAATGGTTTTTCAGTAGCAGATGGTGATATGCAAACAGTGAGGATAAAATTTGAGTCTTGAAAATAATTGGAAAATTATATTGTAAGATGAGAAAGAAATAAAGTTCAAAATATATTTATCTTAGAAATTGGGTGTTGAATTGTTATCAACTTTGAAAAATAGTGACACAATATATTGTAAGATGAGAAAGAAATAAAGGAGTTCAAAATATATTTATTGTTATAATTGGGAGTAAAATTGTTTTTCAACTTCTAAAAATAATCACAATGACACAGTCTATCTTTGCCAAAACAAGTAACTAGTTGTTTCTATCATTTTTAAAACTCAGGGCATATGTATCTATGATAATAGATTATATGTTGTTGCTCATGTGGATACTTGATCAAACAGATATGTGATGCAGTTGCTGTTGCGAAGATTTTAAATGCAACTCTTATCATCCCTTACCTGGAAGTGAATCCTGTTTGGAAAGATTCAAGGTTTGTCTCTTAAGATTCTTCAACAGTGTGGTACTTAGATTCGTTTGAACACCTATTTTTTATGATAATCGATTATATTAACATATATTGCAGTTCGTTCATGGAAATTTTCGATGTAGACCACTTCATTAATGTACTTAAAGATGATATATCCATTGTTAAAGAATTGCCCGAGGAATATGCTTGGAGCACTAGGGAATATTATGCTACTGCAATTCGAGCAACCAGAGTAAAAACAGCACCTGTTCATGCTTCAGGAAATTGGTACCTGGAGAATGTTTTACCTGTTCTGCAAAGGTTCGACACAAATGTCTTCTTTCCAACATTTATGTTTATCTAAATATCAAACTGAAATTATATGGCTGGGTACAATATAACCCCCTCATATTTTTTAAAATGTGAAGCTCACCCCTCGTATTTAAATAATTTGAGCAAATTATCCCCAACTATCACAAAAGACCCTCTTACAAGTCATACCTCAAAAGGGCATTGGAGACCCTTAGGGACTAATTTGCACTAGTGAAATAATGCAAGGGGGCAAAACTCTTTATATTCATTTTGGCTGTAGTCAACATATAGTTTAACTGTTTTGGCCTGGTTTCCTACCCTTCCTTACATTTGTGATGGTGATGTGTGCAGTTATGGGATCGCCGCAATATCCCCATTTTCTCATCGCCTGGCATTTGACAATATGCCAATGGACATCCAGCGGTTACGTTGCAAAGTGAACTTTCAAGCATTGCAATTTGTTCCGCACATCCGAGCTCTCGGAGATAATCTTATCAGTCGGCTTAGGAACCCCTCTAGTCCAATCGAAACTGGTAGTAACCAAATCAAGGAATGGACCAATGAGAAAAGCAAACAGGAAGGGAAATTTGTTGTTTTACACCTTCGATTTGACAAGGTATAATAATATAAATGAGAAACTCTTATATACTGATTCTTCTACATATAGGTGCTCTCCTAGTCATCACCTCATTGATGCTCTGGAATGAACATATATTTCGATTTACTGTCCATAGAAAAATTACATCTTTCACTTGATCGTTTCTGAAGAATATATATTTTAATATTGGTTCTTCAACGTGCTCTGTTCTCAAAACCTGCGGTTTCTCTGCAGGACATGGCCGCCCATTCAGCCTGTGACTTTGGTGGTGGAAAAGCTGAAAAGCTGGCTTTAGCAAAGTACCGACAAGTAATTTGGCAGGGACGAGTCTTAAACTCGCAATTCACTGATGAAGAACTGAGGAGTCAGGGACGATGCCCAATGACACCAGAAGAAATAGGCTTGCTGTTATCAGCATTGGGATTTGACAACAGTTCTAAACTGTATCTTGCCTCGCATAAGGTTGAAATCTAAAATCTTTGGATTTAAAGTGCAGGGTGAAGGGGTCATATATCTTCTGACCTAACTTTGTTCAACTTCCTTCATTAGGTCTATGGCGGAGAAGCCAGGATCTCAACGTTACGAGCTCAATTTCCACTTATGGAAGACAAGAAAAGCCTAGCTTCTTCAGAGGAAAGAGCACTTATTAAAGGAAAAGCTTCATTACTGGCTGCAGTTGATTACTATGTCGGCATTCATAGTGACATATTCATTTCTGCATCACCCGGAAATATGCACAATGCCATGGTAAACACCTCTAGTCTGTCAGATTCTGCTGATGAAAAAATATATCATTTCTCCTCCAAAAGAAACTGTTTTGATTGTTGTCATAATCATATTTATCTTTTTGTTGTTTAATTATTTTTTAATGTGGAAATAAAATATATGAAGGATGAATCATAAGTAGACTTTCTTACAAAAAAGAAGCATCAAATTTGCATGAAATGGAAATAAGTAACCTATTTATATCATTAGAATGTTGGAAAAGGAATATCAGCATCAGCATGATGGAGAAGAAATGGATTTCTCCACATAGAGTTATCTTCTATACAGACTAGTGGACCTTTTGTGCATCAACACAGAAGAGTTTACTAATAATGACAGGAAAGTCGTGTCTTCGATTTTTATGTCAAAGAACCGAAGTCAAG
The DNA here is from genome assembly GCA_019722365.1 of Lithospermum erythrorhizon. NCBI lineage: Eukaryota > Viridiplantae > Streptophyta > Magnoliopsida > Boraginales > Boraginaceae > Lithospermum > Lithospermum erythrorhizon. Next base: position 38,720 of record JADFUC010001538.1, on the reverse strand, counting down.
ATAGAACCGAGCATAAAAATATAGCACTTGAATAGTCTAGAGATCACGCTGTAGGTGATGTAACCAAGCCATCAAGCATGTTATCTAACTCAAATCCTGCTTTTGGTTTGTTACAGGTCGGGCACCGAACCTATCGGAACCTGAAGACAATAAGACCTAACATGGCATTGATGGGTCAGCTTTTCCTAAACAAAAATCTAACGTGGTCAGATTTCGAAGAGGCAGTGGTTGATGGTCACGGTAACAGGCAAGGGCAAATCAGGATCCGCAAGCCCGGACAATCTTTGTACACTTACCCTGCTCCTGATTGTATGTGTCAAGCATAAATATTGCAATGCTTGACAAAAATGTCGAAAGCATCTATCATATATCTTATAAAAGTTGCAGCTGTTGCTGTTGTTTGTTTGCATGTAATAGTGAAACGTTGGAATAAAAGATCTCTTATCGGTCTCTCTCTTAGCTTGTTAATAAATTTCTTGTTCCATTGATAGAATGCTCCCCTGTATCTAGGTATAATATATAGCAGAATATTGGCTTCTACAGTTTCACTTGTTCAGAGTATGAGATTCACATATCGTACAAGGAAACATTTGAGCAGTTCACCATTGAAATCTGGTCAATTTATTCTACATTTATAGTGTTTTTTGCATCTATAGACTATAATATACTTGTTCAGTGAGTATGTGCTCCACTCGAAAACTCTCAATGTAGTGCAAAACTGCAAAGGGAATCAAGAGTCTACTCTATCTTAACTGATTGAGCTGCCTCGACTTGTTATAAGATCGAGTGTAAGCACACTCTCGGGTTGGTATGGTTAAACTATATGCTTATGTGTTTTTGCCCTCACCATTGATAAAGGATTGTGCTAAGTATATTTGCACTCTATTGTTATTTCATCTTTTAAGGTAACTAGAATATATCATAAGCAAGGCCAGACGTGCTGGCCAAAATAGACATGTAATATTTAAATATACATAATATAAGATATTTATATGTTACCAATTAATATATTTATAATAGTTATTTATTTCAAATAAATAAATTATAAATGTTCAAATAGTATATTTTTTTTTTAATTATAATAAACAAAAAAATTTCTTTTTCTATTTATATGAAAAATTTTAACAAATACGGAGCATATTTTTAAATTCTAACCACAAAAATGTATATAAGATAACGTTTGGATTTCATTTTATAACAGAAAGGAGATATAATGATCGAGCAATGTAGAAGACAAGCATCAATTTTTTTAAGTATTTTAATATAGTCTTTTTAGGAGTTATAAAATTATGCTCCAAAAATTTAAAGTACATATAACTGAAATTTTCATTCTTTACAATTTTTGAATTAATCAAATATTTATATATAACTTAAAGTATACAACTTAAGTTTTTAATATGTTTCATGAGTAGAATGTTATATAGAAGAGAAGATACATTCATAATTTATTAATCAAGAAATTAATCATAATTACGATAAAACATACTAACATCTCATTTAACTACGCCTTTGTTTATGTGTACTATCTTTTCAGAATAAGTATATAATGTCATTCTTTTTTACAGTTAATCATCGAGACTAATATTCAACGATACTTATTTAAATTTTATAGAATTTAATATATATATATATATATATATATATATATATATATGTTTACTCATCCTATTAATCTGTCAAGATTTTAAATTTTATGTAATTAAATCTCTCTATATATACGTAAGTATTTAAAATACGAAGTTAAAGATATAACTAAACTATTTATGTATTTTTATATACGTCATTAATGTGTTAAAATAATATAGTTGTGTATATAGATCTTCTTAAACTCACACAAAGTTCTCTTTTAATCTCAAAGTTATAAATCATATGGGCACGGCCAATTTTAATTCAAGTTCTATTTATCATATCCAAAAATATTAATAATATTTTTCGCTTTCAAGATATTTTAATATCTTTTGATACATTATTTATAAGTAAGTATCTGCACTCTGATCACACTCAAATTTCATTTTTCGACTTTTTTTTATCACTCATCTTTATATAACATGCCTTGGGCTTGTTTGTTTCTGGCGTTAATTTTTCATAAGATTAAGTTGTTAACATTAAAATGAAATGATAGTACTCCCTCCTCCTCGCCTCCCCGAAAATGCCACTACCACTGTCCCACCCCCACACCCACCGCCACTGCCCAACCCCACACCCCCGAAAAAGGAATCGATAGAGGCAGTGTACATGCTCATCACATACGGCTACTCCACTCTTCTCTAATCACTTGGCAAGACTGCTAATTTGGGCCAGATGTATGAGCTCTTTGTTGAGCTTAATATTCACTTGCTTTTTAATCGTTTTAGGTACTTTTGTCTATTTTCAAATTCAACAATTTATGTGGTTATTTGTGTATATAAACCGGTTTTGTGGGCTAAATTTTTGGAGTTTTTGACCAAAAATGATGAGTTTTGGGTCTTAAATGTACGGTTTTGGTCTAGTTGCTTGTGGTTTTGGCCGGATAATGGTCTGAATATGGTAGGAGGTGGTGTTATTTTGGTGGTGGGATGAAGATTATGCTTGTATTGCCTTGTTTATGTGCTTTTTTGGTCAAATTGAAGGGTTTTTGCTTGAAACCATCTTGTGGGGCTGAATTTTATGTATTTTGGTAAAAAATTGAGGTTTTTGGATAAAAATCGTATTTTTGGTAGCTTCATGATTTCGCCGAAAGTGGTCGAAAATGTTGTCTCGCCAGAAGATCTGGCTCTTTTCGTCTGGCTAAGATTCGCTCTTCTCCGTCAAGATCGCTGAAGTCAACGACCCGGTAAGTTTCAACTAAACGCTGATCGATTTTAATGTTAAGAATTAATACACCCTTAATTTTAATGCTGATTAATACTTTCAATGTAAAAAATTAACCCCAAAACGAATCCAAATACGTTAGAGAAGATGAAAACACTCAAAAAGGCCAAACAAATATGTTGATCGAATTAGCGAACGACATTTAAACACGAAATGATCGATTTCGCTTATTATCTCCTTATTATAATTAGATAATTAACATATCAAATTATACGCTTAATAAGAAAAATAAATATTATATGGTAAATAATCAATAAAAACAACTTATAACAATTAAGAAGCAGCACTTTTTTTATTTATTTCACGCAAAACTCTAATCAGATATAATTCTTTTATATAAATACGTAGATGATAAAGTGAAGGATTAGCCGAAGATATATAATATATAAAATATTTTTATGTGTTATGTCTGTGGTTAAAGACAAATCATGCTTATCACAAAAGATAAATAAGAACTTACAAAAAACTTCAACTCTTCGCACTCCGGCCATTATTTATAATAAAAAGAGGGGTCGCTGTGTATTTACTATTATTTCCATGGCGGTTCTTTACTACGAGCTGACCAACAACATGGTAGAGAATCGATTTACTTTTTTAGAAACATTATTAACGACATTTACAATGCATCAGATATATTTATACAACTATAAAAAAAAATGATGGAATAGTGCAGATCAGAACTCCAACCATTATAAATTGTCTCGAACTATAATTTTAATATATTTTATTATCTTGATATGAAATGCATAGATTTTTTTATCGATATTATTTTTAAGATCAATTACTATGGACACAAGAGTATCAGAATTCTAATCACTATAAATCATTTTAAAATATAATTTAATGCTAGCTGCTTATTATCGTGATATGAAATAAATTAATTTATTTACTTATTTTAATTTTAAGATCAATTATTATGGAATACTAAGAGTATTCTAACTCTCAATCATTATAAATCATTTTACAATATAATTTTAATTGCTTTTATTATTTTGACGTGAAATACATTAATTTATTTACTTTTTTATTTTTAAGATCAATTATTATTTTATTTCAATAATATTTTTAGATTATTTAATACATTGTCGTATTGTTAACAATATAAAATTTATCTATACGAGATTCAAATGTACTACAAGTTGAAGCAAAAAATTTGCAGCCTTATTTAACAATTATCCAAATTCATTAAAGAATTAAATTAATTATAAATTAATAATTATTACATTGAATTAGAATAAATATTAATACTTCTTATTACATTCAAATTAAGTCACTTTGATTGGGAAGACTAAACACGATTTTATCGGGATCATTCCACATATAACTTTAAAAGTTTAAAGTATATGATAAATAAATTTGATAGTGATTTATGATCTTTGGTATTAATGTTTTTATAATCTTTGGTATTAATATAATAATGACTATTCAATTCATGACAATATTTTTCATTCTATATCAATGATAATATTAAGAGCCAAATAAATTATGCAATAAAGGAGTAATTCAATACAATATTTACTTTATTTACAATGGTACATATTTCACTTTATTCATGCCAATACAAATTATTTTAGATTTGTGTATTTAGTCATGTACTATATATTGATTAATAAATGTAACTCCTACGACATAACGAATCATGAATTCTAATGATAAGAATAATTGGTTTTAAAAATTTCATTGCTTATTATTACATAAGTGAAAAAAATACCTAAATTTAATTATTTATTTAAACGTAATCAAGCTGATAATCATTACATTTTTCGTAATTGGCCTTTATTCTATGCACTTGCGCCTACAAAACGGACGAACATTCCACATCTACACTTTTATAAGATATAGACATGTATATATCGATGAGAAAACTATTTTAAATTAGATAAATAGCATACAGTGAGAATCAAATTCATAACCTTCAACTTGGTGATCAATTCATTATTGGCATTAAGTATTGTTATTGGACACATATAGTTTTGATTTCAATCAAAATTATCATATTCATAGTAAAATGCATTTAACATGTTAGTATTTGATATATTTTTCACCAAATATTATACAAGATACATACCATTGTCATGTTGGTAGACTTGGCCAATACCCCCTAAACCCTTGTATCAGTATTCCAGACCTAAGAGTCCTTTCAAAGAGAGCACAAGTACAGCCAACAAGCTCAACTTTGTCTATACAGAATACCGGGGACACTTTTCAAGAACGAATCGAGGAGCCCCTTAGATATGATGCAAAACGGATCTTGGTGTATCCTTGATCAGAGTTTCTTATGTTCAGGTGTGAAGTTTATGAACAAATACACATAGATGCACTTGAACAGTAAATCTGCCTTCTGCAGCAAGGCAGAAGAAGAGAAGATTAAAGGTAACCAAATCATTCTCGCTGATTTCGCTGATCATCAGTTTTGGTTACTGGAGTATCTTGATCCTTGCCCTCTGCTTTATCCTTCCCGGAAATTGGAGATCCATTACCACTTCTAGACATCGCCAATTCTTTTTCTCCTGCAAGATTTTCAGGGGAAATCATGTCGTCTTCTATTGGTAGAGTTCTTTTTGAACCATCTAATGCAACACCAAGAACAATATTATCTTCCATGGACACAGGCGATTGTGATACTGACCCTCTTCCTCCTGATTTAGAGGGAAGGGGTAGTGGGTTCTCATCCTGATTCTTAAATGATGACATTGACCTGTCAACTGCATTATGCAGGTGAGAAGTCTCTGGTACAACCTTCTTTGGCTGCTTGCTTGTGGTGGCATTTGATTTTGAATTGCTGGTCAAGACTTTGGAACCTGAAACGTCCTCATAATTTAAATCAGCCTTGGGTATGTTGGAACTATGCTGCTTCATTCTCTGACTACCCTTAACATCTGATGAAGGTTCCACCGCAGCACTGTTTGCCTCTGTAATACTAACAGCAGGGCTCTGATCAACCTTCAAATCAGCTCCAACACCATGCATGGGTATATCCTTTGCCTTAATGGGGACTGCAGTTTCCTTTGTTTTCAGATCAACAGCAGAAGTTCCACCTTTAGAATATTCCTCGTTCTTTTGCCGAGCTGCTCGAGATTGTGATTTGGTCTTATCTTCTCCATTTATCTTATGAGGTGGCTCAATTAGTAGCACTGGACGATTTGATGTTGTTCCATTACCAAAACTGGAGTCCGCAAATGGAACATTTTCCAACTCAGCATCACTAGGCATTTTATATATTGTCCGAAGAGGAGTTGCAAGACGGGCACGGTGATGCCTAACAACTCGGAGAAGATCCATCATTATACCTTCCTGATATTGCCAAGCAACAATTGATAGGGTGTCATATTGAGACAACAATCAACGAATAAGATATTGAATAATGATTTAAATGCTACCACTATAGGCCATTGGTATAACTGATACTGACCATGCAACTGTTTAGTCTATAAATGACAAGAAGACCATGCAAAACCATACTTTGTTGGTGATCATGCAAAAGTATGGCACATAAGTTTAAGAATTGCTTCCGTTCAGGATCTGGTACTCTTATATCCTGCCCGATATACATCACACCAGAGACAGTTACTAACTAAGTCGATGGAACCTAGAAAAATAGTAAGTCTAATTTGTCATACTTTAAGTCTTTTGCTTCCCATGTCAGAGGCAAAATGAAATAAAAGATTTTGTTATAATAACCACCACTGCATTTAGCAACCAGGATGAATTGAACATTATTGTTAATTGCATAATCATGCAACTTGAGATGAAGATAATGAAATTCCACACCTCAAGATGTATTTTGCTTTTATGGAATGTATCCAACCGAACTCAGAAGGTTATAACAAATACTCATCAAGGATCCTCGTAGGTATGCTGAATATAATTCCTGTTATTATTGAGGCACAGATAGCCCCATAGTAGAGCGTAATCGAGTCATGTATGCACATCACATTCTAATGATTCTATCTCAATTAAAAATGAAGCCACAACCACGGGCAAAAGATCTCACCTTTACACATAGATACTCTTCGTGGTGTGATGTTTTCACGAAGCAAGAGATCAGGATCTGCATATATTAAGCGTGATAGTAAGGATAACATGTTAGAAACATAAACAGGTTTCACATGCTGCAAACAAAATTTAAGATGTCCCTATAAAGCAAAACGGACCATCTCAATTATATAGCAATTCATCAACATAGTTTCTGCATTTAGATCTCATAAGTAATTCCTAATTACTGCAGGGAGTGACACCACATCATAAATGTAGATCAGCACAATAATCAGATAAATGATTTTGACATGACAAATAACATAGTGTGGACTGTAATCATTAAAGAACTTGTTTAAAGATTCTGACACAAAATATATGCCACTTAAACAACGAAGGTTGAACTCACTAAGAGAGCCTGATTGTCAGGATTAACATTTTCCAGGAATACTCTTCTGTGCAACTTTTGCTGTTCAACTTGCGGATTCTTAGCCAGCACTTTACGCATATCAGCTACAATGTTCTGAAACAAAGTGCGAAGATCACATTACAATTACATGAATCAAAGAGACAAAATAGTTGAACAATTCGTGAAAACTTGAACAGAAAAATGTCTATAAGGTGAACTCACATTGATTTTGGAAACATCTAAATGACTGATAGCAAGGTGAGTTTTGACGCGCCAATGAGTTTTCTGAGTGAGATTTCTGACAACATTCACGGTGAACTTGTGGTTTGGAATGTACACAGCTTCACGATTTTCCCCTCTAATGACTGTAGGTGACCACCAACCCACATGCTACCAAGAGACTCGAGGTTATAAATCAGTTATTCTAAATTCTGGGTTTAAGGAATATAGTTCACAACATAACTTTTCTAATAAAGTTACAATATTAATGAAACGACAACAACGACATGCCCCAATGCTTCTAAAGGGGCTCAGGCCGAAGCGGGTAGAGGGGGAGGCAGTCGGACGTCCGCAGCTTTACCCCTGTGAAAACAGGGAGGATGCTTCCGAATTGACCCAAGATGAAGTGTAAAGAGTATCTACTACTTAACATTAGATAAAAAAACATAAGTATTGTAATGAATGCTTATAATTTATTCCATGATATTCAAGAGGCACAGAATATAAAATCTTATAGGACATAAAAAATTTAGAGTGAAGTTATACTTATAATCTAAAATAAAGAGCATCTCTCCATTCCACTTGAGGATAGAATTTATATAGAATGTACAATATCGGATAACCAAATTACGAACCTCAACAGTACCAGAAACTTCGTAGCCTTCAATCTTCGTTTGAATCCATTCGTTCGCGACAAATGGACGTGTTGCATGAATAATAGCGCTTGAGAGAAAATTTGTGAAAATCTGAATCAATTCAAAGTATTAGGGACCACGCTCGTGAGATTATACTTCTACAACAGGTTAACAGGTACAAAATCAAATTTTATTTTCGTACTCCTCTCTTTTCATTTTATTTCGTATTCAACTATGGTAGAAATATAGCACATGTCATTGAACATGGAGGTAAGATAACATAAAGTTTGAATCACACCTCCCGACCAGCAAGCGTTAGCAAAACTGTCCCAAGACCTCCTGCAGTAAGCCATTTCTGGGTAGAGAAACCGAGTAATTCCATAAACAGTGAAGCTGCTGCAACCCATACAGCAGAATACAAAACTTTACTAGCAAATTGGAAGCCCATCTATCAAGAAGAATAAACATTTTTTAGCATATTTGTTAAGAAAATCATTAAAAGGTATTGACCGATCATTCAGATATATGCCGTCGTTATAAAAATCAAACAAAACAAATGACTCCCTTCTGATTTTCCAAGTCCTACTAGTTTCCATGTCTACTTCTAATGGATACATTATATTCACAGATTTAATCAACATCCCACTCAAACTTGGGAATCACTAGGGAGATAAACCAATAAGATAGGTGACATAAATCACCAGAACATACATTTCGGGGATCTTTGGGTTCATTCGTTTCCGTGAAGAACTTTTGTGCATGCTGAATGACACTTGATAAACAATTAATACAGGTTAAATTATCAGAAATAGAATAAGCATTACAATTCTAGAGTGGAAAAACAACTCATGCAAAACCTTAAAAAATGTATATGAGGTTGCAAAAGAAATTTAAAAATTCAGAGGCCAATAAGATACACATGCAGAGAGAGAAAGAGAGGGAGAATGACACTTGATAAACAATGAGCAACGGCTACCACAGTCGACAACGATCTGACAAAATTTATAAGCCTTGTTTTGACAGCTTGGCTTGCTTCCGTGGGAGGTACAACTGGGTCCACTGTTCTGCATAACAACTTACATGGTTTAACAGAACAATATAGGTGACGATAAAAACCAGGGGAAAAAACCCATCATATCATTACAAATACAACCTGCAGAGAAGTATTGCTCCAGTCCATAGTAGTAGAGGTTGGATATACGAGGTCAAGACATAATATGCATTACTCTTTTTCCAATTGCTGTCGTTCTACATAGAATATTTTCATGAATAATAGGTAAAAAGACAGAATATTACAGAACATAAGAAAAGAGGAAGAAAGTACACTAAGGAAAATTTGTCTGCTTTGTTGGAGAAGGGGTCCAGCACCCCATATCGTGAAAACAACAATACCAATCGTAGGCAATAAATTCAGCACGTACGGGCTATTATGTAAGGTCTGATAAGACCTGTAGCAGAAAGTATGAGTTCATAAAAGAATTATTATCACCTCAACATATATGAGCAACTCCTGGAAATTTAAAAATTAGAATTAGCAGCCTTAAATTCATTGCAATGCGCTAGAGGACATATGCAATGTAGAAACTAAAAACAATGCCAACTAATACTGGACATATATGTATAGGAAGAACAACCTCCCTATTACCTAAACCGTAAAATTGCCTGGAAAACAAAATGGTCACAAAAGTAGTAATTATGAAGTGGCATCCAGTTTTCAATAAATATTCTACTTTTACTTTCTCAGTCTAAGTTCCAAGGAATGAAGATTGAATACAAATATAATAAACTATTCAATACCAATTTAAATTACTTCAACATTTCCCATTATCTGCGTAAGGTCAAACTGACTCATCCATTGAATGGTAGGAGTAAATAGTACAACTCCAGCTCAAGTTTTCATTCTTCAACACAAGATTTACTCATACAATATGGATTAAAAAACATTTTACCGTTTTTATATGGTAAACAGTGTCCCAAAGAACATGTGAAAAGTATACCTTGTCAAAATGGAGGCAGTATTCTTCAAACAAGAAAAGTCCAGGGCATTGCCAGGATTAAAAAGTGACTGACATCTTGAGGTCTTATTCCTATATGGGCCGGTGTTATGTAATTTCCTTAAAAGACTTGTACTCCAAAAACTTTGCCTCTGAAAAGCAGAACCGAAAAAGATATTAATGATTTTCAATATGAACATCAAACCAATAGCGCAAAAAGGTGAATGCCAGACTTCCAAGCTGAATCGTGACCAAATACCAACACTAACAGTATAATACAGTCCACATCAAGGAAATATAAACGACAAATCAATATATGAAGATGTACTACAGAATCCAAAACTACATTATAAGCCAATATTCATTCTTACAATTGTCAAGAAGGATGGCATGTACATATGAAATAAGAAAACTGACATGATCAGCAGACAAATAATCAAATAGAAATAGAGCTAGATTCTTTAAATTAGATGAAGGTCGTTATTTGGTTCTTCAACGAAACTGTAATGACACCTATATGAATATGCTTGTCTGTTTCAACTTCATTGGCAATATTTGACTAGCACACAGATTGAAAGTGCACGTTTTGCTAATATTTTTTCTACCCTTTTACTTAATTTCTTCGTTGATATGAGAAGAGTGTTTCAGAGATAAAGAAGAATACCAGAGAAACTGACGACAGATTCCCAAGAAAAGGTTGTAGTCTGGCTGTTCCTATAGTATTCTGCCAAACATGTATCATATTATGACACTAAAAATGTAAATAAAGGCAAAAGGCATTGGAGTCATGAATTGCAAACCTGAAATTGATTTGTGGGTAGTTGGTTCTTGCAAACCCCCACTCCAGGGAACATTTGCAAGATACCAGTGGTCACCATCATCTCGTTAATCTTATTGATCCACGACTATCAATCCGCATAAGTAATTCCTTGTATTACCGCAGATATATATTCTTCAGGCGGGAAAGATTGAGCATACTAAATAAAGTTAGAACTTAGAATTGTGGTTAGAGTCATTAAAATGTACAGCAATCTTCATTTGGAAAAAAATACACAGAACGAGTAACATACGAACACAACCTATGTCGCCTAATTAAATTTACCAAACCAATTACAATAAAACAGCAAGCTACGACGAAAGTTACCAAACAATGATGCAATAATTTTGTCTGACACATCTCTTAAAAAACAAATCATGGATAAATTAACCTCAAAACATTACATTGTTTTTATTTAGACTGCATATACACATAAATGGGGCATTCAGACGAAATCGCACACATCATACATAACGTATGAGTGAGCGTTTTAGGTAGCCTATGCAAAAAAACTTATATTCCAAGCTTTCTTGCATTACAAGCTATAAAAAATTCGTCCAATGTCATCGCAAGAACTCGAACCGACTATTACTACTATAAATATTATCTACTAAGAATACTCCATAATTATCACAAAAAACAAAAGTTCTTTTTCAGAGTACTCATCTTTATTTTTCTTTCACAACTTTTTCATCTTATTTCTTTTAATGCTTTTTTAAATTTTTTTCATTATAATTTTATTATAAAAATAATAAAAATAATTTCTACTTTTGCTAAAGACTACGCACATATAACTGGCTTAATAAATTGAAAACTGGACAATCATTTTGGGATGAAGTAATTAATTAATAAATTGAGGATGAGAATTAGCTAAACGACGTCGTTCAATTACCTGGCTGCTGGTGAAGAAGGGGGAAGGAGGGAAACAGACAAAAGTAGAGAAACATGCTTTCTATATATATACTAGAGTACCAATCATCTGATCTAAATACAAAGACATCATATATTAATTAACAATCATCCAACATTACTTTCTAATAGCTCTACATACCATATACTTCAAACGACTTCATCTAAATTTCCATGACCAAGAAAATAATAATCATCATAATTAAGAATCACAACTTATCAGATTCCACGACATAAAAAGGCCTTCAATTAAATCGAGTCATGAACTTAGTCAATTATCAAAAATATATTATCTTATAATTTTAACGAATTATTAATTTGAAGACCATATTCTCTAGTCGAGACTAACAAAATATTATCTTAGAAAGCTTTATTAAATAACGAATATTAATTTATCGAGCTTCTACCGTAGGCTGGCACTCAAAAAATAAACGGTGCGGAACCAAAAAGCACGTAATTATTAATTTAATCTCTAGCTCCGTGACAACCCAAAAAATATTATCTAGTAGCTTTATTAAATAATCAAGATAATTTATTTAGCTTACTATAAATGAGGAATGGCAAAATAAAAGAAATAAAAATGAAACCTAACGAAAACACGAATTATTAATTTCAGACTTATCCTCGAAGATAATTGACTCTTAATTTAAATAATCGACTATTAATTTATCGAGCCTTCTATCAGATTATAATTAAAAAACAAAACAAGCACCCTATATCGAGTCCGACTAACAAAATATTATCTAGTTAGCTTTTATTAAATAATCGAAGATTAATTTATCAACTTTAAAAAAATCAAAGAAAAATAATAATTTAACACCATATCCCCAGCATTAATTTAAATAATCGACTATTAATTTTATCGAGCCTATCAGTATTTATAATTAAAAAAAACAACCACCCTATCCCGAATGATCACCAAAAAATATTATCTGGTAGCTTATTGTAGTATTAATTTATCGAGCTTTCTACAAGAATGATAATTACAAAAAAAAATCGAACAAAGAATAGAAAACAAGTGGACTACGCAAAATATTATCTTGGGAGCTGCTTATTAAATAATCGAAAGATTAATTTATCGAGTTTAAAAAAATGGAAAAAAGTGAGGCCCACACGCTGCTTTCTGTTGTATTTAATCACAAGGTGGAAGCTGTGCCTAGTATTAATTTATCGGCAGGTTTCTATTAAATAATCGAAAGATAATTTATGTAGCTTTTTTAAAAAGTGAAAAACAAGAATAAAAAAATTAGCCTCGGTATTAATTTATCGAAGCTTCTAGCATTGAGCAATTACAAAAAAATCAAGTGCCGAACGAAAAATACCACTTTTGAAGCGATAACCAAAATATTATCTGGTAGCGACAACAATCGTAGCTTCAGTTAAGCGAAAAAAGCTTTTAAAAGCTAACACACGCATTTCTGCTGCATGACCACAAGTGAAGTCATAAGGCCGCAGATTATTTATCGAGCCTCTCAGAAAGAAAATAAAATAAAAAAAGGAACGAAAACAAAACACCGACATTAATTTAAAGATCTCATCCCCGAAGCCCGTGACCGACTTGTAATATCTTAAAGCTTTATTAAATAATCAAGATTAATTTATCGAGCTAAAAAGCAAAATAAAATACCACGCCGCTTTCAGCGATGACCATCGCGCGAGCGCAATGCACTTCCACTTTTATAATATATAAACCAATATAAGTTATTTGTATTGCCTTAAAAGTCATAATTTTTCGATAATCGAACGTACTAAAATACCCTTAACGAAGAAAGATTAACAGATTGATAAATTTTAATCAATTAAAAGCACTACAAATACTATTTCTATAATATGCGATTCTATACTTAGTCAGAATTGTTAACTACCACCATCATGATTTGCATATTATTTTTGTAAAAAGATATATCAACATAAATCACGCTCAAAGATAATTTACTTTTAATACGATAAATTCGCTCAAAATCTAAGCTTGTATATGTCACAGATCATAAAGTTTATTAATTTTTGTATCTTTAATCCACACTTTAATCGTCATATGACTTTTTTGGAATTGTATTTATCAATTACACTATTCATTATTTTAAAATATAAAATTTATATAATTGGATTCATCTTTTAAAATACTTTCATAATATTAAGATCAAAGATCGGTTGCCTTTAAAAGTTTCTCCTATCTTTCGCGGATCGAATCGTACTAAAATACTCTTATTAATTAAATTATTAAATAAACGTAGCATGTAGACATACGTAATATATCCTACTTGTACTATAATTCTTGAAAAGATCTATCTTAACATGTCCTATTTCTAATATAATTTTATTGGGCACACTGTACGATAAGAGTAAGGAAAATTTGTGAATTATATAACGCTATCTTTCTAAATTAATCTTCCACTTTCGACCCTTATATCTCGGCCCGCAACCTAAAATTGATTATATAAAAGGAATTTTCCACTTTGATTTTAAATATTTCCATCCTGTAACTAATTTAATGGACAATATAACTTTGATCTGAACAAATAAAAATCATCGTACTAATATCATATACTCCGTATGTTTTATTTCAATGACTCCATTTATCCGCTAACTAGGAAGTTTATCTGTTATAAGTTATAACTCATAGATAATATTCTCATATTTTATGATCACAAAACGAATATGGAACAAGCCACTGCATTTCAACTTCTAATTAATACTCCATTAGATTAATATTACTAAACTTATTTTCAAAATCTTGCACGTTGCTTTTTTTTAAGGAAACGGATATCTCCTACTATATTAAAAGCTTTTGATTTTAAATATTTCCATCTCAGAACTAATTTTAATTCGACACATAACTCTTTGATTTTAACAACAAAATCATCGCATTCAATATTATATATGTTTTATTTCAATTATTATTCTATCACACATATTTTGATTTCATCGATTTGATCATACATGTTCTGAGATATGTCATTTTTTATATTTTTATTTTTCTTCCTTTTTTTATCTTCCTAAATACCCTCCTCAAATAAATTGTAATGAAAAATTTAACGGTGACAATAAAATATTTATCTTATTATAAATTAAATAGAATCATATCATAAATAGAAAACATAAACCCTAAAAACATTTAAAGCTAAGATTAATATATCAATAAAAAAATTAAATTAATAGAAAAGTAATTTCAAAATACAACAATCAACACAATAAAAATATTCAAGTTCAAAAAATTTTAAAAATGAACTCACTAAATTCAAATGTTGCGAATTTTGGTGAGTAATGTTGCACTAGTAGAATTACGGCGACCTGTATATCAATATTGCTTGTAAATTGATATATATGTCCCTTTAAATCAAGTGAACATACTTCGATGTTTAGTAATTGAAATAAATTACCATTCCATTCCAAGACGAAAGTAGTTTATTTTTTTAATAATCGGTGATAGCAAATTTTGTACCATTACTTGGTACTTTATATAGGTAAATTTATTATGAAATATTATTAGTTTTTTCTTTATTTTTCAAATATTTTATTTTATTTTATTTTTTTCTTAATCCATTATAATAATTGCACAATTATGTTTAATATAATATATTACATTATAACAATAATGTGATCAAATTTGTTTTATATAGAAATTTCTGTTCAAAGTGACTTAAAAAACTTAATTCAACTATTTCAAGACATGTTCCGCCAGTTTTGGGGAGAAAGAAAAATCGGCGACATCAAATTCTCTATCATCACAAGCCATAAGCTACTGGGCATTTAAATTAAACCCAAACTAATATAAAAGCTTAAGAATAAGATACGCCAAAAAGCAGGTAGTTATGGCGCCATCTACAACAATCAAGAGAAAATAACAAGAACCTAAAATACATCAATTAATTCGACTAAGATTTAATTTAATATCAGGTATATCAACTTTCATAAAAAAAAAAGTTATTTATGAATAAGCTTTTGATTATTCGGTAGTATTTACAATCAATTTTTTAAATAAGTTACTTTAAAATATACTCCGTGATAAAGTGGTATTTTCGCTTTTGATGATTTAAGGCTCTAGAAAATGATATAAATTTATAAAAGTTTACCATTACAAAATTTTATTTCTCTAAGTTTTGTTACCTTTTATACGTCTCCCTTTTACTAAGACTTATAAAGTCAGCTGAAGCATGCTTTCTCCTTTCATTTCTAATTATTATATTACCCTTATTATATTATTTTTTATTGGTGAAAAATATATTTCTAAAATTTTAAAAATGACTCCTATAATATTCAATAATTAATAAGTCCAAAATCTTTGCCTAAAAATCTTATTTTGAGAATTGGATATATTTCGACTAAGCAAAACTTGTTGTGAATGAAGAAAAATTACTATTGACATAGTGAAAGATAAATACAAATCCATAGTTCGGTGGATCTTTGCAAAGTCACATACTACATTATTTATATAAAACATATAATTAAATTATACGAACGGGGTAGTGACTTACAGCCACAAATGAAAGAAATTCCACCAAAAATCCACACGCTCAAATTCACAACGTGAATTGATTTCTTCAGCCTGTTTAATATCAATCAGATGATATCTCTAAGCAATTCACACCGTTATCAAGAATCAATCTACGCTAAAGAAATGCTTAATTTAACAAAACTGTGAAAACCCCAAAATTCTCTTATAATTTCGCCAAAAGTGGGGCTACTAGTGGTTTTCGGTGAAAATGTTTTTACAAACTTACGATTTAAAAACTCCTAAAAGCTATATGCGCCAGTTAAAAACAAAGCTCCGATAAGCAACCCGCAAGATACTGACTCGTTAACTCTATTGGCCGTTAAGACACTAACGAGCTTAACAGTCAACTATTTAATTGCCTAATTAAATAAGAATGAAATAATAATAATCTTCAAGCTTATCGACAATACTAAATTACTCCGAACCAATTAAATAATCATTTAATTGATTCTATTTTGTTCAATCGATATTCTATAAAACGTAACTCAGACCGGTAAAATACATTTCTCAATTATATAGTTCTCTTTAATTTCATACACTAAATATAACTCAACGTCAGATGCTACACACTCCAGCCGTATAATAGTAAGTCAGATAATAATAATAATCGACTCAATTACTATTATTATAACGACAATGCAAGGTAGCATCTAAAGAATCGCCATAACCCTTAAATTATCATGAACCCACACTAATATACAATTACTAAGTCAACACCAAGCTCGATAATCACATTTAACCCAACTCCAGAAATGAATCGCTACACAATCGTCGCAACGGCATACAAACGAACCACCTCATTGATTTCCAAATATCTCCCCACTTGCTCCGGACGAATATCTTACAATTCCTTTATCACGCGATTCTACCGTAGAGGCTAACCATGCGTTAAGCGCTGCCATTAAACACCCACAACTTTCTTTACTCGAGTACGAATCGAATAAGCATTTATGGCGCCCCATAAACCAACCGCCACTCAACCGCGCGAGAGGCCCGGTATCTTCCTCAGATATCAAGAACGACAAATCCTCCTCAATATATCAACATCTATCGCTATATACCATCGCGACCCAACGTGACGTTATAATCCCCCCGCTAAGTGCACGTTTTCTGCACATAGTCAAAGATGCATCAGAGCAACACGTATAGCTATATATCGTAAGGCCCAAGAATCGACGAACCTAAAATTCTAAACAAATGTCATAGGACACAGATATACATATCTTCTACGGTTCGCTTTCGTCATACTCAGCCTCCCAGCCACTGCATCAAATTTCACGGTATCGATCTAGTCTCAAGAGCTATGATCAATCTTGGATCACTAATCAAAACACCATGTTGGCCATACGACGCTTGCCGCCTCTAACTATCAAGATTCCGACCAGCGCTATCCCATGCTTCTGCACAAGAGCGTAATTAATGGGGCCTACGTTACTCCCTCTCTCTAAAAACATGACTAACCTAGGATTTAACCTTTCACTCATCGAGATACACTACATGTATATTATATGTAAATTCTAAACATATACATAAAGAAAACAAATATAGTTTAAAATATACATAAATAATATTCAAATATTTGCTCACATAACACAATAGATACATACACCGACTCCCACTTAACCTAACACCACCGCGACATCCGCCTAATCTATGTTCGCCCATGCTCATCATGATTTGCCTCGACTTACGGTTTAGTAAAAGTGGGTCGGGTCGATTGGCCTCTGCTTCTACTTACACTGACACTTGTCGCAAGATAAGCACTATAATCGCGTGGATACTTTCGAGTACGTGCCGATTGGTGGACGCTTCTGTGGGTTCCTTAGCCGAAATTATCGCCTTATTGTCACAAAGCAAATCTAATCGTCCCTCAACGCAGGCACTACACCAAAGCTCTACACGAACTTCTTTATCCAACACGCTTCACGTCACGCCACGCACTGCATTCGCGGGTGACCGGCAATGCACTGCTTGGAACTCTCCAAAGATACCGCCCACCGCTGGCATTAAAATACATACCCGCATCGAACGATAATGCCTATGTCGGGCCAAACCGGCGCTCTGTACCGTCATCAAGCACTCCTCATCTCCACCATATACCAAGAAAGCATCTTAGTTCTTCTCGTATACTTCAAGACGCACTTCACCGCAATCCTAAGGGCTTTCACCGATTAGCTTGCATTCATCGGTTACACTTAGCGCATAAGCATACATCGTGCTCCAAATAGCACAACATGGCATACATGACGGATCCATACCGGAAGATAAGTATGTCCTTCATTCTCATCTCAAAGACTAAGAAATGGGGACACTATGCTCACCGAAGTCAACTCCATGTCTCACGGGGAGATTACCCTTTCGAATTACTCATGTTGAACCTTCAGCATCTATTCACATAAAGATCCCCACAAAGTCCAATCATCCTCTCGCCCGATCCCTATGGATCTTTATTCCAAGTATATATCATGGCCGCCTAAGTCCTTCATCGAGAAACATTTGCACACCAATCCTCGATCGGGAAGCTTAAGAATCTACGCTGCTTTCCAATGATAAGTATGCTCATCGACATGCCGTGACTACGAACGAGACATAACTCCCACTTACCTTCAGATACACAAGATTCTTTTTCTTCGCTCGATGAAACCAAACTCTTTCGATCGATTCATCAAAACGTGATTCCAACTCGCGGATGCCCGCTTACACTATAACTATTTCAGAATTTCGCATACCTTCTAGGTCCTTAGCATACGTGAAGCTCCTGGTGTCAGTACTCACGCACATCTTCCTCTACCCCCATTCAGAGCTGCCTACATCCATTTGCCATATTTCATACCATGAACGCAAAGAACGGCCAAGACATCCGGATGGATTTAAGCATTACCAATCGGCGAGTAAAAGCCATTCCACCAAGGAACTTCACCAAACCTTTCGCCACAGCCAATTTCAAAACATCAACGCTCGCCTTTATCATGTTTCTTCTAAATACCCACTACATTCAATGGGCGAGCCCCATTTGCAAATTCAACAAAGCGACCAAAACTGCTGCACATGTAATCCATCTCGCATTACATGGCTATTCGCCATTCACGCCATCTCGTTATTCATCGCTTTCTCTTTCAGGAAGGCCAGGCCTCTGCCACTCTCACCCACGAAAGCCTTCCACCATACCGCTCGTTCGTGGGCTTATCCCTCGCTGGATCTCCTATATCGTTCTTCCACGCCTTCCTCGCGATCAACTGGCCTCTATGAAAGTTATGTTCCAATTTCAAGTGCTAAGCCGTACGCTCTCCGCATTGACGCATCGATATCGACTTATCACTGAAGCCATCACATTTAACACCATTACTTCTAGTCCTTCGACACATATTCCTTTCAAGAATACCTCGCTCGAAACGAAGATTTTATTCTCCTCTACTCGTGCAAGAGTAACCAACCGCTTCCCTCGATATCCTAAGCGAAAGATTTAACGATTCACAGTTTATCTGCTAATCTCAACATGCCTTCACACCAATTTTAAACCTAATCTTAGAATCTTCCTAAACCACACTACGGGAGTTTTATCTGGCCACTTGGTTGACATCCGCTTAAGGTGTTACCGCTAAGTCAAGATATCCCAGAATTAACTAAGAGATCGTGATAAATATCAGATCGAACCATGTCGTTAAGGGTTCGATCTTCTGACACGCATTACGTTACAAGGCATCGCTGGAGCGAAGCCATAAACAATACCATTAATTTTCTAAGCATTTAAAGATTAATCATGACTAAATATTCTCCAATTCTATCGCATCGAGAATCTTTTATCGTTTTGCTCAATCGTGGTTTTGTACTTCATTTCGAACTCCTTGAATTTCTCAAAGGACTCGTACCAGGTCTCATCGATACACAAAACCGTATTCATCAGAAGTCATCGCAACGAATGAAGAAGCTTATAACCTCCTCTTGCAGATGCTGTTTCATCAATCTGACATACATCAGCCACAGATGCATCCCCACGAATCATACTGGCCCTTTCATTTGGGCTGAAAGGCATTTTGGTCATTTTGCAGAGCGCATCACACTTATCAGATGATTCATAATCGAAACCTTCTGCAAGATTCCACCTGAATGAGTTTCGATTCGTTCTCAGCACGCGACCTGGGCCCGCAATGCCACAGTATGTTCTCGTTTGGTCGTTAGGCTTATTCCGCTTTTAAGTTTATGTTATATGACTCATTAATCATGCTCCAAAACGTATAGACCATTTTCACGAGCTACATTCAAATACTACCCCATTCCCGCGATCCTAAATTCATCGGATCTAATAAAATGAAAAAACCATCATTATTCAAACAGAATAGAAATAATATTCCCGCAAATCTGTGCACATAGTAAACCTGAGATAAGTTCAAAACAAGTTCGCTGGCATTAAACTAATTCATCCTACCGCAGAAGTGGCCGCAACCTTCGTGTACATTTCCCCACATCAGCAGATCCATTTCTTTCGAGTTTTCTACTGACTTCCGAGTTCCCCGTGATTACTTACACAAATATGAGAACCACAACCGCAAGTCTAGCACTCCACTCTAAGAGAATTAGAAGTTGTACAAACTTCAATAACATACATAATTGCAGGGTCGAAATGGCCATGCACCATTCTTCCTATCATTCGGCGTAACTTCCTCACAGTCGACTTCCAGCCGACCAAAGCTCGCAATAACGACACTCATCCTTCCTACTCTCCCTTTCCAAAGAATTCGGGATTACTCGAACCCTGGGTCTCGCTTCTAAGAAACTTCTTCTTCTTTCGATTCTTTGCTTTGACCACCAAACAATATGAGTGTAAGTTTTAGTCTTACCTGTGTTCGCCTCAAAGATTCGCGATCATCTTACGCAGCCTGCTTGTAGATAACTCAAACTTGCATATCAAGTTCATGACAAACTCAGAATTCCGTCTCGAAGAGATTTCGTGATTTGTGATCCACGCCCGCTTCGAGACACTGCGCCAGTGGCTGCTGAAATGATCGTAATTGCCAATCATTTTAACGATACGAGCCATGTCCGTCTCGTTCTCAATTGGTCATTCATCGAGCAATGCATGTTGTCATATCTCTCGCTTTCTACCTTCTTTCTGAATACCCTCGTTGTCGGTATATGTCATATGTCACACCTTCTATATCAATTTAACGGCGTTCCATATCGGCAAAGATGGCATCGACATCCACAAAGATCGTGACTCAAGGCTATGATCCCTTTCCCGACGTGGCACTATCATCAGTTTCATGGGAACCTTATTGCTCAAGACGTATTCAGCCTCCTTCTCGCTGAGAACGATTCTCAAGTTTCAGACCACTGGCCAAAATTGAAGATTCACCAGACTTTCAAGTCACGAATGTCGTAGCTCTGTGAGTAGCAAGGTACCCATAACAAAGTTATCAAAGAAATAAAATAACGTATTCAAGAACTATCACGCTAAAAACACTTTCTACAAATAAATTTGTAAAGTAAATACTAATACTAAATCTCACGAAATATATTACATCACATCTATTACACTTAAATTCAAACCAACATCAAAGTACATTTCAATCCGCTTATAATAGCAGGCCAGAACCAATTATGTAAAAACTACATAACTTCAGGTCACCAGATCTCATGTGATTTACCCAACATTCAGATCTCCGAAAACCGGTTAAACATACCACCAAACCAAAGGTTAATTGATCGGGATCATCCAAAGTTCCACAACGCAATGCGAAATCACTTCAACACGATCCATTGTCATATCAAATGCACATCAGAACACCACATCACGGCGCGCCTAATCGACGCAGCTTGATCGCACAACTTTAAAATTGGCTCGATACTTTGTTTCTAAATTTTAATTTACAGATATTATTACTATTTTCATTTATCACGATAATAGCATAATCAAGCAATATACGCAACATGAAAAAATAAAACAAGTAATGCACATTCAAGAGATATTTAGGAGATGCCCTAGAACCTATTACAAGTATTTATCAAATACTAACATGTTCTAATTTCAGATTCATACCGATCCATCCGAACACCAAGATCACCAATTTTAAACGATCTTCAATATCTTCACTGTTACAATATTTATATACTCACCCATCTTAGATGTTTCAAGTCAAAGGGTAAACAAGAAATAAATAAATACAAGAAATACGACTGTAATATTTAATAACATTACTTCGTCATAGAATCGAAAAATAAATAAATGGGCCATATCTATACCTCCATTCCAATCACTATTATAAAATATGTGCACTTTATTAAATCACATTAAATTTAACTTAATAAATATTTAAATGGCATTGAAACGACAAGCCAGAATTATCAAATTAATTAATCCAATGAATTACACATATTAAAATTAATTAATATAAACTCAATTATCATATTACGCCAATTAATAATTATTACCAATAATTATTAACCATATGTTACATTATAAAAAATATTCATCACAAATATATTCTAAAATACATTAAGAGCTGAATGTTACCATAATTGTTATATCACTTAAATCAATTTAAAAGATATAATATAAAGGAAATTAATTAATTGTCATCACATAATTAATTACAATTAATTAGCTTGATTAAAATGACAAATAATCAATAAACTGAATATACCTAGTCCCATAATTTTAGGAAACCAAAATGAGGAATAAATTTGTGTTTTCAAATTAGCACATCGCCATAATCGGCTCCTGACGACCGCCTATACGGCTCATTTGGCCGACATTACCGCCGCCTTCTCCGCCTGTGTCGTCGTCCGACTGGTTATTTTATCAAAATCACCCATCCGATAATGATCTACCGCAGTGGGTCGCCGAGCCTACCGATTTATTTATATCAATCACATTTTAACCCCTGGAGATTTAATTTAATTCGCTTTCAGAATCGCTTTGGAGGCTTTAAAATTCTTCAAAATTTATGAAATTCGAACAAGCAACTACATACTTTCTTGAACAAATCCCACCGGTCGTTTCATTAAAATACTATATTTAATTATTAATTAAAATGTACCAAATCTCAAAATTGTTTCGAGGCACTTAGAAAATCCAAAATTATGAAATTTAATGGAGATCTTCTACGTGCTATCTGGGTTCCAGAAAAATTAGTTTTTAATTTTACAAAATTTTACACGCCCCAAAACACTTTTACAAAAACTGCTTAAAAACAAAATCACTAAATCGCCCTTTTAATTTATGAAACAAAAATTCATGTTAACAAAGGCATAATACATCATAAATTGTAACACATGTGTAAATCAATAATCAAGAACATGGTGATTTATTCTCATCATATATTTCACTCAAATATATGAACAAAAATTAATCAAATAAAAAATCGATAAAAACACAAAAACAAGCATAAAATAAATAATGTAAAGCAACTTAACTCGGCTCACGATGCCACTCTGAAGAAAATTACTATGGATATGTGAGATAAATACAAATCCATAGCCGAGGATCTTTAAAGTTTTATTTCATTATTTATATAAAAACATATAATTAAATTATACGAACAGAGTGACTTACAAATAAGCACGGAAAGAATCCCACTCAAATTCTGCCTCGTCAATATCAATCGTATTTATTCGCTACCCACACCGTGACAATCAACTAATCTACGCTAGCAAACAATATTTAACAAAACCAGAAAACCCCAAAATTCCCGAGAGAATTTCTACCAAAAAGCGTGGGGGCTACTAGGTTTTTAAAGTAAATTTTTTACAAAACTTATGTATTTAAAATCCCTAAAAGCCATGATATAGCATGAAAAGCAAATGTGCTCCGATAAAGCTTGAACCCCGGTTAAGATACACTCATAACTCTATTAGCTTCGTTAAGACACTGAATGAAATAAGATTTGGAATAACTATTTAATTTCAAGTAATTAAATAAGAGAATTTGAAGTCAATATCAACAATCTTTCAAGCATCGATAAATATTTTGGGATTACTCTCGAACCAATTAAATGTAAATCATTTTAATCGGATTCTTATTTTGTTCAATCGATATTCTACATAAAAACGTAGAATCCTCAGAATCGGTAAATACATTTCCTCAATTATATACTTTAATTTCATACATGAAATATAACTCAACGCCACCCATGCGACCTTCTGCGCTCGTGATAAGAAGTTTCAGATAACAATAATACCGACCAATTACTATTATAATCCACACCCAGCAAAGATCTAAAGAACGCTTCATAACCCTTAAATTATCATCATGAACTACACCAAGAATATACAATTACTAATAACACTAAGCTTCCTCGATAATCACATTTAACCCAATCCCAGAAATGAATCAGTACACACTGTCGCAACGAGATAATAAATGCGAACCATTCTCACATTTCCAACGTTTAAATGCCTCTAATAATCATTAATTATTTTCTAAGGAAGTGTATAAAGTAAAGAAATGCTACCTTAATTTATATTCGATGATGGCAATGGGGGTATATATTATTTATTCCTATTATATCTCATAAAATAATATTCATAACATTTCATCAGTATAGTAATAACCTTTTACTAATTCAAATAAATTAAGAACTGTTTTTATATTTAGTAAGAACTTCATTATAATAATAAAGAGAAACCTCAGTTTGGCTTTATATAGTTCACATTTAACAACAGATACCTTAAATAGAAATAAATCAATTAAGTGTGCATTTATCATGATATGAATCAGGTTAGTATTAGATAATTTATCCACGTATTAAAAATAATCATTATTATTATGTGCCAGCGGTTTCACTATTTCATATGCACAGAAAAATATTAATATCTTCATCACCGCATGTTGCTCGATATACCTATTTTTGGATTTTTTAATTTTATCATAACAATAAAGAAATTTCATTTTAACGAACGAATTAGTCTACCATACTAAATTTTTTTTGTATGATACTATTCAATTATAAATCGAAGAATAATTTTTCTAATCCAAAAAATTACTATTAAAGAATATATATCTAAATTATTATGTGATATTTGTATTACATTTAACTATATAATTCAACAATTGAAAGTGTCAAAATACATATCTAATACACCCTCCATCCCCAATAGATTATCAAAGTTTAAATTTTGACAAGCTGACAGACAAATGTTAAAAATCAAAATTTTATTTCTGTTGTATAATATTTTGGAAAAATTATCAAATAATAATGTTTTCAATGTACTTTAGTATTGAAATTAAATTTTATTCAAATCAAAATTATGTTTATCGATGAAGGCGTAAAAGATTTTCACCTGAGCACCCTAAATCGCCATTTACAAAACATTTCAGACGCAGTGGCAATAGGATTTGGATATATATTTTATTTTAGAAATTTAAATTTTTCTTATACTATATAACATGTTAGTTTTTATTCTAAATAAAATATCTTTTATTTATAAACTATGTAGGCAATAATAATTCAAGCCATAGCTAAAATTAAGAGTAATTTCATAAAAGTGTCTCTGATAAGATTCGGCCAGGAAAATATTATCAGCGACAATCATCAATTAAAAATATGTTAAAACGAATACATAAAATAAAATCAATAAGACAACTATGAATAATTTATACTACTAATCAATCGGTAGCTGCACACCCGACCGCAAAAAACGTATGCCATGACATGCTCGACATGACTATCAGTACTACTCATACCACAGCACGCATCTAATTTCTAAGCTCATCTCATGCTAACTCCAATGCAAGCCACCTCGCAATTTGACGTAAGCACTACTAAAAAGTTTTTCAGCGAAAGACAATGGTGACAAAACGCGCTGAAAGTTAATTCAGAAGGCCATGGAGGCCAAATTATCAAATCTGTTAACGCATCGAATATATGTTGCTTAACAATAAATAAAATACAAGATATATATTTTTTATTAAAAGCAGAAGTGTCGAGATATTTTCAGAACAACAAATAAAATAACATAAAGCGATCATTCTTTTATTAAACCTTAAACCCAAGAAGAAGATGGGTAACAAATTTTAACTCTCTATTATTAACAATATTATTAAAAAAAATTATGCTTTAATCATATAACTACGAACAAACGAATTACTCCTATAATATAAATCAAAAGTATAATTTATAAATTTATTTAAATAGTTAATTACTTTATTTATTATTTCGCTTAAATATTTCAAAGATAACGCTATATTTACGCAGAATGCACATACATTTTACTAGTAGAATAAATAAATCTAAGTTAAGACTACAAGTGAAAAAAAATGCATAAAGTAATATGTAAGCACTTTCACTATATCGATTTTATTTTAAAGAAAATCTTAATATGTGATGACCAATATTAAAAGGATGTTGTAGTTTTTATATTCTTCACCAGTTCCTCCAAATTGTTTGTTTATTAAGAGAGATTATTTATTGTAAAACATAAATAGCATACTCGAAGTTTAAATACTTCGATTTTCAAATTACTGATCACGTAATTCAAAAAAAAATTTCATTTATTTTTATTTAATTATATATAATTTCAATACAACTTTATCTCAATAATACTCTCCAAATTTCATCTAAAGTACTTTAATAAAGATTTTATATTATATTAATAATATCATTTAATTCCTTAATAAAATATTTTTACAAAAATACGATTTATTTTATTCATCTTCACCGTAAGTCTTGTAAGAGTTATATTAAGTTTGATGCATCTCAAAACAATAAAAAGTACATGAACAAATTGAAGCAATGGATGCCACGTTGAGTTAATGAGTTCCATCTCCAAACTCTCTGATTCTGATGGGCTCAACACTTATCATGGAGCGCGACTATCTCTCTACCATATATTAACAATATAATAATAATCACATTATTATTAATTTTTTGAATAAAATACATTTTGAACCAAAACATTTGCCCATTTTCCTCCTCCATCAATGCAAATTTTCATTTCTTGAACCAATTCCATGTGACATGTTTGCTACCTAAAAAGAAAAAAGAAAAAGCCATGCTCTATTAATAATAGAGCAAGAAAGGAGAATATAAAGAAGGAAAAGATAAACGTAAGATATAGTTTTTGAAGATGTTACAAAGAGCTGCAAATGATGCTTATTCTTGGTGGTGGGCTAGCCACATCAGGACAAAGCAATCAAAATGGCTGGAACAAAGTTTACAAGGTATGCCATCTTTTGATCTCCATGCCAATTTTTTATTTTTTATTACTCTATCTTCTTGAAATTGCAAATGATAAAATGAAACCAATGTTGCATGACTATCCATGTAGATCAAGATTTCAAACATACTAGGTTAAGGATATTTAAAATCTCATTGAAATTTTGTTTTTGGTAGAGATTCATGAATTTTCTTTATTTGAAACGTATTTTTATATGCCCGTCTTTCATTAGTATCATAGCCAGCTTGAATATATATCATTTTAATCTCAAAATTATTCTAGATAGGTAGACAATACCCTTACTTTAATTCTTGATTCCACAACAGACTAAACATATATGTTGTATTTCATGTTTATGTATCAATTCGATTTATTTATATAATGCATGTAATTAGCATTTTGTTAGCCGCTTTCCTAAGCTTTTTTAAAAATATAATTTATTAAAGAATTTTTTCAAAAATTATAGCTTATTCTTTCAAAATTTACGTTGTTTCAATTCTCTTAAATTTTTTACATTTTCTATTATAAAGATGACATTAAATAATCGTCTCCTTATATGTACTCTCATTTCTTTATTCTGATGAAATTGCCGAAAATATATCTATATATAAATGCAGATATGGAAGAGAAGACCCAATATGTTCTAGGCCTGGTTCAAGAGGAAGGTGACTCATTTGCTAAAAGAGCAGAAATGTACTATAAGAGAAGACCAGAAATTATCAATTATGTTGAGGAATCTTACCGTGCATTCCGAGCACTCGCGGAACGATATGATCACATATCAACAGAGATGCAGAATGCAAACAACACTCTTGCAACTTGTTTCCCAGAGCAGTTCCAAATGCCAATGGACGATGATGACCTCGATTCCCCGAGAGCTCCTCGGTTTCCGTTACAAGTTCCACCCTCGGACCCATCTAATGTACCTAAGGTTCCCAAGTTACCATTGAAAAACTTGAAAGGCATCATAACAACTGTTTCAAAGGAATCGAAAACACTGAAAAATTTGAAAGCATCTGATTCGGGTGGTTTTGCAAGCAAGTCGGGGTTAAGTAAGAGTGAGGCTATAGATGAGATTGATAAGCTCCAGAAAGATATATTAGCTTTGCAAACTGTGAAAGAATTTGTCAAGAGCTCTTACCAAAGTGGTCTTGAAAAATTCTACAACATTGAGAACTCTATCATGGAAAAGCAGCAAAGGGTCAGCAAATTGCAAGATGAATTTGGTGTAAGGAATGTGATTGAGGATGATGAAGCTCGAAAATTGATGGCTGAAGCAGCACTGAAATCATGTCAAGAGACCTTGTCACAGTTGCAGGAGAAGCAACAAAAGTCTGCAAGAGAAGCGAAAGAGGAAGGAGACAAGATTGAAGGTGCGCGTCAAAGGATAAAATCTATCATGCATCGGTATCTCCCTGAGGAAACCGATGCAGAGAAAGGCGAGTCCATCAACACAGAAGCAAAACAACCAGAGAAAGATGAATCCATTATAACAGGAGATTTGGCAACAATTACAAGGAAAGATTCAGGTGCGATAGAACAAGAGAAGACACAGTTACAGTTTAATGCTAGCTCTATGTCATCAATCACGGTGTCCGAATTAGCAGAAAAAATTGATGAGCTTGTCAGTAAGGTGATCAACCTAGAAAATGCAGTATCATCTCAGACTGTTCTAATAGAAAGATTAAGATCCGAAGCACGTGAGCTTCATGCAAATATACAGACCTTGGAGGATGATAAAACAAATTTAGAAGACGGAACTCAAGGCTTAAGCAACAAAGTGAAGGAACTGGAAGAAAAACTAAGTAGGCTTCAAGACTTGAACCAGAATGTTGAAAGACAGAACAGTGACCTTGAGACGCATTTTGCTGATGCTCAATCGAGCCTTAACAACTTGTCAGACAAGTTGAGCAGTGTCCAACCTGATGAACCAGAATCTTCCACTCCCTCACAACACCATGATAATTCTCTTCAGAATATCGACACCTTTCAAGACGATAAGGAAAAGCTAAAAGATCAGACTTCTATTGACAGTATGGGAATTGCCAATCCTTCTGAAACAGATGTAAATGCCCAAGTTGATACTAATGGAAAAGGAGTGGCTGAATCTCCTACAAAGAAGACAGTGACTTTTGCTGATCCAATGATAAAAAACATGGAAGAACAGACAACTGTTTCTGAGAAAAGTCCTGAAACAAAAGATTCAAAAGACGGGAAAGATAAGGATGAATTGAACTGGCAAATGATGCTCTTAAGTGGAGATGAAGACAGAGAGAAGATTCTCGTGAAGGAGTATACGACTATCCTAAGGAACTACAAAGATGTGAAGAGGAAACTAAATGAATTACAGAAGAAGAATTATGATGGCCAGCCTGACGACTCAATGCAAGTAAAAGAATTGAAGTCTGCTATTGTAGAGAGGGATGAAGAGATTCAGAAGTTACGTCGCAACTTGAATGAAATGCAAGGAAATTCGGGTGAGAATAAGGATGCAAAGAAAGACGACTCTCCTTCAGATGACCAAAAGATGGAAGATCCAGATACTTCTTACACAGATAAAGAAGATGATGATTTCAGCTTCATTTTGTCTAAACCAGTACTCTACTCACAGGCAGAAGAAAAGCTTCGAACAGACATAGATTCCATACTAGACGAAAATCTTGGTTTCTGGTTAAGATTTAGCACTGCATTCCATCAAATACAAAAATTCAAGACGACAGTTGAAGATCTACAAGGAGAAATAAACAATATTAGAGAGAAGCAACAGCATGAGGATAATGACAACAGAGATGTAAAGTCCGAAGTTCGTCCACTATACAAACATCTGAAAGAGATACAAGCAGAGTTAGCAATGTGGCTGGAAAAGAGTGCATCTCTGAAAGAGGAACTCGAAGGAAGATTCTCATCTTTGTGTAGCATTCAGGAAAAAATCAGCGTAGCTCTCAGGGAAAGTGTTGAAGAAGATGACATCATATTCAGCAGTCATCAGGCTGCAAAATTCCAAGGCGAGGTTCTAAACATGAAGCAAGAAAACAACAAAGTCAACGAGGAATTACAAGCTGGTTTTGCACATATAACCGCTCTAAAAGGTAAAGTGGACAGTACCATAGTAAAGCTGACTGATGAGTTTGGTCTAGCAGGTAATACACCATTAGGACGCATGTCTAGCCGGTCTAGAATTCCATTGCAGTTATTCATTTTTGGATCAAAATCGAAGCAGAAGAGACCCTCTCTTTTCTCCCGTATGCATCAACACAAGAAGTATCAGGCTCTCAGGGCTGGATTACCTCCATAGAAGGGAATATCAACCTCCTGTAAAACGCGTTAGGCAGTGTTAAGGGACCATGGTGGTCCATATTAAAACCAATTGGTCATACACAACCAATGGGACTGGTCTCAATAGGTAGACATATCTCATGTAGTTGTTCTTAGTTTGAATATTGAAATTAGACATGTGATGTTAGTGTAATACTCCCTACAAGTTATTATCTTTCAATAACATATACATTAAAAAAATTAACTTTTCTATATTAATCATATATGTAGTATTAGAGCTATGCCAATTTGATTACATTCCATTGTATAATTTTCTTGTTCCTCTATAGAATGAGTGATATTGTATCAATCCCCAATATTCCTTGATGATTGTTCCTCTACAGAATGAGTGATATTGTATGAATCACCAATATTCCTTGATGATTAAATTAAACCTTCTTTTGATTCAATGTGCAATATTAAAGAACATAAAACCACCATTTAAGATTTGACGAGAGCCCCCCCTCCCCCTCCAGCCCGCTTAGGCAAGAGCCTCTTCAAAGGCGTTGGGGTATGTTGATGATGTATGCTTTGCAGTCTTGTGGTTCTCTGGAAAAGAAAACTAAAAAATATAGAACTCAAAAAAGATTTCAATGTAGCATCCTCCCTAGTTATTTACAGATACAACATCAGAACTATGTTTAAATTTGTAATGCCACTCCTCAATCATGGAATGAAGGGTGTGATTTGGAGTAAGAAGCCTGTTCTTGAATTTCAAATTTGTCATCGGTGAAGAATCATGACCGGTTGCAAGCCATGCCTCTATTGCTTCTAGCTCATATGAGAAGCCATCAGGTGCCACATATGGATTCTTCATTATGTCCTGTACCAGAGTGTAAACACACTGTTAATGACGAAAATTCAGTCAGTCTCATAGAGCAACGGGCGAGTGGGAGTAGCCCAAGAGTCCGGTCCACCTATTAATTGTGACTTAATACGTGGACCGGACTCGTGGCCTTGTGGGCTACCCCACTCGCATCAGGGTCACAGTTCACTGTCTGTGTGTTGAATTTGAGGACTCCTACCTGATATATTGGACAGAAGAAGATAGCAGGTGCATCCCCTGGATCTGGCAAACATCTTCTTTTGTCAATGGTGTTTGTCGTCGGTTTTTTCCCTTTTCCTATCATTTTATCTGCTTTCTGCCTAATCCTGGTGAGATCTCTCATTACATCATTCATGTTCAAATCCTGAGCTTCAAGATTTATTCCTGAAAGACACTTTAATGCTGTATTGCAAAGTTGAATAGCCAAATCTTGAGGCCATTTTCCAGGTTGATCATCCAAGAATCCAATGATGGCTGTAGAGTCCATCTTTAGAGTTTCAACCTCAAGGAAAGCAAAATTTCTACCCGTAAGAATCTGCAGGATTATATTTCCAAAAGCCATGATATCAGATTGGATATCTAGTGATTCATTCGACGTTGAAGGAGAATTGTAGTCAAAGATTTTCGTAACATTGTGGCGATCAAGGAGAATCTTGGAGGGGTCAAGGTTTCCATGAACTATCGGCCTAGGTTGTGCCTGGTGGAGGAAAGCTAGACCTGAACAGATCTCAGCCGCAATTCTAACCCGATCATGCCAACTGAGAATATGGTTTTGACCTTTGGAGCATTTGAGGTTTGAGAACAATCTGTCCCTTAAGCACCCATTATGCATATACTCGAATACAATGCAATTTAAATCCGAGCAGAAGCCAATTATGCCAAGTAGATGAGGATGCCTTATGTTTCCATATAGCTCCACCTGCAATAGTAGTTGAAGATATGGAGTAATATGAGCATAACTGCATAAGGTGCTTAAGGAGGTATAAGAACACTTGAATGCATTTAATCTCTTGTTATAACTTATAAATGAGATTCCAAGTTCTTACATTTTATGAAGAAATTAGTTTTCGATATCATGGATATTATACCAACTCTTGTTTCCACAGTGGCATGTTCTTATATAAGTAAAAACATAATGGTGAGAAGAAGATTACAATTGAAGATTATTTACCATGGACATGAAATCTTGTGATTGAAACGTTGATAAATCGGATTGTTTGATTGCAACTGATATATGTTGAACATGTCCTTTATATACATTACTCCATTGTCGTCCTGATTTGAACCGCAAGCAAGAAGCAAAATCGTTTGTTGCTGCTCTTATTTCATCAGCAGTAAACTTTCTGTAATAGAAGCTATCACCATCACTCATTCTTGAAGAATTCCCTATTGCATCTTTTTCTCTGCAAAACTCAATCCTACGTTGTAACACGTCTCTTTGTCCCCTTAAGACCTTCATCTCATGTACCATTCTCGTTCTATTTTGCACCGCCTTCTCTAGTTGTAACTCGGCCTTTGATTCTTCCAAATTCGACGACTCAAGTTTACTGGAGAGCTCATGTTGCACTTCTACAACATAGTTTAGTTTAGTCCTCTTTTCTTCTACTTCATTCTCAAGTTTGTAAAATTCTTCTTTTCTCGTGTCCAACTCTTTTTGACAATTGGTTCTCTTGGTAATCTCATCTTCTGTTAAAGTATTAAGAGTCTCAACCTAGACAACAAATATCACATTTAGTTTATTGTTTAATTCAAGATCATACGTAATAATTAAGGTAATTATAATTTACCCTGCTGTTGCATAAACTAAGTGCCCATTTTGCTTTTCTTTGCCTCTCAATGTTCACCTGGACTTGTTTTCTCAATAACTTAGTTGCTTCCTGAGTTGAGCAGATTTTTGCTTGGACTGCTTCAATATCCTCTTTTGTCCTCTAACATAATAAGAACCAAAAGAAAATTAAGATGATAAAAGGAAAAAAAATAAAAATGACTTAGATAGCAATAGTTAGTGTATGGAAGTTGTCAGGGAGAATCAATAACATCATAAAGTTTTACCTTAGTTATTAACCCAATTTTATTTTAAAGAAACTGTGACCTAAAGGCATACAATGAACCATTTCAAGACTTTTACACATTATTTTATAGAAATGAATGGTTTTGATTATGTATGATTTTACTTAGTAGTAAACAAAGGAATAACATCCAATGACCTAATAGTTAGGAGGTCTTCCAGTAACTTAGAGATTCTGAGTTCGATTCTCATTGTAATGGAATGGTGGATGAGTTTTTTTTTTAAACAAAAAAAAACATATCAAAGGAAGCAACCGTTCACCATCAATAATATTATTTTATGATAGCCAGAAAGGAGAAAATGATAGTTCTTGAACAAATTAAACCAAACATAATAATATTTTTTATGTATTAATGACATTAATGAGATAGAGAAATAATGACATTCAAATAACAAGTGGAAGAATGTAGTATTATGCTAAAATAATTGTAAGCATAATTTTATCACATATTTCCTCTATTTCAAAATAGTTAATTGTTTAGAATACAAATAATTCATTAAGGTTAAATTAATATTTTGCCCTTCATTAGGTAAAATTAATTATTAGAGTTAATTACAAAGAATGGCCCCAAAGAAATAAGTACGAATAGACTTTCGTCCCAATAAATGCTGCAAGAATTCGCCTCGATATCAGTATTACCTTAATGCACATTTAGTCCCTAATTAACTGTACGTTATAATTTAACGTGTTTTCACAGATGTGTCAAAATATACTAAGAAGCTATGCTATTGTGTTAAAAATCAGTAGAATTGGCCCTCGTTAGCTGCATAAATTATTTCATTTCCGGCCCCTTCAACACTTTAATATTAATTATTTTAATTTGCATTATTTCAAAATATCTCTAGATACATTTTACAGATATATTAAAATGTAATATTTTAATAATTACTATAATATTATTTTGAAATATTTTAATATATTAACTTGGAATAACATTAATATATTTTATTATGACTTTGTTATCTCAATATTTATTGGTGAAATATTCAATAAAAAAGAGTGTTTACATTAAATATTTATTTAATGACGTGATTTTGTTAGCGCCAAGATGCTGCTCTCTTATCGGCCCTCAGAATACCTTAATATTAATTATTTTGTAATATTCGAAAATATCTCTAATTTAAGATTTTAATGATATATTAAAATTTAATATTTTAAGATAATTACTATAATATTATTTTGAAATATTTTAATATATTAACTTTGAATAATATTAATATATTTTATTACGAGGTCATATGCTCAATATTTATTATGAAATATTCAATAAAAAGAATGTTTACATTAAATATTTATTATAGAATGATGATTTTGTTAGTGTATATATATCTTCACCAAGCATCTAATAAATATAATATCGAATTATTATATATTTATTTTATATATTATATAATCACTAAATTTATATAGGTTACATTAAATAACTTAATATTATATAATGTAATTTTTTAATTTATTTATATAATCATATATATGACTGAGTATATTTAATGTATAGTAAAAAATTTATTGAATATTTCATAATAAATATGTAGGATAATAAACTTATAATAAAATATATTAATTTTACTCAAATTATTATATTAAAATATTTCAAAATAATATTATATTAATTATCTAAAATATTTAACTTTAATATATACCTTAAAATCTTAATCTAGATATATTTTTCAAATATTATAAATTAAAGTAATTAATATCAAAGCGCAGTGACTACCAGAACCATTCAGATACACTAACAGTACCATTTCCTCGCAACTTTACAACTTACAATACACAAAAAATTTCAAATTATATTTCGATCCCAAAAACGCCAAAACCGTTATATTATAACACACAATTAATTTAAAGTGACTAACCGCGCACCCCGCACAATATCTGCACTATCATGAACATCGCTAATTTCATTTAAGACGAAAAAGCCAGCAACTCTACCCACAATTCTATTGCACTACTGTCAGTAACTAACTCTCTACTCATTACATACACTTTAGAATGAGAATTGAAATTTTGTAGGAATAAAATGTGAAGATAATGAATAAATATAATTTGTTTTCTTAACAATCAAATATTATGAGATAACATTTTTATTCTAAATGAATTAGTATTTTAAGTTAGAGGGAGTACCTATCAAAAGGGAGTATATATAATTAGTAATAGTAAGCAAGGCTATACCATATGTTCAAGAATATCTGCATCAGATCTATCTTTCATCAGTATGTCATCTACCACATCATTTTCTGTCCCCTCTTCATTTGAGGACATCAATTGGTTGAAATACTGTTCAATCTCTTCATGGTATTTCCCCCAAATACTAGTTGAATCATTGCATGTTGATGGTTGTGATGACGATGAAGGAGACAATTTGCTTTTGCCAATTTTAAGTCCCTTTTCTGGCCATATTTTTCCAAACCAATTCTTGAAACTGGTCCTTTCTTGAATTCTTGCAACCATCACACCTTTATCATCTTCTATAACTCCATCATTTTCTCCTTCTCCTTTGAGGAAAACAATTTGACCATAACAAATTATGAACAATTCACAATAATCTGGCTTGTGTCGGTGTACAAAGAATGATCCACTAATTGCACTTCTAGATTTCCTATCAATTCAAGAAGAATAAATGCAAATAGACCTTATTAATACCATGAAATATAGATACTAACCCAATAATATAATTCACTTATTCTCCATGAATTATATAGATTAGATTGAGCATGGTTTTTTACATACCTTGATGACATCCTCATGAAGGTCAATGCCATCACTAGCTTAGATATCTTTAAAGATGATATGAGTTCTAGTAGAACTTCTTGAAAAGGCTTATCATGCCTCTCAATCTTGACTACTTCAGCTTTCACCTATATTTGACAAAACCATATTAAAATCTGTTAGCATAAACAAAGTTTCTTCAATCTCAATCTTCAAAACATACCAAATTTGAATAATAAGTAACCAAATTATTGATTCAACCTTGCCACAATAAGTTATGTATTTGGCTAATATCTTATCATTCCTTGCTTCTTCAGCTCTCTCTAGGCCCTTCAGCTTCTCCTCACTCAATGAAGATGCTGGAAGTTTTCCAACTATTCACAAAGATGAAAAGTTTTCAATCATCACAAAACTAAATGACCCAACAAAATGAAAGATAGGAAATGAAACAAAGAAAAGAAAATTGGGATCGTGTAACTTACATGGAGTGAAAACAAAGTCTTTGCAGATATCATTTGTTGCATGGAGAATAACTATAGAGATGAACTCAGATGACCATTTCTTGAGAGCAAATTTTAAGGCTCCAAAACCATCAATGATATCTGATCCAATTGCTACATAGACCTTTTCTGGTTGTTGATGGTCAATTTCCATAGCAAACTTTCACTTTCTTGATTTATTTTCTGAAAAATATTCTAATGGGAAATTTCAAATTTTCCAGACCATTTTGAGATGCTTCAAACTTTACTCCATTCAATTAGTAACAGTAACAATTAACTGTTAGATAACAATGTCAAGAAATTCACACTTGAAACGGCGTGAAAAATTAAAACAGCACTATTTTGTGGTGGAAAATAAAAAAGGGTTGGTTTGGTTTACCTTTTATGATGTTTTTGTTAATGCAAATGTTTGTATAGACTTAAAAAAAAAGGGGGGTGGGGGGTTATTCTAATAATGATGATTTGTTAATGCCTTAAACAATAAGTATTTTTTTATATATAAATTTTTTGTGGAGAATGTTTTGGTTGACATAGTTTTGAAACTTCTTCGAAACAACAAAGGTTATAGCGAAGCTGGGGCCTCTGGATTAATGTAAGTTTATCTTTTTCCTTGATATGACAGTTCTTGAAATTTTGTGGGGGTTTCCTCTTAACTTCATCGCCTCACCGGTAATCTAATGCTAAAACTTTGCATTGAATGAAAGAATCATTTGACGTAAACAACATGAATATACTTTGATTATGCTTCCAATTTCTTGTATTGTGCATCTTTTTTGATCGTTTCTATGAAATGAACTTGTTATCGGTGTACAGTGGTTACATGTGTGAATTGATATTTTATTTAATAACGATAACCTTTTTTTGTTTAGAAAATATTTAATAAATCAAAACTAAAATCTAATCAAATCATTACAATCTTTAACAAATTATATTACAATACTCTACAAGTCTAATAATTGGTCAGTATTTAATAACCGAATTATGTCGGAAATCTTCGGATCAACAATTGTGCATGATTCTTCTCAAATATTACGCATTGCCACTTGTTGTAAAGGCGATGTATATATTCTTGATCTTTAGCTTATATTTTTACGCGACATTCTATATTACATTTCTAATATTTATTTATTTTTTCAATCTTTCAACATCCTACCTTATTCAATTCAAAATGTTAATTATTTATATTTTTGGGGACATATATTTGATTATTAATAATTGTGACCATAAAAAAAATAAAAAACATAAAATTTTATTTTCAAATGCAAAGAATATTTGATCTCACGAGTCTGACAAATTAACAAAATCATTGATATTGCATTAGAATAGATGATTGCATTGTATTGTTCTTAATAAGAATAGATGATTGCATTATAGTGTTCTTTATAAGAGACTGTAAAAACTAGGAAAATTAATGTTCAAATTTATTTTCTCCAATTCATTTTAATTAATATTTTGATCACAAATTATTTTTTAATTTCATCTAAAAAAAATAATATTCATTGGATTTGAATTTTAAAAATATTTTCAATATAATTTTTTGTATTTTTTATTATAACTAAAAAGTTATTATTCATGATAGTCAATGTTGGGTTTTAC
Organism: Lithospermum erythrorhizon; assembly: GCA_019722365.1. Classification (NCBI taxonomy): domain Eukaryota; kingdom Viridiplantae; phylum Streptophyta; class Magnoliopsida; order Boraginales; family Boraginaceae; genus Lithospermum; species Lithospermum erythrorhizon. The sequence continues at coordinate 245 of JADFUC010001538.1, read as the reverse complement.
GGATTAAAATAATACCTATAAAAGCCGAATCGTGATTCAATGAATATAATAAAAACACACATACGTGTCAGCACATTTCTTGTGTGGATCATGAACGAATATATCTGAGGAGACTTCTGAACAATCAACGTAGATTGCCTCTAAGAATCTGCTCATACCAACGCCCCAACGTAACCCTCCTCGAAATTTTACTAGAAATTTTAAAATATTAAACTGTAGACGCATACGTAACTGAACGAATTGAT